>JAWWEE010000122.1:64576073-64669462 GCA_035221455.1 Xenops minutus
CAGGAAGAACCGTGCCTTGCCAGTAGTGCCGACAGAGACTTTCCACTGTGCCTTTTGCAACCGGACTTGCCTATCTCACATTGGCCTTTTTAGCCATCAGCGTGCTTGTAGCAAGCATGGGTAGAACCCTTGCAAATCTTTGTTCGTGAGGGCTAGCCATGGGGAGCAGCAGATAGACTGCCACAGAAAATTCAGACATTTTTCGTAACTATTTTCTTCCCCAAAAAGGAGAGCCTTAAGAGAAAACCTTGGCAGTTTTGACCTACAATGACACAAATTCTCACCAGGGAGACAAAACAAGCTACAGTATTCTTCAGGAGAACACTATTTCCCACTACAGAAAGCCCAGGAGCCTCACATTCACCTTGCTTTTCTTTCCTTCCTGGTTACTCAGAGAACCACCCCTGCCTTAACATTTTCCATATGTCCCATCTCCACTCCCCGTGGGTGCCCGCAGAGCCTACTTGAGCCCCATTGTTTGGTAAGCCCTGTCGCACTCCAGTCAGCACAACCTCTCACACAGCGTTAGCTCTTAGCTCATGCCACAGCAAGCAGCTTCCTACATGCTAGCTGCCTTCACTCCTCCTTTCTTTTCATTCTTCATAAAAATACCTCCAGGCCCCTCAACCCCTTAACAATCACCTGAAAAAGAGAGAAGTGACAGAGTTTATAGTGAAAACTGGCAAAATGTAATTAAGCAGCTGCCAGTGATTTCTGCTTTCTATACTCCCAGCAGCTGCATTACACATCTTTGCTCTTCTCTCACTGTCCCTCTGTTGCTGCCCTATAATCTGCCATGATCAGTTAGGCTGAAAATTGTAGTCAGTGTTCCTCATCAAGGCAGAGCCTGTTGGCCTCACACTTAAATATTGCTGAAACCACTCAAACTGTCCCTGTGAACACGAAGTGTGTGATCCTCTTAGGGGTCCCACACACAGGCAGAGGTTGAGCCTCCTGCCCTATTACACAGCAGTACACCTGCAGATGGCTGCCTAAGTCAGATTGTATAATGGTTTGGCCTTTTTTTTGTTTTCTTTTTAACATCACAGATTTTATCTCCTTTCTTTATGTGGTAACAGGTATATGCCTCTAAGGTTATCATTAATTTGCAATTTTGATATTATACCGTGTTAGTTCTGATTTGTTTCATCTTGTTTAGCTCTCTTCTCTCTGCTTCTAATAGTAACTCGCTATTTTTAATGCTGGAGCAGTCTTTCACAGAGTCAAACTTCTCACTTCATATAATCTCTATTCACCTTTTTCTACTTTATTATGGCGGTTCAGTAGAATTAATCAATAATTACATTGAATATCAATTATGTCCACAATGTGATGTTCTATTTGTGGTCTTTTAATCATGGAGAATATACCAGACATTGTACTGAGTATTTGCCCAAGCTTTTCTCTCTGTTAAATTACAACATTTCAGTGTATAAAGCACTACTCTATACTACTGTATCGTACTATAAAGCTGAAATAATAAGGTGAAGAAAACTAAGAAGGCTGTCACCATTCTCTTTTGCCATAGGACATTCTAACATTTTTTTGATTCCTTAATTAATTTTTCAGCAAAACATTAAAGGATCCAAGTGCTAAACAATATTTATGTATTTTTCTTTCATTAGTTACCTATTTAAATAAAAAACCCAAACACACAAAAAAGCTTGGTTTACATAAAACTTTAGATATGAAACTTCAGACATCTATAATTAGCCCCACAGATATTTTCAATTTCAGTGGAGGTAAACAAGTGATAAACTGAAAAATAAACAAACACACAAAACCCCCAAACAAACAAACAAGCAAAAAACCAAATGGAAAAAAAGCCCTCCTCCTCCACATTCTAAGCTTCCTTTTGAGAAAATGGATGAATCTGCTCAGGATCCAGGGCTGGAATATTCATATTGGGAAGGGAAAGATGTATATTTGGGATTTCTCTCTTGCAGATATTCTTCTCAAGGCATTGATGAACTTAGTGCCAAAGGATGGTTTCCCTCATGTGTAAGAGGACTGCTAATTCCCACCATAGAAATGATCATGGTATAAAATATCTTTCTTTCTGAGCATGGCCAGAGTAGTATCAGAGACTTGCTGAGTTAAAAAATTGTCAAAATACATCTCAGATCATCTTAGCGCTTTCCACCCTGAATAGAGTGGAAATGGATAAGATATGAAACTCATTAGTTCACCTGCATTTAATTTCTGAGCAGCTGTAGACAGCTGCATGCATGAATTTACACATATTCCTCCCAAAGCTCTGATTTACTTTGATCCCATTTTACCCAGTAACTCCTTTCTTCCATCTCAAATAGTTCTGGCTTCTCCACTTCATAAGTAACTGCCTTGTTGATTTGGAGTTAACTCATTGCATTTTGGTTTTGAAAATTTGTCCTTTTTCAATCCATTTTGGCAGTTGATATTTTTGACACTCCTTTAGGTACCAGCTACCATCGTTTCTGCTCATTTCATCACTCCCAAAAGATGACTCTTCAGGGGAAAGATATCTTATGACCAGAAGATGACTAGGGAACTGGCAGTGACAATCCATCCTTATCCAGATCTTACATGTACTCCCTCTCCTCCTGAGGTTGTAGTTGGCTTTCATATGGCCTGTGTGTGTTCCTTGGAGACCAGTGCCTCAAATTACCATAAAACCTCAAATTACCACATCAGAGATGCTCTGAATCTTCTGTGCAGAAACCGCAAACTTTGTTAGACACCTGTGGAGTTATAGAGTCATAGCACCATTAAGGTTGGAAAAAACCTCCAAGATTATCAAGATTAGCCTTTGACCAAAACCCTAGAATTTTCTGAAACAGTTCTTTCTGTCAAACCCCAAAGCACCCCAAGGCACAGCAGCAACTGCCTGGTTTCCTCCTTGTATTAAGGTATGCTATGACTGCACAAACGTAAATCCAGCAAGAGACCATCCTGACTGGAGAGCTTTGGGGGAGTTGCCTTGGTTTGTGGTTCCTGCCAGGTGGCCACATGCATGTTTAGTCACACTGGTACCACAGAGGGAGGTTGGCATCATGCTGCCTCTAGTAAAACGGTCCTAAACTTCCCATGTAATTGATAATTCTGGACTGAGTAAAAGGAAGGCATTGCCCAGAGTTAGAGTCACAGACAAGCACCTGAATTAAAAAAGAGGACTCAGCAGAATGGTGTGTGATTCACTGGCCTTATCCCTCAGTACTATTGCATTTTATTGGAGCTCCAGAACTGAAGGAATTCTGATTAGGAGGAATGCACACACTGGGAAATACAGGAGGGACAAGGTAGAAGCAGGCCTGTTTGTACTGCACAAGCAAGGCAATCCCCTGCACTTTGGAGCCTGGAGTATAAATATACTGGAGATAAAAGCACACAAGTGAAGAACAAATGATGAAAGAACACCTATTGATAAAAACTGACCCACTGTTCTGGGACATCCTGAGTATCATTGTAGTTTTAGAATCAAAGTCCAAGAGAAAAGATTCTTTACATTTTTTCATTTTAAAACAGAGGTTAAATCTGTAAGATACAACTTTTAGAATTGATTTCACTATAGGGCTGTAACATTACATTCCCAGCCAACTCTGTACTGTGCTTCAAAGAATAAAAGCTGGCTAATGACTTCCCATATCTCTTTCGACAGCAAGAGACTCTCTGAAGCAGATTGCTGAAAATTATGAAATCAAGCAGCTGCATCCTAAATACCAACAGCTGCAAAAACGCCTTGCTGAGCCACTGGTAGTGCGTGCCACTCACTTTATGTAGAGTTGCTTGGAAGGGAGATTTGTTAGACAGACAGGCTACAAAGAGAGAAACCTTTATCTTCCTGGTGCTGTTTTTAAGTCCCTTCTCCCCCATCTTTTCATGTCTCAATTTCCTTCTTCATATTAAACAACTGCAGAAATTCATATGATAATACCAGCGACATGAAATCTATAGAGAGACTTTCTTGAGTTGTCCGTTGTCTGGGCAATCCTCCCTCTGTTCAAAAGAAGAAATATATAGGATTTTCATATTTTGAAACCCACATGCATGCAGTGTGTCTATGACAGTGATGGCTGCAAACAAGGATTTGTCAGAGCCAGCAGACACAATTTTCCCAATTACTGGTGAGTGCCACCTCTAAAGGACAGGGTCATCTGTGCAGAGTCCATCTGCAGCTCAGGTCTCAGTGAACAGTGCTGAAAGGGAACACGAGAATCAGCCCTTGTTTCAGGCCTCACTGACCATTTGAACCAAATCCATATGATCAGAGAGCACAAGTCCAAAGCATAGTACTCATCTACTGATCCAGACCTGGTGAGTGTTTTCCACAGTGTTATACTCTTATCTGTCAGAAATGGAAGAGAGATGCATAATTAGGAGAGAGATATGAAATACCAATGAGAGGGAAACAGCAAAATTTTTCTATCCCATTGAAGGTATCAGTTTTACTCCCCAGTTTTCAGCCATTGCACTTCACTCCAGAACAAGAAGATGCAGACTGTGGAAAAAGAGACAAGAGACAGCTTCGCCTGTTATATTGATCCAAACCTCTTCTGAAGGGATGATACTGCACTCCTCTGCCCAGCTAGCCTTAACAAAGAGACCTTGAAAATGAATGAACCGTTTTATCCTTGACCTCCTGGGAGAGATTAAACATGATAGTCATATTTAATAGGAAGAAGCCTAATAGGTTTATTCCTGTAATACAGAGATCGCTGTTAATTTCTATGTAGTTTCCCAAGGAGAGTACACAGACACATATTGAACAACTCCAGTGGTATAATCAGAGATATAGACATAGGTAATTTGTATTTAATAACTTCCACACAAAGATTGACTCTTGAGAACATTTGACAGCCTCATCGCTCCCACTTGTGTTCTTAGGGTAGCTGGTTCCTGGACCCTTGGTTCTGGCATACAGTGAAAGGCTAATTAGGGGATTTCATTTAAGTGAGATGAGCACTAATTAATATACGTAAGGAGGAAATTGAGATACTGTGACTGTTGTAATAGATACCTGTAAAATAACAAATACTAGATGTGTTTTCTTCAAAGTTTTCCCCCTTGCAATGAATACCAACCTCTCTTTTACATACTCATATATAAAAGATCTTGATTTTGGTAGATTATAGCATAATAAAATCACATTACAAGAATGTACATTCTGAGAACTCAAAGTTATTTAAGAATGACATTTTTAACACAGGTAACCTGGTTATCCTTTAGGGAAATTCGAGAATATCATTTTTATTCTAGCATTTTTCTGCCTGTCTTCAGTGATATTGCTACTAGCAGGAAACAGAGTATTTTTAAAATTTTCCCAATTCTTCCAAATATTTCTTTGTCTCTTTTTCCACATTATGTCATCTAAAAATATTATACTCTTTAGGTGCCTTGCTAGTGTCATCTTCACTACTGCCTTATTTGCTATATTTTTCATTTTCATAAATAGTTACAGTGTTTGAAAAAATAGTCTCAGCATGCAAGTAGATCTGACCACTGTTTCTATCAAGAAAGTGTCCAATTATCTGGTTGGAATACATAATTAAAGAACACCATGGCAGGAAGATTTTAGTCTTCTGCCAGCTAAAGAGGAAATGTTTGGATTTATAGAAGTACAAATCTAATCAAAACCAGGCCCTACCTTCTATCCATACTCTATTTATCCTCACAGTTGCATCACATCTGCACTAAGCTCTACTTGCCATCATTTCAAGACTGTAAATTAACAGGCAGCAAGCAATTTGTGCTGCTAAGTTTATCTACAATGCTAGTTTCAGAGTCCTATTGTAACTTAAGAAGCAAAACTTACTATGCTAAGAATGGCAGGAAAGAAACATTCATAGGTAGAGACACAACAGGGTGAATTATAGCAGTGTGAATTATAGTGAACTATAAAGTGATATCTGCTGAGCAATAACAGACAATAATGCAACAATAATGCAAGCACACCAATTTTAATGGTCTCCTCAACAAGTGCTGTTCTTCACAGTCTCCCTTTCTGCCTGTCAAGTCTTGTAATTGTCACATTAGTTAAGAAGATATAGAAATCATATAGCATTCAGCTATGAAAGCAATAATGAAAATAATGGCATTACTTGGTAATGTCCAGATCATTTTGTAGAAGTAAAAAACTCAGGTAAAATCAGTTATTTGGGAAAGAATTTGATCTGGAGTCAGATATTTGCTATAATTCAAGGTTCAGTGAATAAACAGATGGTATTTTTACCACAGTCATTACCTGGAGTGGAGCAACACAGAGGAAGTTCAGGAGACCTCTCTTGCCCAGATGTTGCCATCCACTTTTTAGGATCCATTGTCCTCCACCCATGAAGAAAAAGAGGCATTTCATAGTGCTGCTGTAATATTCTCCTGGAAGACTTCATCTCCAGGTGAACTGAATAAGTGCATGTAACCTGAGGGTGACTTTAAACCATCATACACATCAGCTGATGTTTTTACAAGTCCCATCAAACTGATATAACAGACTATCCTGCCCTTAGCCCCAGCTCCTTACTCACCAGGCAAACAGAGTTTCTTCCTGAATTTCAAGACAAAGTACTAAATATCAGTACCAAATCTATAAAAATGAAAAAACAAAGACAAAGGTACATTAGACTTGTCTATTCTAGAATGCATATTAACAATCCCCAGCCAATTCTTCATTCTCTAGACAGATGTGCACATGCACTTTCTTCTTTATTCTGGCTCACTAAGGCCATGTCTATATTCTTTTTGTCCTCCTTTTTCCTCCCAAATTCTGTGAAATCTTGTCCTTGTAAAATTCTGTTCAATTAGAGTACAAAAATAAGAAGAATCACATATGAATTCTGTTTTTAAAGAAAGTAACACCCTGAAATGTCAGCCACTTTTCTCTGCACAGTTGCTATGAGAATATCAAAACACCTTCCCCAAGTCCATTCTCCTGGCCAAGGCACCACATTTAATGAAGTGCACTGTTTGTTAAAACTCAGGATGCTAAGCACATTTTATACTTCTAATAAAGCCCTGGCCAGTGGTTGAAGGACACAGTAAAAGGCGAGGGAAACTGGGCAGAAGAGAGGAGTAAAGAGAAGCTGTCTCTTCTGCTATCATTTTGCCTCCTTAGTACAAAGCACTGCTCATGAATATGATTCCTTCTAAATTCCAGCTGTCATGGAGCCATCAGTGTCTTCATGTCTTCATGCTGAATATGAATTTCTTACTAAACCACTCACTCATTTCAACTCTATGTACTGTTCATGTTGCTAAATGGCTGCATAAAATGATTTCTTTAATACTTGTGAATTGTGTTACATGTAGAGCAGTATTCCCACAGAGATCTGAAATTTGTTACCTTAGCAACAAAAATGTGTTAATTTAATATGTATGTGTGTTTGCTTTCACTTATTTCTTCAGATGGTTTACTGGAATGAAAATACATTGAGAGATATTCCCAGTTTCTAAATGTGGAATTTTAGCTTACATGAGTAAAAGTCAGGGTAGTTAATAATATCATAAGCAGGTCACACTTCCAGCTCACCTAAGCAGAATCTTCTCAAACTGAAATGACCAGAGGTTCTTATAATTCCCAGCCAGCCCAAATAGGATTTGTCCTTCATTGAGATTTCTAGATTATTTCTTTTTCAGGTAAGGGTAGTTCTGTGCTGGACCAATTTGCCACAATCTGTATGGATAAGTTGCCCACAAAATACACTAAAATGCCACTTCCACCTGTGTTGTATTCCAGAACCCATAAAATTAATTTAATGAAAAAGTTATGTAAATTAAGACTTTTATTTTGGACTTAGATTAAGAGTAAATGAAACATGTTAAGGGCTTAATATTTTCTACAGCAGCCATGGATATCTGGATGTTATGCAACACAACAACATAGTTCAGCCTATATATTGTCTAAGGGTTCTTCCTAGCAGAAAAATCTTAATCTTATATCTTAATAGTTTAGGACATGTCTGAAATCAGAACTCACCCTGAATTTTAAGACAACATATTTTAGTGGAAACTTATATGTTTCAAACAAAATCAACTTGTTATAAATAATATTGACCTTTTCTTTGCAACCCTGATGAAAGCAAACTATTCCTTCTGTATTCTGTCATTTTCATAACGAATTTTATATATATTTTTTTTTTTTTAATGCAAAAATGTACCAGGACAATCAAGCTGTTGTAGATGCCTCAATAAGCATCTGTTTTCACTCAGAGAGAAGATGTGAAACTGAAAGCAACAGAAGCATTTTTTCACCCTCAGCCCCAGCCATGTCAAATATATCTGAGCCTTAATGCCAACTGTGGGGAGGGCAGACGACCCCCAGTGTTACTGAAATCTTCCTATTCTGCTTATTGCAGCTTCGTTGTCTTGATCCAGGACAGTTCTATGCAAGTATATGGTAGTGTTATGAACTTACAGAGAAAAAGGTGTTCTCAGACTAAGAACCACTCCACAAATTTTAGAAATGGGACAAGTAGGACCATGAGGCTTGTTATGTTGGCTTGGTTGTAGCTGGCATTTGGAGCCTCGGCCTTATCTGAGCCCATGGTGCTATTCTCCCTGAGTTACCAGCGTGGTTCTAACTACCACATGTTCATATGGTGAGTAGCAACAACTCTGCTGGGAATTAGCATCATACACAATTGGTATCTGGTGATTTTTTTCATTTCCAAGAGTTGCTTTGTTATCTTTAGGGAAATATTGTTTTATTGGTTTTAGGCAGCAATGAAAAGAAAGAAATGCAGTACTTTGGTGTGTGCACAGGAACGAGATAAAACCAGAACACAGGCAAAAGGCAACAATGCTCCAGTGAGTGTCTCCAAGCCATTTAATTAAATTTTACACTGTCTTGCAGCCACATAATCCTGGGGGTGACCTGAAGCATCTGAAACAATGGAGCAGAATTTGATGCTCTATTCAATTTTTTTCCACTTTGAAGAGAGGACCAAAACAGTCTAGGCATAGGCAAGCGTTAGGGATGTAGACTTCTGGCTTGAGCTAACAGGCAGAGAAAGAAGTGAGGACTCTATCAGTCTGTTAACATCAGCTGAAAGCAAGGCTACATCATGCTTCCTAAATCACTTAAGCAGGACAGACAGGAAAAAAGGAAGTATCACTGCTTAGCAGCAGCATTTCAGTCTAAAACAGGTGGATTGTGCTGCTCAGCGGGACCATGATCCACCCCACTGCAGGCAAGGAGACAAACACACAGCAACAAGTAAATGCATAAACTGCAACCAAACTTTAATGCTGCTGAATGCTAAAGCAATGCCTCAGAAGTTGGTTCTTGTCTCTTCTGTTTCAAAGATGTTAGATGATGATTAGGTTTTTCCCTATTGGTTTGTTGAGGCCTGTTGGAGTTTGGGAGAAAGTTTGCTTATGTTATTAACAATTAGCAGATGTGAAGAAAAAATTAAGTAAAATCCTGCTCTCTAAATGAGTTGGATGCACAGAGTGGGTGTACACAGATAGAGTTTCTTGCTCCATCTTGCAGGAGGCACTGGGATCAGGAGCACAGACTTACAGCTATTGCTTAATTCTGAGATCTTAAGCACAGGCTCTCTCCTCTCCCTGAGTCAAACACATAGTCCCCCTTGTGCACCTACTGGTCTCATAAAATGTCCCAGAAATCTATTTTGTGGCTTTGATGATGGCCGACAAAGTCAGCAAAATGCAGAACAAAGTAGCAGCTCTGTTTCAACTCCACCCAGAAACAGTAGCATCAGCAAGTCCTTAATGCCCCATTGACTTCCTTCTGCATGATGGTAATACAGATGGTACAGTGAAAAAAGAGCAGCAAGAAGAGCTACATAAAATGCAGCATTTCAGGATCATCCTGCAGAGTTCCATCCTGTTGAAACACATCTGCTCAGCTACAGAGACAAGCTGTGCTGGTTGCAGATTGATCTAAAATAACAGACTGAAGAAGGGATATTACAGTCTGCACTAGCACAAGAGGGGGGTTAAAACAAGCAAAACAAACTAGCAGCAAGTTTTTTACTTCAGACTAACTTTGATTCAGATTAGGAAGAGCAAAGCAGACCAAGTAGACAGAACTTCCCAGCAGAGTGCATCTGAAAACAAGTGCAGCCATAAAGCACTAGTCTAGTTAGGGATCATATAGGGGTCTATCAAGCTGATTTTAATACCCATCTGTATTCTGCAACTCTCTCTCTAACTCTAACTTGTGTTGCTTAGCCTCACAAATACCTACTGATGAACCATATTCTGCCATTTATTTGTATGCTGAATTTCTTTAAAAAAGTTCACAGATATTTTACCTGGAACTGTGGCATGTTTACAGTTCTGAAAGTTATACTAGGGAAGAAACACAATGATGCATATCTCTCCTTCCAGAAGGAACAATATAAGACCACAGATGGGACTAGCAAAGAACAGCACCTACATGCTGCAGCTACTGATGACTGTAAACAAATATTGGAAATCTCTGCCTTTTGTGTAGGGGGAAAGCATGTCTGCACCTCTGTTCATCAGGCCCTTTGCAGTCCTGCCCTGTAAGTCCTGTGCTGCCTGCAGAGCTGGGCAGATCTATGTGTAATTCACAGAAATATTCACGTAATGCAGCCAGGCACAGACCAAAGTTCAAATGTTATAAAAGACCAAAGGCAGGGCTCGAGCAATTTCACCAGGGCAGACCTGTTGCTTTGTTGGGATTTGTCATAATTGTTTGGAGCAAAGAAATGCTAAGGAAGAAAAAAAGAGTTTTAAATAAAGCGATACACCAAAAAAAAAAAAATAAAAATAAATAATCGTACTAAGCAAATAAAAAAGTGAAATCTCTCATCTTCTACCATAGAATAAAAATCAGTTAGAAACTATAAAAAACAGTAAGAACAAAGCATTGCTTCCCATCACAGGACAAAGGTTTTAATAGTAAATTAATGCCATTGAATGGGTTTATTAGTGCTCAAGAGAGGGGGGGAAAATTAAATGGGAAATTTGTACTCTGCTGAAAATCATTTAGCACAGTGAGGGCCAAAGAAGGGAGCAGGAGGGCTCTCTCTTCAGCCCAAAACAAAAAATGTAATGCACAGAAAATGCACTGTAATCCATAGCAAAAGGAATTATGTAAAGTCCTAGGATGAGTCCAAACAGATTAAATTGTTATCAGGAGCACCAAAGCATCTTTGTGAAGAGCCAGTGAACCACATTGTTAACAAGATATTAGGTGATGTGGGTAATATGTACGTCTATACACACATCTATGGATAACATCTTCCTATATTATGACATTATATAAGCCCTTTATATAGCCCAATTCATAACCATGTGTTCAGTTCTAGTCACTTTTTACTTAAAAAAAAATCAATGGAAGTGGTGAAAAATATATAAAAATGGCTTATATAGAAGACATTAAAAAGAAACTTGTCAGAGAGAAGCATTGAATATTTCAGACAGAGAAGAGGTATATCAGATACTTCCAATTTTTAAAGCAGACACTCATGTGTCCTACTAACTTACTAAAGAGTAACTAAAAATGTAGTTAACCTGGAAATTTGAAAGAAATTTATATTAAAATCAGACTAATCCTATGCAGATCACTACCACAACTCAAAAAAGGCAGTTGGATTCATAGAACAAGGGCAGCAGTGGCCTACTTAAGATTAGATAAAACAAGCAAACGAACAAAGCTTCAGATATTCTGATGAGGGTATCATTTAGGACTGGGAAAAAGAAACTAAAACACTTATTTAATTAAAAATTGTCCAGACAAGATTCCTAGTGCCTCCCTCTAAAGTATCTGACTGCTTAGAGAATACAAGAGCAAGAGTGACAGGTTTCCCCTGGAGTGATGTCTGCTCTTTCTGCCTGTGCTGCTAAAGTGGTTAATTGGGAATTGACATGAAATTCTTTGACATTAATGATGAAGAAACACAGTGCATTTTCTACTGGTTTTTCTTGGGGAATAATATAGGCAGTTAGGATTTTGGTCAAACTTTTTTGTACTTGGTTTTTATTTTCTGCTTTTACCAGAACAAGAATAAACAAACTGACCATGCACTGGACAATACCCTGCTCCTAAAAATGCTCCCCTCCACAGTGCAGTACAAAAGAAGGGCTCTTTGATAGCCCCATATACTGCACAGGAAAAGGATTTTTTTTCACAGCTGTCAGTTTCAAAGATATGAGGAGAATACAGATGCTGATTTATAGACTGTAATATCTTGCAGGATATTTCATAGCCCTCTATTTTAATAGCCTGCTGAATTTTCCATTTTTAAAAACCTTTTTAAGAACATATTCTCATTTTCTCATAAAAAAAGAAATGCAAGTGAAAATTAAGGAGGAAAATTATGTAGGCAATTCCAGAAGGAAAAAAAAATCATATATATGTATATATATATATATATACATATATATGGGGGAAAAAATGCTATTAGTTGCTAGGTGACAACATTTTTACCTGTTCTGTCAGAGTATTTGCAAAATACTTACAGCCAAGAACATGAATGTTTCAGTGTCTCATCAATTCTCTATCAGGTGAATATATTCAAAGAGACATAAAGTCATGTTTGAGAAACAAGCCAATGCTGCAAACACCAGTTAAATAATGTAGGATGACCTATTAAAGTTAGAAATGCAGATGAAAGATTATGAAATGAGATTAAATTAATTAACATGTCATGCATATTGTGGAAGAATATAAGCAAAAGGAAAGATAAAACTGCTCAATAGCCTTTATGCTCACAGATAAGGTGCTCTGACTGAGTGTGCAGTGTGAGATGAGAGCAGAAGATACAGTTTCAGGCTTCACACACAAGTTAAACATCATGAACCTTGATGCTAACAGTTCTCCAGTGCAGCAGCAGATAAAATAGAGGGGAGACTTGTAAGAGCTACATCACCTGAAAGACAAAAGCAGTTGGGAGGATTCTGGAAAAGAATAGAGAAATGGTACCATGGATACGAAGAGGGATTTATGCAAACAATTAAAATCATTACATATACCTTGATTAAGGGATTACAGAAGCAAGACACAGTGAAATGTCAACATATTAAAGCAGAGAGATGTACAGAAATCAAAATTTAATGATATTTTCTTCTTCCAGAGGATTCTCTTAACTCTGAAAGCAAAGACAAAGAGTTTTGACACGTAAAAATCAACCAAAATACTCACATTTTTTATTAATATACATAAAAATTAATATATGAAATTAATATTAAAACAATTTTCGCTTTGATGAATTATGTACATTCCCCTTACAATTATATTTAATTCAGTCATGCAAACCCAGAAAAGAGGAACTGAAAAACAAGAAGAGTAATTTTCATACAAAATGAGATATGTGCTGTGACAATTACTCTCCAGACCTTAACCTCAATTTGTGACGCGACTACCACGTTACTAAAAGCTAATAGCACAGTAACCAAAAGCAGTGCCATCCTCCATCCTGGAAGGGTTCAAACATCATGACAGCCCCGACCTGCAGGGAGCTCTGTGCCAGCCAGAGCCTTGAACACCTGCTGGCAGCTTTCCTGGCTGCTGTACCTGCCTGCAGAGGAGAAATCACCAGTGGGGAGGCCATTCCCTGCAGCTTCTAAAATACAGCTACTAGAAAGCAGATATTGAATAATCATTCTTTTTAAGTTATTTAGGACAATTATGGTAGCATACTTCACCTAAGCAGTGTGAGTTGTATACTTGGCAGCTACAGGAAAATAGTCAGATTCTCTCGGCTCTCCAAAGTGAGCACAAATGAGGCAAATCATAAACCAGGTATTAAATCTCATGTAAAACAGTGCAGTGCATTAGTGCCTGATTGCTTTCTTAATCACATTTGTTCTGTACAGAGCATCTTTCTTAGTCATTCTTTTCCCCTATACATAACAACCTCCATATAATTATGCCACTTTAACATTTTACTCTTTTGGGTTAAGGAAGTGCCTCCTCTGCTTTTAGTGACAATTATTCTACTCTGTGTGACAAATTGGTTTCTTTTTCCCAGCAACAGAGCTGACGTCCATTCTGGTATCTAAAATGTTGTTTGATTAGTCAAATGGTGATAATTTTCAGAAATCACCATGTGATAATTATCTACTTTTTTGATATCATGGTTTTAATTAATTTGTCTCCATACATGGAGTCTGAGAATTCCTTGCTAGGCTTTAAACCTAAATCTTAGTAAAATAATCAAAACTACACCAAATTTCTTTGCCTGACAGAAAACTCAGATCTCTTTATCTTCACTGTCACTTGTCATCTATGAAAATGGCTCCCAAAGATATGTCTACCCTTTTCTTTCACCATCTTTGAATGTAATTTTTAAAATCTGTAGCTTTCTTGATGCTCACAAAACCTTACCTGTCTATGGCTGCATTGTGTGGTTTGATGGTCCTACCATGGCTCCAAGTGGACACACATGCAATTAGCATGTCTGAAAGCAATTAGCATAGTGACAATAAAAAGAAATGCTTCTGTCAGCATCAGCAATGAAATGAATGAACACATAGGTGATGCCTAAGCATCTCCTCTCTTTGGAGGTTGTCAATGTTGAAAAATCAGGGCTGCTATAAAGTCTGTGTGTGGACTATTAAACGATGGAGGCTGCATTGCTACTGACTGCAATATTGTGCACTTGGAGATCCCACTCTCTCTGAAGCAGTTTTATAGAAAACAGTAGATGAACACTTATTTGCAAAAAGTAAAAAAAGTATATTTGCCATGTGCAGAGGAAATTACTTAAATTAAAAGAATTATAGAATGTCAATCCAAGAGGCCAATTTTCCCATGGCTCGTGAAAGCTCGATGTATTTCATTCACAAGCAGGATGTCTCAGATCTTTCATTTAAATATCATTGAATCAATATATGTTGGTTTCAGTCTTTGAGTTGTGACTTCCAGGGATTTACAGCCAGTAATAATTCATGGCTGAATAGCATTGGTCCAGAACACAATGAGCAGAGCTAGCACCATTTTTCCATGGGAACAAACATGCAAATCTTTCTTTATGGTTCTGCTAGATGGAAATATTTCTTCTTTGATGAGGAATATTAACATAACAACAACAGGTCATTTAGTTAATTAGTGGGTCATTAATCTGCTGGTCTCTGCAAAATACATCTTAGTATTCAAAGAACTGAGAAGTTATTTCAACAAACTTTAACTGCTGAGCTAATCTATTCAGTGAGGAGTTCAAACTATTTGTTCCAACATCTGTGTTGCTGTTCCAAGACTTCATAGTAAACAAATATGCACAGTAAAATCTCATCATGTCTAAGCAATTACTTCAGCTTTTTTTAAATTAACTGAACACTAAGAGCGTCTGGCTGAGTCTGCCAAACCAATCTTTAATTATAAAAATTCATAAATGAAACAGAAAGATTTTCATTAATGGCAAAAAAATGTAGTGAATATTAGGAAAGCTCTATGTGACAGGACTGCCTTTCGCTTTAAGTTCTTAAAGAGATAAATTGAGTGATTTTTTTATTATTATTTCTTATGTGCTACTTACCTCTAAGTTTATCCTTAAATACACCCTCAATATTTTTCCATGTAGAGGAATTATGTTGCCACCTATGTCACTTTTTTATTTAACATCAGCAGGAATTTCAGATTTATTATTCCCCCCATTTGGTACGTCCTTGATATTCTACTTTATCTCTCAGGAAATCCTTACATTTCCTTCATCTTTTTTGTGTCTTAACAATTCTTTTTTTCTTACTGGCCTTGAAGATAGCAATTTTGATATCCTTTGGGCAAAGCAGTGTTACCCTCATGTTTCATCTCAGCCCATTATCCTCTGTCCCCTTCTCAAACAGAAAATAGTATTACCAATTCTTTTCCTGCAGCTGAAAACTTTCCAAGCTAAAAGCTCATCTTTTCCAAAGCAAAGTATGAAAAGTAACTGCAACAATTGCAGTGCAATATTTGAAAATTATTTCTTGTCTCTGAGCCAACTAGCTCCCAATCTACCACAGTCCCCACCCTGCTGCAGTATCTAGGTTTCATGGTCATTGCCTCTGGTTTTGCACTTCTAACCAATCACCTGGCCTGGAGCAGCATAGCATGCCAAAGCTTTAATCTGAAGAACGAAGCTGTCTGGACTCCAATAACTCATTTGCTTCTATTTTATGGGTACTAAACCACTTAGCCACCTCTCAGAAGAGGCCGTTGAGCAAAAAATTAAAGAGGGCAATGGACCTCGTCTCACACAATCTGAGTTTCCTTCCCAAGGAAACTGCAGTCATCATCCTGCATGTCCCTGAGCAAGTAGGAACCATGGCGAGGACCTCCTCTAGGTTCTTGGGTGAGTAGGAAGCCAAAACACTCAAAAGTGTTAATTGAAATTGGCTCATAGTTTTCTTTTATCTCTTTCAAAATCACAAGATGAGCAGAACTAATCTCTCACCCAGTTACATGATTCTGACAGGAACTAACAGCAGAGACTTAGCAAAAACAAGAAATGAACAGGGAATAGCACAGTCAAGTTTTCCCCACTGCATACTCCCACCTTCTGGCAAAATATAATTCAGAGACTTCCTAAACCAAAGTTTTTATCTGTATCTTTATTTTTAATGACTCATTTTTCTTTTTTTTTTTTTGGTAAATATATCTTTGAGCCTTTTTTAGCTTTCAAAGTCCACATCATACTGTAGCAATGCAAGAATGGCAGTGTTTCTGCCAGGCAACAATTTTATTTCTTGTATATTCTATAAACCGTGTGTGATCATTTCAGTTGCTGCCCTATAGGTCTTATCCTGTGAGAAATAACAAACAGCTGTTCCTCATTAATTTACTGTATGGTATCTATGGTTTTATATGATTCTATCTGTTCAGCCTCTCTTTATCTAGCAACTATATTTAGCATTTTTTATCATCTTCAACAATCTTCTATAGATAAGACCAAAGATACACAGTATTCAACACATGAATACACAGTAGAATTTATAGTGACACAGTGTTGCTTTCTGGTTTTTTCACTGAATTCTTCCTACTAATTGTTTAATACACGATCTGCATTTTTGACCACTGCTGAGCATTGAGCTGACATTTGTTTGAACTATCCACAAAAACGCCAAGATACTTACTGAATGGTAATAGCTAATTCACAAACCAATTTTCTTTATTTAGGATTTACTCCCTCCCTGCTCCCCCTTTCTTCCATTACTTGGCATAAATCAACAATGAATTTCATCTGCAAAGGTATTACATATCTTTCAGCCTCATTAGATTCTCTTGCAACTTCCCACAAACAACTTTTGTGTTTAAAAACCAAAACAATTTCAAACTGCTTACAGATGCTTTCTTTGCTGTCATAGTTACTTTACCAGATTATTTGAAGACTTTAATCCTAGCCTAAAAGTTTTAGATAAGGTTCAGAGTTACATCCCTGTAATTTTGAGCTTTCCTCCACCTGTATCAAGATCTGTAAGTATCAGCATGCGGGCATGAGACATATAGTGAACAAAAAGAAAGATTTGGAAGGAAAAGGAGTGAGCAGAACTGTTGTGCCTGAGACAGCTTTTTATCTGAAATTATGCTTAATACTGTTTTCAGCTCAAATGCATCTCGTTTCTCTGCTCTCTTTGCAACTGGTGATCTCAAGGATGTATAGCTAAAGTCTAAACTGCTGATAAAGGTGGGACCTGAGAGGAAAAAAATCTAGTTATAGGAAATTCACTGGCACCACAGTAACAGCTCCATTCACAACCAAAAACTGAAATTAAATAGGAGAGGAGAGAATCAATGTAAATTGTTACAGACAGCAGTAAGTTTAGTGATTGGAGATATTGCTGGCTGGGAGCCGAATTAATCCTTTTGTTATCTAGCAAAAATGTTGCCATGTAAGTTTTTAATTATGGTTAGAAAACTATTTCCCTCTTTTATTTATAGCTCAAGACATTTTGTGCAGCATGTGACAACATTCCTGTGAAAGTAGAGCAGTATTTCTCTGGTTTCTTTGGCACATTATTTATGTTGCTGCTGGAACTTCATTCTGTCTGTGCATCCATTTTATAAAGCACACTTTATTTAAAGGGTAATATAAAATTCCCCTCTTCCTACGAATACCTGCTTCATTTAAAGTAGAACACTTTAATGGTTCAGCAAAAAGAACTATGTTCACGGGGGGGGGGGGATGTCTCACTTTTTTTCTTGTTCCTTCAAAGTAAAATTTCTCTTTTGTTTTCCCCTTACAGATTTTCCTGTAGCATTGAATATCATAATCTGTGAGCATTTCGTAAGCCCTAATGAGGTCTTGTAGGATTGTCCTGGGAGATGCTGTAGAATTCAAACTGCCTCACCAGCCAATCCCTTTCAGGCTCCTTCCAAATGAACAAGATTGTGAAAAATAAGGTAATTATGTAACAGCAGTTCTGTATTGTGTAGCATGTTGTAAAAAAAAAGGAAAGAAAATCTATAATGTTCAGCTCTTTAGAGTTCTGCAGTGAAGCATATAATATTTGCAATGCATAAGGCAGGTACTGTCATGTCTCAATACACACCTCTGGAAACTCTTCAGTCTTCAGTAGTCAGAGCATTTCTGTTTTTAATTCTCATTAAAATCCATTAATTTAATCCATTAAAAGCCATAGAAAACTCAGAGGATGTTGGACAACTCCTAACCTAAGCGTTTACAGAAATTTGTAACTGAGAAATCTTTACATTTCACTGAAAAGCTCACTGATGCCAGAGAAGCTTTTAACTGCTGACACACCAGAGTTATTTGGAATATTCATTTTATGGTTCATTTTTATGCTTTTAAAATTGAATTTGACTTAGGGGAAAATTACTTGGCCCTAAGTATGCATTTACAGGTGAACTATCTAAACTTGATGGCAAGTCACTACAAAAAAAGATCTTACTCACATAGCCCATTTCTGAGTAACTCTTTGCCTATTCGTATAGATTGATCAGTAAAGATAACAGTTGTTAATGTGTCTATTTGTGAATGTAAGTCTGACAGTAGAGATCATACAGATTTTCCAGGGTTTCACTGCCTATTTCTATCTTAAAAACAAACAAACAAACAAACATAAACCATCTTATTTCCTCTTATCCTCTGCCTTTGAAATCATATATTCTGCCTACTTCTTCTTGCACTTCCTCCCCTCATACCCTTTTGTTTTGTTTTGTTTTGTTTTGTTTTTTAAAAAAAAGCTTCAATCAAACATTTGCAGCCTGAAGGTCTCACCCAAGGCTCAAATAAATATTTGAGTATATAAGACACATAGGACCAGCTCGTCCAAAACAAAGTTTGTGTCACCTGTGAAAGCACTAATGTTGTTAATGCAAATAACAGTGCAGTGTCAATGCAGGTAACATGGTACAAGTAACCACAGTTCATATAAGATGCAGAAAAGGCCTGCTCCAAACTTTGAGTCCACCCAAGCAGTAGTTTGGATCACATGCAATAATACATTCAGATCTGTGCTTCTCTTTCTTTATTACTTTTCTCCTATTCACTGTGTTAGCTGTCTCTAACCATGTAAAAATCACTTAAGTCTGCCACTCATCACTGCTTACAGGAGTGTTTGCTGCTTTTCTGAGAACTTTCCCACTGAGAGTATTTGACAAGTAAGAGATCTCCCCTGTTTCAGTCACGTGTGAATCTTCTGGCTGAGTGTGGGGAGTAAAAGCCTTGCTGCTTACAGATGGTAGGAGAGAAAAGATACCCAGACCCTTCTGCCCTACCTCTGCAGTAACTCAGAGAGTCCCAGAAACCCTCAGATTGCCTTAGCAACCACATGTTAGTGGAAAGAAACTCAATCTGTTTAGCCTTGCTGTAAATGTAACTGAGATCTTGTGAAGTCTATCAGTTGAAGCAAAATGGAAACTCTTTCCCCATACTTATTTTCTAAGTATTTTTACTTTGTCTAGCAACACAGAACTCCACAGACAGACTGGACATTCAGTAGTTTGTTATCAGCCCATGAGAGATAAGCTAGAAAGGTGTCACTTTGTATGTGTCACCCCAAAAGAGACTCCTCCTGCCAAAGCAGAGCAAATTATTTCCCTGCTAAGTAAACTGCAGGAAAGGAGGATGGCATCTGGTGTGAGCAAGGAAAGAGACAGGTCAGCCATCCAGGTGTGTGTCTGCATACACATGTACAACTTCACAGCAAAAACAAAAGGGTGGTATTTTGGCAACACCTGTAGAAAGGTCAGTTCCTTTCCTCCAATTGCTTTCTTTGACCTAAGTCAAAGATATCTGTCATGTGAGGTCTGCTTATCTTTGCTACAGATAGCACTGAGGCACACTGTGAGTATAATCACCAGGATTTCTGGTGCCATTTGAAAAGTATGATACTGCTTTTCCTGAATATTCAGAAGAAGCTGAAGAGATAAAGGCAAATTCAGGAAGGAAACAGCTGATGCCTTCCTGGCTGCTCAGCATCTATCATCAGCTCAAAAATATCCTCATTTAATATGTGTGCAGGGACGTTCTACTAAAATTCATTTGATTTCAAGACTCTTACCTCAGTTTTCCTCTCCTTTGCCACCTCTATGTTGCTCCACACTAAAAGGTATAGATCACTCTTATCTAATTACTGGACCTGTTATTAAAAATGGCCATAACTAACATTTAAAAAAAATGAAGAGCTGCCAGAACACCTTTGAAATCAAACTCTTATGCATTTGAAAAGGACATGTCTAGGTTTAGGAGTTTGAAGAGGTTTTTTTGTTTCTTTAGTTTCTAAGTTGCCCAGATAATAACACAAAAACCTAAAGGATACAGTTCGTACACACTAAGGAACTGCATTTTTCCTAACTCTGTAAAGATAACAGTGTAAAATTGCTCTAGAGTTGATTTCAGAGAACAGAGGGATACTAATCCTTGTCAACAGTAACTTACACAGTAAGAACTCTCTTTAATACAGTGTTATAGTTTTATTTTAAAAATTGATCCCTGTTTAGACATGTACTAAATCTCTGAAGCAGTAGTTAGCAATGCATGAGGGGTAAACTGTATAGCTCAGCTTTAAGATTGGCCATTTTCTTGCTTTACTGAAATACTGTGAAGCAGAGATATACAGAGAGTCAATATGAAACACTGTAATAGGAAGAAAGAGCTCTGAACGCCTTATTGATTCCCTGATTTTTCTGATCCTTTTATTATCCACTGTTGAGCAGTCTAGTCAGAAGTGCTTATAACTGTGGCAGGTTCCTTAATACCGTAGTTTACACTGCAGCTGCCAGTCACTATCCTGTACCATCTGCTTTTTCCCCTCTTTCTTCCTTAGAGCACAGTTGCCAGCATTGTATCTTCAATATTCTGCACAGAAATTAAGAGGATTCCAGCTGGGATATTTGGCTACCTAAATAAAAATCACAGTAGTTCCCTCTCTTGGGTTGAGCCTGGCTCTGCTGAGTCCAGCAAACAAACTCTGGTGATTCCAATAAACTGCATGCAGTTTGGGGTGTCTCAAGATGGAGAAGAGGTAGGGAAGAAGTTAATAACAGCAGGAGGGACAATCAGCCAGTGCTGTGAGAGCAAGCCCAGTACTCCCAGGCACTACATCATGTCAGTGTTGCAGAACTGTCTTGGTAGGGGACAAAATGGATCAAAACTGGCTTCTCACAGATTTTGCTTCCTGAGTGTCAAACCAATCTACCTGCCGTTCAGCACAGTCCTTGTTCTCATAACCCCGTAATACATGTGTAAAAAAGTGTCACTTTTTCCATGGTTTGGGAATAAAATAACTACATAAAAGCATCAATTCTATCTCTGTCAGACTTAGTGTAATACTTAGAGGTTTCTCCAAGCCTTTCCACACTTGGGCACAGGCAACCTGCAAGACTGACTTTGCTTACATCTAGGCTATACAGCAAAAATTATGACAGATTTCCCTACATCTTTTTATTTCTCTGAAAACCTGAGAAGAAATTAAGATTTCAAAGAGAAGCTGGCTTTTGGTTTTTTGTGTGTTTTTTTTCCTTGTACCTAATTAAGGGCATTATCTTTTAAGGTCAAGTCATTTAAACATAAATAAAACCACTGAAATAATTGAGATGATGCTGAGGGTCAAAAGTGATGTGTGAAACCTTTGCTCATGCCACTGATGACTAAATTGTAAATGACTGACCTTGTGGAAGGCACTAAGACACAGAGAAGGTACATTTTTAGTGAAAACATAATTGAACTCAGTATTTCTGTGAAAGCCAAGTGCTTTTAGTGAGGGAACCACAAAGACTTCCTGAGCTTAGGACTCTGATATATTTCTGTAGGGTATATTTGTTCAAAATAGAAATCTCTTAGACCTTAGTTTAAGTTGATGGAAGGATTGTCTACTTTCAGAAAACATGCTTAGTGCAATAGGTCTGTACCCTGGTGATATTGTAGGGATCTCACTGTTTATGGACTTTTTGTGTACAATTCAAACATTCTTGTTTGTACAAAAACTTATGAAGAATACCGCTTATCCTTGAATAGCCAGTGTGTATATAACCTCAAAACGAGACATTTTGGACAACACACTTTCATCCAGTTGCTGAATTCTCTCAGCTGCTTATGTCATTATTAACCCAGACATTACCACCACAAAAGGCAACCTTCCCTGGAAAACACAGATCAGCTTCACCCACTTCAGGAAAATTTGTAAAATTACTGCATAAGTCACGGTGATTCAAGGTAATGCTATCAGAAAGGCTAAGAAGGAGGCTAAAAAATTAAGTATACCAAAGAAGAGGTGGTAGGAGTGGGCCAGTCTGTAAATTTTCATCACTTTGACCATCACTTATATGGGCCTGATGCAATTAGTAGTCAAGAAGCTCATGCAGCCAGCTGGGCACTAAAGCAGGTTTTGAGGAAAACATGGCCCTTCACAGCTGAACCAAGGCAGTAACCACCTGCTCAGGGGTGGCAGGAAAGACAGAGGAAACACTTTTATCTCAGGTCATTACAGGTATTTTGCTGCAGTGACTGTGCATTTTAATGATTGTTCTTTGACAAACAGCAATTAGTATGCTGAAGAGTTTGACAAGCACCTAGAGAACTAGTATTTTTATCTGTCTGAAGGAAAGGATGGAGCGATGAGTGAGTTGAAATCTCCCAGACAAGATGGAGAGGCAAAGGTGAAAAAGAGAATTTAAAAAGGCATCACAGACATGAAACTGAAAAAGGCATGAAGGAAACTTTGTACAAGGAAAAGAAATTTTAGATGGGTTTTATGGAAGACACAAAAAGACAAGCAGAGGTCAGGAGAGATAAATGTGCACATGACCCAGGAGCCATCTCTTAAAGGTTCATAAACCCTGCCCCAAGGATTTTCTATTCAGTATAGTAGCAGTGAAAGCAAAATAAACGTGCGCAGGCTTTTCTTTGTGCAGGCAAAGCAAGGGACAGTCCTGTTTTCAAAACCATGTATTCCTCTTTTGGAAACTCTGTGTCTCTTTCATTGGATTTTCAACCTGCCTGAACTTCTGGGTGAAAGGAAGCTCAGATGAAAGAAGTCCAGGAGTGCTCTGTTTGTGCAGCACCCAGGTAGTGGCACTGGGGTCTCCACTGTGGATCCTTCCTCACCCTTATTGCAGTGTGCTTCTTTTTTTACTTTTGCAATAGTCTGACATTCACATGCTTAGTGCTGGCTTAGTGCTTTCAGCTGTATTTCAGCAAAGTACAGTAATACTTTCCAAACTCCAGGAAACTCAGAAGACACCACATAAGAGCCTACATAGGATGATTTTGTGGCAAACCAGAAAGTCAATTTGTCCTTAAAAGCCTGCCTGAAAAATTTCTTTCCAGTGATTTTTTGCTGAGATTTTTCTCTTTTAAGGTCTCTCCTCTCTCTGTGCAGACTTCTGTTTTCTCCAGACTATCCAGCACAAAGGGAGAACCCATCTTCTGCTGCCTTCCTTGCAGTGAGGCACTTGGCACATGGGTAGCAAGTTAATGTCTTTCCATGGGTTACATGGTTTAGAAATCACACACACGCTGATATTTTGAAAACTTCTTATTCAGCCTGAGCTATATAATACTACGTCCACAATAATTTGTAGCAAAAAATTTTATTCTAACCTCTATGCCTGCATTTGCAGTGTAGAAACTTGTGTTTGAGTCCCGCAGGAACACAAGTATTTGCCCACCCTTATCTGAGTCGATTGTCCTTTAGGATGTATCTGCACTCGTGTTTTAGTTCAGACTAGGATGATGAAGTAAATTTCCCAGGTATTCCCATTTCCTGTGCTTTGTTTCATGTAATGGAGAGGGTTTGGAGAAGGTGGACTTCATGAAAGTCCAGCTGCTGGAGCTGGTCCCAGCCACACCTCCTACTCTGAGCATGAGCACTTTAACATCCCTCACATCATCAAATCCTCCAGTCAGCCACACAAGGATTTCACAATTCCACTTTGAGTTTTGCTTGGAATGAGATGGACACCACGAATGAGCTATGCTGTGTTTCCCACCTACTGTGTCATGGTAAAGAGCAGATTTCAAGTCCTGCCCTGGATTTCTTGGTTCCCAGGATATCAGTATTGCTATGTGCAAATTCCCAGATCAGGAAATAGAAACTCAGCACTTAAGCACTTGCACTTTGTGTTTTGTTCCCTGTCATTTCCCATTCTGAGTCCGATATTTCAGACATGCCCCCAGGTCTGCATTTTTCTTCAGGGCTGATTTTACAGCAAACCTTACAATGCTGTAAAAATATTGGTACAGAAATGTTACAGTGAGAAAAATAATTACGTAGCTAAAACCAGCACTTACAGGCACGAGTAAGGTAATGGTGTAACTGACAACGTTCATTATTCAGGATTTTTTATTTGTTTCTTTTCTATTGTGGTAGATTATATTTTCACCCTTTACTGTTTCAACAATAACTTTTAATTCTGAATTCTCAGAAGGGAGACACCCTAATGTTGTTTATGTAGTTTTGAATACCATTAACCATACAGTTATACTTGGGCTACTTATGGAATAAGATAAAACTAAAAATAATGTTATTACGATCTTTTCCCTTACATATCTCTTTTTCAACTGGGCTAGGCCAGAATGGTTCTTTTTTTAATTTCTCTCTGGACTATATAGGCTAAGACACATAGGTAAAAATGAAAGTGACAGCCTATATCATCTTCCACATATTCTGTCTCAGGAAGAGGATTTGTGTTTCCATCTGCTTTCTCACGGGCCATAGCAAACTTCCACCACAGAGAGAGCTTCCCAGTCTTTGCAACTTGATGGGCATTACACCTGTAATGTGTCACATATAAGTGTTAAACTCACATTTGCCTTATGGAATTGCACTTGGGTCAACCTCTTCAAGATCTGTGTCCTATTAAATGTTAAAGTGCAAATCTCCGTGCAGGACTTTAACACAGAACTGATTAACAGAAAGAAACAAAAAATAAAATACTGAATACTACCTTTAGTTTGAGAAAATATAACTAGGATGAAAAAAACAATTCAAAATTATTATTGATTTAGTTTTCCCCAAATAGTGACAGCTTTAAACAGTTCATGTATGAGGTGCTTTAAGGAATGTAACACTTTAAGTCCCTTTTCTCATAGCTTGAGACAGGTTATCAAATTCAGTTCTTTACGCTGTTTAAATCCCAAGCAATTCTTTGGAATTATGTGGGTTTTAGACAGCTGAAATTCATTTAATAACCCAAAAGACCTCCAGTCTACTTTTTTCCCCTCTCCAGTTTAACTGCACTAAGTCTGAACATTATAATCAAAAGCCCATATCACAGTTTGCCTTTGAGCTATTTGAAATGGAGAGTGACTGCAAAGTACTAGGGCATGGAGTGCCACCATTGAAGAACTAAACTGAGCAATTCAGGCTTAATTTCTTTACAAGGAGGGCATTATGGAATAAATTGCTTGGGGTATTCAGACATCGAGGCAGGCAAGTACCGTAAATTAGCTCTGAAATATAAACTGGGCAATTGGAAGTGGGAGTAATGAGAGGGTTTGTTCTCACTGGTTAGGTATGTCATTTCAGTTTGGGATAAATAAATGTTCTGATCCGAAAGTGCACTATGGCAACTGGGGCAGCAGAGAGAAAACCTGGGGTTGGTCAGAGGGGGAGGAAATAACAATTCTGCTCTAGGTGTATTGCACCCAGCTGTGAGACAATCCTGTTTAAATACTGCCAGTGGCCAGAACCATAGTCTCCAGAAAAAGACAACCTATTTCACATGCTTCTTTTGTAAGGGCAGTTTTGGTTTCCTTGCTCAGTTCTTGTCTTATTGGAAAGTCAGGCTGGAAGGGGAGGTTTGGGGACTTTTTTATTTAGGGGTTGTTTTTTGTGGTTTTCTTTTTAAACTAAGTTTGAAAGGACATCATCTTTTGCCCTTTCAGCTCAATAATCGAATTCCAGAGCATGGTACATTATCTTTCTGGCCATTTGGTCATGGTCAGATATAATTGTTGTCTCAACCATTCAGCACCTCCTCAGATGAGTAGAGTGGGTGTTAGGAACAAATCAGGCTTTTTACTACATGTGGAGCTTGGTCCAAACCTTCAGTAAGGAGTCTTTCAGGGAAAGACATGGGCACAGAAATCAAATATAATATAACCAAGAAAACATTTGAGGTGTGTTCAAATATTTGAGTGAAGAATTATGAGAAATGTATAAACATAGAAAAGACATGACAATATTTTTACGACAATATAAAAAACCCCACAACCTTTAAATATGAAATAGCATATAGATATACAGCACTTCCCTTAATTTCTCTAAATCTTAACATTTTGTTTGAAACCCAGCCATTAATGAAGCACCACACAGCTGCTTGATCCACCCTGATGCGATGGGGAGGAGGATTAGAAACAAAGTAAAGCCCATGGGTTGAGATAAGAACAGTTTAATAATTGAAATACAATGAAATAAATAAAATAAAATAAAAAATAAAATAAAAAATAAAATAAAATAAATAAAATAAAATAAAATAAAATAAAATAAAATAGTGATAATAATAAAAATGTAATGAAAAGGGAGCCAACAAGGAGAGAGGAATAAACCCCAAGAAGAAGAAGGGATGCACAATACAATTGCTCACCATCTGCCGACCTCCGCCCATCTCCAAGCCACTATCACTCCCCCTTTTAGGTAACTCCCTCTAGTTTGTAGAGTGAACATGACATACTCTGGTGTGCAATGTCCCTTTGGTCAGTTCAGCTCTCCTGGCAATGCATCTTTACAGATTCTTGTGCTTCTCCTCGCTGGCAGAGCACGGGAAGCTGAAAAGTCCTTGATTTAGACTAAGCACTAGTTAGTAATGGTAAAAACATCAGAGTTAACAACATTATTCTCATACTGAACCCAAAACAACCTTCTACTAGGAAGAAAATTAACTCCATCCCGGCTGAAACCAAGACAACTAACCAAGCTCTTGCAACATTAGAATAACTTTTTTTTTTAATATATATCTGACTCAATCTTTAAATACTCAATGTATTTAAATGTTTTTCCTGGAACCAGCTACAGTTTATTCTCTAGCTGATTCCCTTTTACCTGTCACTTATAATGGGTCATAGAATAAAAAGAATTTAAAATGCTTCCTTCTTATACAGTGATTTATCATACTATCTCCAAAGAACCACTTGCAGCACAGAAAGAGACTTGTTCAGTCTTTCAGCCCTGGTGAGCCTGAATCTGGACTACTGGGTCCAATTCTGGACTCCTCAGCATAAGAAAGACATGGAGAGCTCCTGAAGTGGGTCCAACAGAGTGCTACAAAGAAGATCAGAGGATGGGAGCATCTCTTTTACCAGGAAAGGCTGAGAGAGTTGGGCCTTTGATAAGAGATGACTGAGAGGGGACCTAATGAATGTCCATAAGTATCTGAAGGGAGGGCGTCGAGGATGGAGCCAGTCTCTGCTCAGTGGTCCTGAGCAATAGGACAAGAGGCAATGGGCAGTAACTCATGCACAGAAAGTTCCACCTGAGCATGAGGAAGAACTTCTTTACGGTGTGGGTGACAAAACACTGGAACAGGTTGCCCCCAGAGAGGTTGTGAAGTCTCCCCATCTGGAAATATTAAAGAATTGTCAGAACACAATCCTGTGCAATGTTCTCTAGGATGGTCCTGGTTGAGCAGAGATGTGGGACCAGATGAGCCACTGTGGCCAGCCTGAAGCCCAAATAAATTGTCAAGCTCTACCCAGGGTTTGGTTCTTGATCATAATCACTAAAACCAAAAACACCAGGGAGGAAAACACAAGTCCTGTTGGTTTAGTAATGATGGATTATTCTTTTTACCCTTACATAACTTAGGAGCCTGATGCTGTTTGCACCTTTTCCTTCCCATGCCTCTTTTCCTGCTTTTATTGTCCATCAGCCAGGCAGTTCAGGCAGTGCTCATTCCTAAATATATCTGAGAATGAGCCATTTCATCCTGCCTGCTGCCCAAAGCTTTGTATATTCAGCTTTACCTGGAGCTTTACCACAGGCAGATTCTTATTACTGGGCAGAGTTACCAGCATGAGGGGTTTCCTCAAAAAATTATAGAGAAGTTTGGGTTGGAAAGGACCTTTAACAGTTATCTAGTGCAACCACCCTGCCATGGGTAGGGATGCCTCCCACTAGATCAGATTGCTCAGAGCCCTGTGCAGCCTGACCTTGAATGCTTCCAGGGATGGGGCAGCAGTCATGCCTCTGGACAACCTGCTCCAGTATATCATCACCCTCACTGGAAAAAATTTCTTCCCTGTATCTAATCTAAATGGATCACCTTTTAGTTTAAAACCATTACGGCTTGTTCCATTACAATTGGTCTTACTAAACAGCCTGTCCCCATCTTAAGTACTGAAAGGCCATGATAAGGTGTCCCTGCAGTCTACTCTTCTCCAGGCTGAACAGTGTCAACTCTCTCAGGCTTTTCTCACAGCAGAGGTGCTCCAGCCCCCTGAACTGTCCTCCTCTAGACTTGCTACTACCGATCCAAGTCTTTCTCGTGCTAAGGATCCAGAACTGAACACATTCCTCCAGGTGGGGTCTAACAAGGGGCAGAATCATGTTACTCAAACTGCTGGCCACACGGCTAATGATGTAGTCCAGGATAACAGTTGGCTTTGCAGGCTGCAGGCGCATATTGGCAGGTCATGAGCAGCCTTTCATCCACCAGTATGACACTTTTATCATGAGAAATACAGATCATGCAGTTTAAGTCACTATGTTCGTAAAGCTCTTCCCAGAGTTCACACATTAATAAAAGAACTGGCTTTAAAAGTTGTGTTCTAAATTACTTTGTCTTTTCCCTCACTCACATACTCTCATATGACTATAGTCAGTTTGGAGGAAGGGCAGGATTGCTGCCAAATAAGATTTTCATGCTAAAATTGTGATAAACAGCCTTACAGTGGTGTCACAGAATGTGAAATCCTTCACATCTGTTTTCCCCAGCTCTCTCTTTGCCATCCCTGGGGTGCTCTGCTAAGTGCTGGCTGCCAGATGAAGGGTATCAGTGTTATGATGGAAATTCACCCTTCGGAGAATTAGAAGATTCCTCTTCACTTAGCTTTGGGATGTGAACAATAAAATGGTGATGACCAAGTCTTACACAGGAGCTCTGTGCTGCACAGTGCACACAGCCTGGCAAAGGCATTTTTTCATAACCACTGAATTATATCAGAGATGCAAAAGCACAGTTCAAGGGCTAAAGAAACACATTATAAATTCTTAAAATTATTTGTTATGGCAGTAAGCAGAGAACAACTTAAACACAGGAAGTATTTATGGGGCTGGGTAGAGAGCACACAGGCTGAAGTGTGCTTTGTTCACCTACTGCTCCACTGGCTGGGAGGGAGAATGAGCAGACACCAGGGACTCTGACAGAAAAGACTGCTTCTTCTTTCCTCTGAGATGAAAACCTGCCACACAACGAGCTGTTTTCTCCCTGTGACCCCACAAACTTCACCTCTCTGCCCTGGGCACAGCAGCAGAGACAGAGCCCCTCTCCCTCCTTGTCCATCTCCCACAGTTTGTGTCACGATATTCGTGGAAGACCTGAAAAACATGGGTCTAATCTCAATTTACCTCTGCCTAGTTTCCTTTCTGTCCTGAAAGTATTGATACTGCCGGCATGATTTCCTCTTCCTTTACATGTGCTAAAAAACCCCACAAGAGAACAAAAGGAGAGTTCTCCACATCAAAGATACAGAAGCAGGTTTGGGGCAGGGATTTCCAGTTAGATAATGGTGATGAATTCAGATACCAGAGGAGATCAATACTGTGTACTAGGATATTGTTTTTGCAGGAAGCTTTTTGGTTTGGTGTTTTGGGTTGTTTGGTTTGTTTTTTTTTTTGGGGGGGGGGGAGGGGTGCGCTGCGGCTGTTTGTTTTTCTGGTTGGCTGGCTGGTTTGGTTTTTTAGACTATAATCAGTTTAAATGAAATCCAACATTCTGGATGTACGTTGTTCAAGTTTTCTAAATTAATGCCCTCTTGAAAGCATTTTAAAATTAAGTTAAATCTAAATACACAGTTCAGTGTTTTTTAAACACTAAATTTCTATGTTTTCATAAGACAAATTTATTTTTCCTTTGGATGTCTATTTGAAAACTATTTGTGAGATTTCAGCTTTTTACTTCAATTTCAGGCAGGGTAAACATCAGCATTTTAATTATTCTTTGCTTGAAAATGTAGGAAAATTATTTCCTACACTGATTTCCTTCATCTTGTAAGGCAACTGCAAAGGAAATATTCACTTTACAGATTGTTCAGCCCGGTCCATGCTCGTAGTTAAGAGCAGTGAGATTTATTAGGCAATGAGGTGGCTCTGAGGGATGTCTCTCCCTGGTAACACTGCAAGTGGAAGAATGAATTGCCTCTGAATCTACAGTTAATTGAGGTACCATGGAGTACAGAAAAAGAATGAAATTTAAATCTGCAGGGTATGATTTGCTGCAGTTTTTGTCACATTAGTTCCAGATAAACAGGAATTATTTTTATACGAGTGTGTGGTTTACATACCCTTATATATATATATATATATGTTTACATAGCCACTTTCTGTGATACATGTATTCACGCTATGTATGCAGCAAATATTTTCCATCCCCTTAAATTACACCACTCTGGAGCACACTAAGGTCTGTATTTTTATGGTGGATTGACAGTAGGACTGATTGTACATAATTAACAGAGCAATCACACTGCTGCCAGCTTGGAGAATTTATACTCTCAATGCAGAAAATTAGTCCATATAGTGCACCAAAGGGCCTGAATGAGGGGAGCAATTTGGGTTTACTGAGGAAAGAATGGCATTTATTTACAGTGACAGAGATACAACAGTCACTGATGTGCTCTGGGTCAGGGAGGAGTGCTTGGTTTCAACATCAATGTGTTTTAAGGTGAGGACAAATTTAAACAGCATAATGTCACAGAAACATCAGCTGACCCTGATGATGTGATATGCTGTGATTTGCTGTGAGGGTGGGATGGAGTTCCCTGTCTCATAGCACACACAGCTCTCTGTCCTCTTTTATTTTTTGCATGTTTTGTTTCCAATGACTGTAGATATGGGAGAGCAAAGTCCCACAAATTAGTGAATGACTATTTTTGTGGCTTTGGTATTTCACTTTATAATAGGACTGAAGAAAACTTCAAGCTGAACAGCAAGATCCCTGCCTGAGGAGGCATGTGAACATAAACCAATAATAATAATGATAATTGCATCCAGCTGGAATTCAAATTCCCTTCTAAGCTCCATCAGTGCTGTTCATAAGTTGATGTAGAGGTAAAGCTTTAGACTTCTTCAGTTAGGCAGCAAATGCCAGCAGAGCCTGCAGAGGATATGAGGCTACAGTTACCTCTGAGGACAACCACCATGCATAATATCCTTGAAATAAACATGTTTGGAAAAAGACTTAAAGCTTTTAATTTCTGATATTCTTAACGCCTAATCTCCTCTAAAATACCTGAATCTCTGAATTCCCTGTATGGCTTCCTTATGCATATCTAAATATTAAGAATGCAAAATAAACCCAATTAGTTAGCATGCTAATATCCTCATAGGCCTTTGTAGTCAGTGGAAAAATCTCATATTTGTAAAAGGGAGTGAAATGCATTTTTCCCCTAATGCAGCAAGAAAAGCTGTGTGAAAGTAAATATGAGCTCTCACAACAGAAGAAGTTATAGTTACATATTAATTTGGCCTTTTATCCCAAGGCAAGGAAAATTCATTTCTGTAAGTACATGGCAAGTGTATGAGTGTGCTCTTGTGGAAAACCTTCACCTTTTCTGACAAAAAAGATGCTGCTGGCATTTCCCCATGCTCAGCCGGTTAAGTAGATGGAGAGTCTTCGAAAGCATCCCATTGGTAATTTTCCAGCTGTCTTTGTTAAAGGGAGAACAAGTGTGGAATATAGCACCAGAACATAATCTACATCATCTAGAGCTGTCCTAGATGCCACCTGAGCTTCCACTGAACAGAAGAAATGAAGTTGGTAAATACAGTTTTCAGAACAGTTTTCTGTGTCAACGTGATAATTTTCCTATTTTTTGTGGTGGTGATTTTTTTTTCTTTTTATGTATTGGTTGTTCTGATTAATTTAAGTAATTGCAGTTCAGTTAAAGTAGATGATTGTATCTCAAGGCATAAAAATTGCATAAAGAGATCAACACTTGTTGACTTGTTGACTGTAATCCAGTTTGGTCTCTACGACCGGATGAGGAAAAATAAGGCTATGGTACTAAATTCAACAGAACTGAAAGTAATAATGAAAATTCTATAAACAATGCATTTTTATTTGGCTAGATATTTTGAAAATAATTGGAAGTCAGAACCTGGGGAACTTTGTTTTCACATTTTTCTCATATTGTAAAGCTGAAAAAAATTTATGAGCTTCAAATATTTTATGATGCTTCTTATTTTCTAAAAGGAAAGAAATATCCAACATTACAGACATTTTGCTTAAAATATTGAAACCCTTGAATGTGTAAAATCTTTTACGGTGGCTAAATTTTCCTGCAATACACACATTTGCTCTATTAATTTTAGACATATTAAGCATTTGGGACTAACGCTAAAGTACACTGTAATGCTAAGCTTCTGAAGCTGCAAGAGCAGACACGGAGGGGAAATTCAGGTTATGGAGTTTTTCAGAGGGACTAAAGGAAAATTTTTCACAATTCTACTCCCTTCTAGCCATAAATTCTGACGGTTTAGGATCACCTACAGGTAGAGCCCAGTGGTGGCTGCCCCACAGTGCAGCTCTACGAGACACTCTCGGACTCACTGATCCTGCACTTTTGAGACCCTTGATGGCTGGAAGAAGAGGGGTATGATGAGACCGAGCATTGCACTGGGTGGCAAATGGGGACCTGGAGTGACAGGGACACACCATGCAGCGTCAGAGGAAAATCATAACTACAGAACCTCTGAAAGCATATCCATGTGAAATGGCCCCAAATCCTATGTAATTTGTCTCTGCATTTGTCAAATAATCAGTGACTGCTGTAGAGAAAGTGCAACATGCAACAAGACAAGGGACTTAGATTTTTCCCTTTCAGCTTGCAGTCACAAAATCAGGGAAAAGATTCACTTCTTAATCCCCACGTCTAGCCTACTTTTCTTCAAGATCTGAAGCAATCCACTGAAATTATTTTAAGATTAAACACCTTACTGTAGGAGATAAAGTTTAAGAAAGAGAAGTTTGGAAGGTTTCTTAACAACAGCAGATAGGAAAATTTCACAAATGCTAGGGGATATCTGATCTATGAGAGAAATGCAGAGAAAGAACCACTGACTAAGCTGAAGCCAGACTCAGACTCAGACAAGGTATTAGGCACATATTTTCAGATCAATACAATATCTTTTTCTGGAGAATACACTTCAGATAAGCATGAATTAGTGGTTGAATAAGGGACATATTAGGAGAAATTCAGCACCCAGATAAGATGAATTTAATGTCCCTTCTGATATTCTAAGTTTATTACTTGTAATATCAAAGGTATCTCACAAATATTGAATATTCAACACCATCCATTTAGAAGGAAGGCCATCTTGTTTCCATGGTAACTTGCTTGTAGGCAAGCCAATAGTTGGTCTCAAATTCTTTCTGGGATGCTGTATGTTTGTCCCCTGAATACCAGTTCCACCAGTTTTACAAACTACTTAATAAAAAAAAAAAAAATCTTTATTTAAACCAAACATAACAAATCTTCTGTTTTCATAAAATATAAGAAGACCCATGCATTTTAATTTCTTTCTCAGGATGATTAGTTTCTCTTTTGTGATTCATAAATTCCAGCAGATGCAGTAGAAAGTTACATAAAAAGCTTTTTAGGGTAATTATGTCTTCAGCTGAAAATTTTGACATTTGTGATCTCCTCCTTTGATCTCTACTATTAATATCTCCTATCAGCTAAGATTTGTAACCGAGTGTTAACTAATTGACAGAGAAAAACTCAGAGTTGCCAGAGTTTTCTCTTCTTTATTTCAGTTCCAGTTTCAGGCTGCACTGAACAGGATCATTACCTTTCCAGTCAATAGAATAGTCAATAGACAGTAGTAAACATGACTCTGGCTTACAAAAATCTGTGATTTTTATCTTTAGCTAGTACCTTAGGTATTTATTTATAGTGTACAGGTATTTGCATTAACATAGCAGCTTCACTGTATTTCAACATACTATTGCTTTAAGAGGGGGGAAGGCACAAAGTAACAGTCTTAACAACTGGAGCACTAGAGAAATGAGAGAATAAAAATACAGAATTAAAATAACTGTACTGATAGACAGGGAGGTGACAGCATGGAGCACCTACAGAAGTAAACAAGTTGGACTGCCCTTTGCTGGTCCCATGTTCTTTTCACTGGCCATGCAGGAAGCCTAGGATGTTAGATGTCTTAGGAAATTCAGAATTAGGTGGCATCAATCTGCCTCAGAGAGATTAAAGCATTTGCCCAGCATCACACAGCAACCCTTTGGTTAAAGCACAAAACCTGCCAGACATACTTTTGCTCCAAATTATGGCCTGAGCTAAACTGAGGTCCAAAATCCAATCTGCAATTATGTTTAGCACATTGTCACCTCTTCTGATGTAAGATTTTGTAGAACATTATCTGTCCCAGGAAGCTACTTAAATTTACTTCATTGAGAAGGAACATTGTACAAAATTTTCTTTAAAAATATTAGATTATAAAAGCCTCAACATTTACTATGGTATGGCACAATTTTTCTTATTTAGAGAACAAAATAAACTCTTATTTACCCTACCTAAATTGAAACACACTTATTAAGACCTTCAAACTTTGAGTCTAACAGATTAGTACTACTTCTTATTAAATGCAATCCATATGCAGCAGAGAGTTTACTATCACAAGAAGTATGTTTTGTACTGTGTGCTGTAAATAGTTCTCTTGAGGGTTAGAACTTCTTTTGATTAGCCTGTAAGTTTCTTCCTCTGGCCATTCTAGTGAAAGAGCCTCTCTGAAGACAATACTCCCACAAATCTCCTGTCTACCTCTTTATGCTGAAGAGCAAATTTACATTTTGCCCATTTTGCAATGCTCAAAACTTGAGCGAAGAAAACCACTGCCACATTCAAGCAGATAGGCCTATATACTCATAATCATGTCAAATCCCTATAAATGGGGTATGGAAATGATGTATCACTAGCATAACAGTCATAGTTTGTGAATTGGTTAGTTGTGACATGGCATATCCTTTTGCTAGCACACTTTATTACTTTTTTATGGTTGAAACATCAGCTTCTTAATAGAAGTTATGCACCATGGATACTGTTATTTATTTCCACCTCCAAGAAAATTACAGATTTCAAAACTGTCTTCACTGTTGCACATTCTTTTTTAAATAGCAGAGTGTAACTTTGATAGCAGAGTTTCCATTTGTTTATAAAACTGCTGAGCTGGTCATCATGATTCCCCTCCTTTAGTCCCTTCCTCCAAAAACTGCCAAAAAAAGAAATGAAATTACAAAAGTGAGATTTCAGAGGGAAAAAAACAGAGGCATTAGAGTGTGTTTCTTAGGATTAGGGAGGGGTATGACTCATATCAGGGTTAGAAAAAGGATAGGCCTCCTTTACCAGACCTATCACACCCTGCTCCAGCTGGACAAGGCCAAATCTCCTCTGATGTGTGGATGAAGCACCTTTCTCTGGGAATGCCAGGCTCACCCATGTGCTGCAAACAGCAAAACATCACCCAAGTTCTAAGTTGCAGAAGATATTGGACAGTGACCTGACTTTGGGCTGAATTAAATTTGCATGCTCATGCCCTAAAATTTCTAACAGAATGTGAAAATAAAAGTCCATGTTTCATAATCCTGCAGTCTATGGAAAATACTCGCATTTCATTTTAGTCCAACTTTTGCTAGAGCTCCTGTTTTTAAACAGCAGTCACATTTGGGGGGAGAAGTATTTTTATTCCCATACAAAGAGATTCCACAGGAAAAATGAATGTAACTTCTGAGTAAAAAGCAGTTATTTCCTACATAATAAGCAGAACAAACAGCTAGGAGTGATGTGTTATGAGGCTAAGCTTTACTAGACTTCCCATCACAATGAAACCCCCATGAATCCCTGGTGGCCAGGCAGCCAAGTAGGGAGGATGGTCACCCTCTATTGCACTTGTATTGCTCATCTTCATTGCCCTGAATTTGCATCTTCTGGGTCTCTGCTTCTCCCTGAGGGTTCTCTATCTTCTCATGTGGTGCTTTTCTCTTTGGATCCTTAAGCCACTAATTTTTATGGTCTCAGCGCTTCCTCTTCAGTCTCTGTTTTTCATGTTTATTAGCACGTGATGCACAGCTCGCAAACTTCATCACACCTTGACAATTTCATCAGTAAAAGTGAGCCAAAAATCACATGGGTCAGCTGCACCAGATCAGGCCTTGAGCCTTAAGCAGCTGAACTGACTGAACCTTGGGTCAGGGCACTCTCTGGGCATTTCAGATAAATCTATGTGACCCTAGAGCAGTCTTGATATTTATTAGTCTTTTTTCCTAAAATTATTTTTTTAGTTTATTTCCTCTAATACTTCAGTTAAGGCAATGTCTGGCCAGGGTACATGACATTAGCTAAGCCTCAACTACTTTGAAAGCTTTTTCCACTGCCTGTCAGGTCAGTGTGTCCCACTGTCACCACAGACATCATCTCTCATGTAAGCACAGCAACATCCACACTGTCCCACCTGCGATTGCCAGAAATTAAGGAAATGCAAGACTGGGGAAATTCAGGTCATAAAATGATTGGGTGGGAGACTAGATAAAACATAAATCCTTCAGGAAGTTTTCATCAAATACAGAACTATCAACCCTCGTCTCACCTGCACACGGTCGAGCCCCATTCCTTACAAAACCACCACCACCTTCTTATAACACCAACAGGGAAATGCCTGCCTTTCTTTCTATAATTGCTGCCTTGGTGCTGTTTCTTAATTCTTCTTCTTTGGTAGGAGAGCAATCATTCTCATTAGATGTCAGAGCATGACAGCAGAATGCTTTTGTTTGGAGTACGATGTGCAGAATGATGATTACAAGTCTGAGAGCTGGGGAGAGCACTCCTCCCCTTGGAAATTAAGCATCTGACAGACGTTAGAACATCATTACATATACACAAGAGCTCAGGGCCTTCTTGCAAAGTTCATTGCTCTATGCAAAACTGGCTAATTCAAGGAGGAATTCCATAGTGCAACACAGGTCGCTCAAACTTATCTTGTACGAGAATGCCGGACTGAAAACAAAGGTGCCAACAATAACCTTCCAGGAGCACTGAGCAATTAATCTCAGCAGTAGAGACTCATCTGTGAGTGCATGCCCAAAATGTTTTGTGCTTTTGCAAGTTAATTTTGCTTTATACGCAGTGTTTTCTTTTCTCATGACAGCAGAGAAGGAGTTTCATCTTTATGCTTTGTGAAACAAGCAGTTATTGATCAAGTATGAAATTTTATTGACAAGTCAGTGCTAACAATGAGGTTCATGCACAGAGTTTTAAACACTAGAGATTGTTGAATTGTCTAGCTTGGTCTTCTCTACATCTAGTGGACCTAGAAAAAGACGAACTCTCTGTCCAGAAAAAGGAAAGTTTGCACAAGAAATTCAGATAGCTGCAATAGTGCCTGCATCTTTAGATATAAAATACGAGTAGGAAAGGACAGTACTCAGAACTCCCACGTGGGGGTACAAAGAGTGAGTAGGAAAAAGACTGAGACAAGAAAAAATTAAGGAGAATATGCTAGAACAAGATGTGTAAGGAAAATGGGGCCTAACCTTAGCAGAGACTAAAACAAGAACAGGCAGAAGAGGCTGCAATGATCAGAGGTTATACCCTGTCATGCCAGAGTTTATGACTCTTTTTCCTACTGGTAAATAACTCTGCAGCCCTTGACAGAGTGTGCAGCCTTATCCCTCACACTGCAGGATTTGACCAGGAAGCTGTGCTGGCCACTAGACTGCCAAAGACTGCCCCTTTTGTCACTGCTCCCCTGCACGCTCATCAAAATTACCACCCAGGAATCTGCCACATTTGCCACATGCAGCTTCATCATGAGCTTGTTTTACAAGCATTGTGTCTTTGCCCACAGAGCAAGGAACAAGTGTGTTATTGTGTTCCCTTACCTCACTGTGCATGATTACTTCCATGAAAGCAGAGGTTACTTTTAAAGACACAACAGTAAAAATTCAGGCCTAATGATTGAAACTATGGAAAAAGTTCTAGAAAAGAAAGTGCTGGCCCCAGATTAAGAAAGTTTTTTGGCACATTTTTCACATTTATTTTTTCAGTGGTTTTTTTTTTTTTTTGTTATCCACTTGCATTGCAAGTATTGTGATATCTTCTTCCTAAGTGTGTTTTTTTTTGCTATATTTTGTCATGATCTTGATTTGTCACTTAGATTTATAAAAAAAAAGAGTCATTCTAGTAGTTAAGAAAACTGCAATCAGAAAAACAGTATATGAAACATTAAAGTTTAATTCCAATCTCTCCCTCTTGCAATGGCAGATGTTGGGAATATAAAACTACCTATGTAAAAGTAATGGCCTTGTGTAGAGCTCAGTAACAGTTACTAGGGCACAAAGCAAGAAGATTCATAGCTGAATGGCTTTTACATAAAGCATTTTTGTTATGTAAGAGACAGGTGATGAAAAACCATTCCGTGTATACCTCTTCCAGGCAGAGAGTGCTGCCAGCCTGAGCAGCCCATTCCCTCTTCCTCTAAAGGCAATGACAGGTTTATTTTTAATCCCACTGTCTTTTCCCCTCTCACTACTATACAGGCAGAGCTTTTTTCTTCCTCAGATAAATTGATCCTCATCTCTTCTTCATCAAACATCTCCTCACCAGCTCATGTATCATTGACAAGTGCCTCACCACAAGTAACAAAGCTTCTACCAACAACATACAAAGCATCTTCCCCTACAGAACAGAACAGATCCAATCAGTATGTTCAGCTAATGGAGACAAAGGAGCAAGTCCAGGCCTGGCAGTGAGCAACCAGGGTGATGACTAGGTAACAGATCGTGGAGGATTTGGCACAGATGACTCTGATCCAGTTTCCTGAAGGGTCTGCAAGAGGCCCTCGGTCTGACAGTGTAGAGGTGAGCAAGGTGCAGATGCAGAGAGCTGGGGCAGTGTCATCAGCTCTTGCAATACACAGAACAGTTGGTAAAACCTATTTTTCCATTCAAGGAGAATAACCATGAGTTAAGTAACCTTAGGAAAGAGAAACAAAGTAAAATTCCCATCTCTCAAGAAGCCAAAGGGCCTTTTGAGGACAGTCCCTTGAGGATTTTTCTCAACATAAGTTTTCCAAAATCACTTCTACACCTTGGAAATGAGTCAATATGGATGCAGCAAAAGAAGTTTGGGGTTTTTTTTCACTACATATTGCAATAAAAATTGTAGAAAATATTTAATCACCGAGCTAAAAATGGTATTTTATTATCAAAATTATTAATGATATAAAATAGAGTACTGAGCTACTTGAAGGACAAACATTAGCATTACAATGTTACTCACTAATTAGCTCAACCTATTCTAACAACTAAAACACCCAATTATCTACCATGGAGTTATCTAGTTCCTAATTCTCATTAGAAATAATTAGATATGTTAATTTGATTTTTTTTTCCACCATAGAGAATAGAAATAGTTCAGGATGATATCTGATAATCTGATGTCATCATTCACAACTGAGAGTTAAGTAACCTTAAAAGAGATAAGGTTCTTTATTAAAAGTGTTCAGCTGTAATTAACAGCAAACTCCTGTTGAACTCATCCTTCCAATAGCTTTTCATGTCACTCTTTCGGATGAACTAAACACAGTTGAAAAATCAAGTCTTTTAATATTTAGGCAGTAGAACTGTAGAAATAAGTCTTTATTAGTAAACACAGTACACAGAAGGACATGCCTGATTTTATGTTTCAGGCAAGTTTTGGTTTTGAGATATTTCTTCACTCAGAGGCATAGGAGTTGCTTGTTTAAATTGATGATTTTTTTAAAAAAAAATCACATTTTCTGCACCTCAAACAGAAAACAATATGTATCATTTGCAAAAAAAAACACAAGATGGGAAGCATAGTCAACATGATGAAGAAGTGAATTAATGTACAGAAGAATATGTAATGCATTGTATGATCTTGAAAAGGAGTGTAATATTAAAAATGCTGTGGTCATATCCATAGGGAACAGAAACAAGCATTTCAAGCACTTTTTTGCCACGGACTATGTGCTTCCTGTCTGTAAGTGACAGTGAATGAGAAAGAAGTAGGTGTATCAGTCAATCATGAGATGACTAGAAGCTATCAGTGTGATGCAGACATGAAAAAGACAATTGTAATTGTTAAATATATCAGGCAAAGTATTTTCCATGGAGACGGGGAGTTATTAATGCCATTTTACAAGACACTGATAAAACTTCGTTTGTTACACTATATGTAATCCTGGCCACTGTTGAAGAGAGATGAACTGAAATAAGAATAAGGCAGAAAATTAGATATTAACATGTTCAGAGTAGCAAGCACCTAATTTCTGAGAGAAATCAGCAGAGTTTTTTGAACCTTATAAAACCACAGATGCAAGGAATAAAATGTTGGATCACTATAAATACACCAATAAAGTAAAGGCAAGATGAGAAAAAAGGTTATTTAAGCTTAAGGATAATGACAGAAGAAAAAGAAGACCCTAAATGGATCACAAGTAAGTGTAAACTGGAAATGAAAACAAGTCTTTTAGGCTATTAAAAAAAAAAATAAATCAAAATTGTCTTCAGCTGAATTTTCCAAAAGCGAGAGGTTAGAGCCAATGGCATCTTAGCATGGAAATGCCAGTCTTCATTCTCTTGCTCATTTCTTTCTTTCAAATTCTCTGTTAGAATGCTATCATACTTTTCCTGGAGGCTACAAGAAGCTCTATAACACTGGGAGGAAGGAAAAAGTAACTAGGAAATTCTGAGCCTGGAACTTGCCACAACCGATGAAAATCTTTGTTTTCCTCTAAAAGCCACTATCTGTCTGCCCAGGCAACTGTCTCCAAACCAGTCAGCTCAAATTCCCTCTTGCAGGAAGTCCTGCAGAAAGTCTTTAATACTGGTCTGGTTCCAGCCATAAGACAGCAATTGCATGCCAGAATGAGCCAGCCTGAATCTGGGGTGCTGTTCCCTTCGAGCAGGCACCTGCTCCCTTGTGTTGCTCCTGAGGCTGATCTGCACAACGTGTAGAAAGTTATCCTTTCCTCTTTGGTTTGGTTTCGTTTGGCTTGGTTTGGTACGTTGGTTGGTTGTTCTGACTTACTTTTTCAGCTGCTACATCTTCCCAGTATAGCTCATGCTGAGATCAGCTGAAACTCAGCACTGGATGGGGGAAATCATGTCTAGGCTGGAAAGGGAAGCATAAAACAAAATCAGTACCTTCTTAGGTTAACGTAAACTGTGTGTTGCTACACCCAAATGTTGCTGCAGTGCTAGCTCGCTTCCCCTTCCTCTTCTACCTCCATAATAAATTGATGAAAATTCTTCCTATTGATCTTTTAAACATAAAAGAGATTAAATATCTCAGGGAGGGAGGGCAAAGTGCAACCTACAACCTTAATGCAGACCACAGATTTACTCAGTATGAGACTGAGTTCTCTGAAAAATTTGCAGCCTCTGCCTGGCTTTAGGTTCCTGAAGAGGAAGGAGGGATAGGAATGATAGCAGGGTAAATTTCTGTTTCTTCCTCCCTGTCAACAGCTATGAACAATCATGTCTCTTTCCTGCCTTTCCCAGGAACACTGAGTGAGCACTTCTAGGAAATTGTTTTTTGTTTTATTTTTTTGCATCCGCAGATGATGGTTGCCAAGACCCTTGCTTTTGATTGCTGGAACATTGTTCCCAGGGGGCCAGAGCTCAAACTCTAGACCCAAATTTTAAATGACAGTGAAGCCATTTCAAGGCACTGTATGGATATCAAGAGTAGTTAAAGTTGTCTGCATATATGAAGCCAAAATGCTTCTTGCTTCATAGGCCCTTTTCCTGCAATCATTAACCCTTTTGGGGGCTTAGTAATGATGTCCTCACTGACATTCTTGGGACCTCAGGTTTTCCCACCACCATAGCAGCATTAAAAACTGGACCCCAGGGAGTCAGTCTTTCGAAAGCTGGCAATGTTTATTTGTTGATTTAGGAAGTCTACAGCTCAGACATTGGCTACAGAGCAAAATGGAAGAGATGAGAAAGTGGTTGTGCTCTGGCAACGCTCCTTCTTAGCAGAGACCAAGCACAGCAGGACCCCTTTGGGCACAGGCAGCAGGAGCAGTCGCTGCTCAGGAATCATGAGACAGCACTGCAGGTTAAATTTTAAGATATAACTTTAAATCTTTAGGCTACACATACTCCTTATCCAACAGCCATCACAGTCCAGAAATTATTCTCTTCCCTGTCTAGAAATCATACCTGAATGTATTGCTTGTTTGATTATTTCACCACATTCCTAAGATTCCTTGGCAAAAAACTATTCTAAACATGCTGTTTAGGTGATCATTACAGAAATATAGTGGCTGCCTTAGAGATTACAGAACGATTTTAAGGTTGTTTGGTGAAATAGTTTTAATCTTATCAGGCATTGTCATATGCATATTGTATTCATTTCCAAAGGAAAACCAGGCTAATCTTTCCTCCCTAAACAATAAATACAGTCTTGGGAGGAGAAAAGGTTATTCATAAAATTTGGTTGAAGTTTTAACAATTTGGAAAAACAGGAAAAGAAAAAGAATAAATTCAGAAAATTCTATTTTTAAATTGTCAGAAAGAAACATTTTGGTTACCTTCAAAATATTTTCTTTAAAGTGATCTTGTTTTTATAAAATGTAGAAATCATTAAATGATGTTGCCTTTTAGTTACACAAGACATGTGAAGCCAATACCTGATTGTTTTTATTTCAGGCACCAATCACTGGAAGGCAATTATCCACCCAGCCTGCATCCCAAAAAATTGACTCAAAAAAATTGCTATCTGGGAATAATCTACCACCACTCAAAGCGCAAGGAGATGACTGAATCACTGCGCTGTCTGCCTTGGGAGGAGACAATCTAGAGGAACTGCTGTCGCATTGGAGAGAACTGCATGACATTTACGTGAGAAAAGAGCAATCACAGGGGCAAAGTCTGGTCCAGGGGTAGGAACCAGAGCTGCTGAGAACTGTATTAGAAGAAGAAAAATAAAATCATAAGTTGATTAAATTTTACCTGTGGGATTTTTCTTCTGTTTTCTTTATACCTGCAGACCTCAGAAAAGTCTTCTAATTAGACAATTAAAATAATTTTATGGACAGATCCAGCTACTAAAACAATTCTGGTGTTGGCTGCCCACCAAGCAAATGCAAACCTTGCAACTGATCTTTCATCCACTGTGGTCAGGCAGTCAGTGTTGCATGCAGTTAATTCTTCCAGAACAAACAAGCAGAATTATTTAGCTACAACAGTTTCCTCATATCTATCCCATTTGTAATTCTATTTAACACAAAATCTTACACCAGGATTAAAAAATGTCGTATTTTCTTTTCCTCACTCCTGAGTTTTGCTGCTTTGGCTTATTAGTGTCAGCAGGAGTTCTGGAGTATGAGAAGGAAGAAGAGGCTAGTACTCCAACCCTGCAGTCCAAACAGATGGGCATGAGGCCAGGCAGCCAAGAGAGCAAGCCATGGACACTTACCTAGGAGGTGCCAAAAACTCAGTCCTAGATTTACAGTACAGCATTGATCAATATCACTACAGACTTCGACCACAGAAAAGCAAACCCCCTAGAAAGCCAAACACTGAATACACCTGATGTGTTTGCAAACTAGTTTTTGGTCTAGCTGCATTCCTGCAGTGCAGCATTTTAATTATATGTTCCCTTAGCCAGACAACCTACTAAAGGTCTTTGTAAAGCAAGTCAGCAGCTTTATGCAGTCTGGTTGAAATTCAACCTGTCTAGGTCTTGAAAAGTGCACAGAAGTGATAATTATATAACCGACATATAACCTGTCCAAGCAAAACAGCAAGAGGCAGATAGCTTCCAAGTCACTTTTAATGGCTGTCAAAAAAATATGCTTTGATACATTACATAACATTAGGTAAAAAATTCTAACTACCCTTGCTCCTCCAAGAGCTTGAAGAGGCCAGCTAGTAGATATATTTACAGTCTTTCAAATTAATGATACCCTTCTCTGAGTTGATTTTTCTTGGTCAAATATTTGCCAAGTTTAGAAAAGCCCAAACTGTGACTTGGCCTTTGTATTTCGTGATCCCTCAAGTCTTTTATCAAACTGGCTCATCTTGGCTTTCTTATTTCCTTTACACAGCTCTCAAAATGTCTTTTGCCTACTTCAGCATTCTCTATTATTTCCTCACTTTGGATTAACTTTTGAAGAAAAAAAATCAAGATTCAGCCTTTTCAATACATGAGAAATTAATTTCTTCACAAGCATTTATTTCAGGAAATATTTGACTTAGCTTTTCTTTATGAGCTAGATCTGAATCTGTTCACTTTTATTATTTGTACCAACTCAAATAATCTCTGCACCAAGTTAGCAAAAGTAATGGCCAGTGAATTTTTCTTCATATATATTTTACATTTAATTTCTTCATAAAATAAACAGACACTCTAATAAAAATATTGCAATTAAGCATAGCCATTTTAAGAATGCATAAAAGTACCTGACAGAAATAGATACCCTGCATACTGAAATAATTTTCTAAGAGAACGTTTGCGAACAGTGAAACAATTATACAGTTTAAACACCTAAACTGATGGTTGTACATCGAATAAACACAGAAGTTCCTGAATTATTGTGATGAATCTATCAAAGAAAATTCACCTCTCATGAGGAAGTCTCTGTCCATCTCTTTTTGCTCACAGCATTGCATTTTCTGGTATTAACAGTACAGAGGTTACCTGTAGGTTACCACTTAGGACAGGGGTGTTTCTTTCTGCAATGCAAGTTAGTTATATATGTGATCCATTTTTTCCAAGTTACTTATACAGTGTCATTGATTATATGCATTACTATCAACAAAACATCCTCTGTGGCTGATTATTGTTTCACTGACAAATGTATAATTTTCTTTACTTATTTTGGTGAAGTTTTTTCAATGGCTTTGCTCTGAGTTTATTCTCCTCTTGCTCTGAAAACCAAAATATAGTCCATAATCTTCACATTAAATTATTTTTAACACAAATACTTGTTCTAAAGGGTGAAGAAAAGGACTGTGACCTCCATTTGCTTCTCAAGGGTTTCAGAGGTAGAATCACAGCAGCATTTGTTGGATGTTCCTTGCACTGGAAATACTGCAGACACCTCTGGAAACCACCAGAGCAGCCAGGTGTAGCATTCCTCTGCTCAGCTTGTCAATTCCTCCATTTTAAATCTTGACATTATTCACAATGGTAAGATCTATCTCTGAGGTTTTGGTCAAACTGTGGAGGCAAAAGTCGTGAGGAATTAATTATATCTCATTGAAGTTAGCACTCCTGTTTCCCAGAGACCAATGTTGGTTGCTGTCCTATTCCTTACTTTATAATTCTTTACTAATTGAGTCATGCATCAGCCGCTTCATTATTTAACTTATATAGGCCATTAAGGTATTACTTAGGCCTGAAATTACCCAAGCCTCCTGTATATCATTTTTCAGTATTGATCCAACATTAGTATTCTGCCAATCTTCTGAAACTTCATTACAGACCAAAGCTTATGGAAGAAAATTCTTTGGCTGACTGTTTAAAAACTCCTGCATTCAGGTTGTTTCAGATTGCTTTTAAAAAGAATTGGTTTTAATAGTAGCTGTTTTCAATTCCAGCAGTAACTGAGGAAAATAAGTACCTTATTATATACTCAAATATACTTTAATAGATCAAACAAAGGCAAGAAATATTTATCCATTACATCTTTGTGGTCTGTATGGTTACTAACCTGATTACTTGTCCCATTTCTGCCTAAGCAATGTCAGAGCTGATTTTTCTTATTTTTCTTAATATATGTGTTTCTTTCAGTGTTCTCATTTCTTTCCCTTACCAATTTTCTTTGGTGGCCAGTGACCCTCAACTTCCCCAGCTTTGAGCTCTAATATAACTGCATCTCACCCCTATAATTGGGGTGGAAGTCAATATAACTGATTTCACAGAACTGTTTGGCCTGAGATTTACAGAGCACCTCCATTGCACATCTCTGGAAGGCAAAGCCTGCAGCTGGACCAGGAGGATCAAAAGTAAGAAGCCCTGGCATAATGGTGACTAACATTCTTATATATCAGAGCTGCATTTAGTCTATGCATTTCAGTTCAATGCATTTCAGTTTGAAAAACTCAGGGTGTGTGGCACCAAAGGTTCAGGTCCCACAACCCCTACCACTGATATGCAGTACTTTTTTTCATATCCTCTGGGTCCCAGCAGAACCACAGAGAGTATATCAAACTAATATTCAGATGAAGATTCAACTTGAAGTTAATGAGTGGCTCTGTTTCCTCTATTTCTTCTTACGGCACTTGCAGCCAGATTACATGGTTCAGCTGGAGGATGCATTTGTTTTAAATATAATTTTTCCAGTAAGGAAGATGATTTAAAAGGAACGAGGCCAGGGTGGACTGGAAATATAAAGAACAGAGTACCAGGTTGGCAGTCACATTGCTATTTCATCAAGGAAGGTCTGCAAAAAGCCCTTCTTTAGGTAACCAGCAAGTAGCATTGTTCCTGCTTGCTCTCTGCAGGCTGCACTTGTTTTAGCACTCTCTACTACTAAATAAAAATATTCAATCTCCCCCATTTACACAGGTAATGAAATGGTTCTAAGTGTATACCTTTCGGGACCTACCACATCTTATTGGAAACCAGAGGTTTTCTTTCTCTTTTATTTGTTTTCACTTTGAAGTCATACAAACCCAGCAACAATAAGGGGAGAATTCAGATCAGAATCTACAATAATCCCCTTATTTAAAACATTATACAGTTTAAAATTTCATAGGGAACAAAAAATACTATAGATAAATGACAGGGAAAATACAGAAACTTAAAAAAACTACTTCTTATCTTGTATAAGTAGACTGCACATCCTAAGGAGGATATGAATGTCCTTCACCTTTGGTCTAGACATCCTTGGATTCCATATGCTCCTTAAATGATAAAATGGACTCAATTTTTGTGACATATAAACAAGTTGAAAGAGCCACCAAGATTTAAAATTCCTTTGCAGTAGAGTCTGTTTCAGTTATAAAAGAAATATGAGCTGTGTGGTAAGGTCGTCATGTACAGATCCCAGAGACGCTGCTAGAGATGGCAAAATGACTCCTGACACCGAAAATGGTGAAAAGCACTATGAGGTGGAATCCTCCATCAAACAGTTGTGTAGTACCAAGAAAACATGAAATAATTCTGCTTTCCTTGCTGAGCTAGTATAACTAAGAGTGGATAAAGAAAAACAAGGTAGAAGAGGAATATCTAAAGATAAACATTTAAGACAGGAATGATTCATAAATATGTGTTCATGGTATCCAAAGAAATCCCTGTATTTTATTGCCCTATAGATTGGAACTGTTTCTCTCTACATCCATGTTTTTCCAGTTATTGACTAGATTATCAGTACTTTAATGACTTTTGGCCAAGGACAAACTAAGGGATGTGAGGTGATGAACATCACAGCAGCAGATGTACCAAACTCCAGAGTGACTGCTTTCCCTGCACTCATATTTGGAACCTCTGTAAACACCTGCAAGGTTTTCCTCGTGCATCAGAACAAGAAGAGAGTTTGATTTGGGCCAAATACAGCCTTTCAGATACTTCTAAAGTGCTGAATCCCCACCACTGGGTCTTTTTGTTCCCCAAATAATTCATTCTGTGTAAGCTATGCTTTGTCAAACTTGCACAGCCACAGCATCCAAGTTAACATTCTTTCTAGCTCAGGAAATGTAGATATAGACACAAAAGATCATTCATATATGGTGGGGCTGTGAGGAGAACTATAAGTTTAAAGTTGAAAACAGAGGTGAATTGAAACCACTGTGTCAGAAAGATCTTGGCCTTAACTGGGAAAAGAAACTCAAGTTTGCCTGAATCAGCTGAAGCACAAACATGTAACCATTGTCCTTTCTTAGGTTTGGAGAAGTTGATAGAAAAGATAAAGATCACAATAATAATTAAAACAATGTGAAAATCCAGTAAGATATATCCATATAAACACAATAGGTGTTGATTTGGGGTTGCTGTTACAGTCTGGAGAACTGGGAAGGCTAAATACTGCACTACAAAATCATTCTTTGCTGTAGTGTCTGCTAAATACAGGACAAAACAGCTTCAAGGTATTCTCCTTCATGGGAATAAAACATAGGCTAGTCATCCTTGATCTTGTTCTTAGCAAATGTGTTTGGACTACAGGCAAATGACGACTTTCTTAGCAAATCCTGGCCTGAAGTTTGCTAACTGAGCAGGGCACTGAAAACTCTCCAAGTCCCACCTGAGAAACAGAATGTACTGATAAAGTTTGATACATGCAGTAAAATATGAAATAAATATTCAAGTGATAAATATATTTTTTTTAAATCCATTCTAATCTATTTCAATGGAAGGAGAAAAATGGTGGCACTTTTGCTTACTACTCCACTCCACATTCCTTTTAAATCCTTCTCATTAACCTTGTACTACCTTGCATTGATAAAGTAATATATGACACACACTTCCTGAAAAGTCATTTATATTGACATGAGTTCAAATTTTTTCTCTGCAGTAACTTGTCAGTGGCTGTTGTAATTCTTAAATAACCCAATTCAAAAGGCATTTTTCTTAAATGACACCTTTAAAATATTATGCCTTGCTATTACTTACTGAGTATTAAGAGGACAGAATATATAAACCGGAGTAGACTAAATAGTCAGTAGATATAATAGACATTATTACTATTGTAGATATTTGAATCACTAATAAACACTTGACTTATTAGTTTGATTTATTATCTAGCATGTAAGTCACCAGAAATAACTCAGTCTAAGCACAATATAAATAAAATTTGGTTCAGAGATATTAGTGACATCCCACTTGCAATTTTTTGTTGCTTTTCTCTCAGGCAGGTGTCTTTTCCACAACTTATATGATTCAATAACTCAAAAACAATCTTAAAAATAGTGAAACTCCTTTTACAATCTTGCATGTAGTTTGTCAGAACAAAATCTGAGAAGCCTGTAGGTTTCCTGTGTGATTCTGAAAAGTTTCACGTAGTTTGAAAGTGAGCTCCGTAACTTCCTATTAACTTTTTTTCAGAAAGGTTTGCAAGTCATTAAGATTTCTTTGTGCTTAATGCTGCAAAGGGCATTGATAAAGAGAGCCAAACCAGAAAACTTCCTTTAGTTTGGAACAATTCCCAGCTTAGTTACAAATATTCTCTTACAATTAGGTCTGTTCAGTACTTTCTTCAGAATACGTGAGTAGTTGATGTGCATGTTCACTCAGAAATGTGCACATAACAGGCAAGTGAATGTGGATCATTTCTGAATTTACTGAATTTCATTTTCCTCTGCCACTTGGGCAGGTCAGAGGGCTTATGTCAGATCACAACCCATAGTGAACTCTTCAATAGATCAAAAACAGATCTTGTATGGAATGATCTACTGTGTACAACTGTAAGTATTCCACCTCCCCCAGCTTTGAAATGGAGGGAAAACTTTCCACAAAGTATTTTCTGCCATTACCTGTACCTCTAGTGTGAGTGAGGCTGTATTACTCTGTCTTGTAATCGGGACTGGATACTCTACTACCGTGTAATTAGTACTGATAACCCACATTGCTGAGCTGTGCTGCCCTTGGTTTTCTCTGCTGCCAGTGACCATGGCATATGTCAGATATAGAACATCTACTTTTATTGTCAGAAGGTACAGAGGTCTTTAAGAATGAAGAGCTGAAGAGGAACTGCCTGTGTAGGCTACGGATTGACTCTCTCACTGATAGAAGAAACAATAATGAACAAAGAGTGTTAAATAGGTAGGTTGGGGTTTTTTTCCTTACAACAGTTCAAAATTGAAATTCCTTTAAAAGCCATTCTTTTTCACTGATGAGCTATAAGCCAGCCCTGCTCCCTGAAGATATTTGTTCATTCTCCCCTCCTTCTCCACTGCAGGAGGATTAAACTATTTCTCAGTGCAGTGAGCTGATTAATTTTGTTCAGTCAGTGCAGCTCCTTCCTGGGCAGGGGAGTATCACAGATTTACAGTTTTCATTACCTAAGGCTGAAGCTGTTAATGAGGTTCATGTTGGCTGCAGGAGGCTGAGGAAGGCACTGCTCCATTTGCATAGCAGAACACACTGGACATGACTCCAGACCCACCCACACACACACTGCAAATAGTTGTTTCATTTGCTCATTATGAGTACCTCTCTCCTGATGCACAAATCATGGTAAAACCCTGGGGCTTTTCCTTACAGTTGAGTATCCTGACCCAGGTTAAACTGGTTGTTTTCCTTAGCAACCCATTCCAAATCCTCAATTTAGGATACGGTCCTAAACCCACTGTGGATCTCAACCTTTCATGCCCTCTCATATGCACTAACTGGACTAGTGTCCTTTAAACTGTAGTGATGAGTACCCTCTTTTCTTTCTTTCTTTATTTTTTTTTTTACTTCAATTACACAAAGAGGAGGAAGGAATCAATTTTATATAGCAATAAAATACTGCCCTGAGAAGTGACATCTCCCTTCCCACTCTGGCTCCTCTCTTCATCCCCAAACTGTACCTCTAGCCAAAAGGCTCTGGGTTGAGCTCACTGAGAAACATCCTGCCAAAGTTGTGCCACCGTGGGAAAATAACTCACAGAGCTGGATCAGGAAGTGATCTCTTGAGAGAGGCCAGTACATGTGCTCAGCCTGTCCCTCTGGATCTGCCCGGAGCTCATCCTTGTAACTCCACAAGTCCCACCTGCAGCTCCCCACAGATCAGCAGCTGTGAAAATGGAACTTCTGTGGACTTCAGGTGTCTCCTAGTTGCAGAGTACTGGAACAGCTTCTTTTGAGCATAAGTATCCCACTGAGAGTGAGCAGGGTGTGTTCCTTTGGACACAAGGATGGGTATTCTTGCAGCCCTCATCCTTTTACAGCTGTAGTTGAAGAAGGTCCTAGTCAGCTTTGGGTCCATGGGCTGTCCCTCCTGTGTGTTGATGATGCATATCACAAGCTTAGTATTTATGGTGAAAAGAAATCTGTAAAAATTCACTTGAACAAATTCCATCTATGTAGAAAGGAATTACTTCTATAGATGCACAGGAGCAGAACGTTTCAATTCAAAGGCCACATTCCGCAGTTAAATGCAATCTCTATGCCGTTGATGTAACCAGTAAGAAAAGACAAATTGCTTTATGAAATAAGGATATTGGACAGTTTTTTGTATAGTTTTTTTTTGGTTGGTTGATTTGGTTTTGGTTTGTTTTTTTTGCTAGATCCATCCAATAATACATTGTATTTAATATGTTTAATAAAAATCTAAACAGAATAACAGCGCTGCCCTCTTTTCAGCTTTCTAGCATATAACTGGACTAAAGATATGGAAATATTTCAGTGTTAGTTACTATGCCTGCCTGTGTGGAACTAGGATGACAATAATTCTTCATTATATAACAGACAGGAAAGAGTAATTTTCATGAGACAGATTATAGTCCTGAGTTCCAGGGAAGGACCAGCTTCTGCTTTGTAGTGTAACTTATAACACAAACTTTGAATTCTTAACTTACTAGTCACATGGCTCTTTTGGAGCCAAAGATCAGCACATTCAGTATTTGCACTGAAGCTAACACAAAAGCATTCAGTAAGTTAATTAAAAGAACCCTACAAAACAGCAAACTACAGGCATGGAGGCACTGCTAGGAATAGCAGAGGGGACAAAGACCACTTGGAAACCCAGGTTTTCTTCATTTATCCATCTCCAAACTTACACTCTTGTCTATCTGGAAAGTCTGTCTCAGACAATTCAGAGCACAAAACACTATCAACTGGTTTTGGGTTGTTCTTTTTTTTTAATATCAAATGAGCCTAAAATATACCTAATTTGTGCAAGTTAGCTGTGCAGCGAATGTGCTCTAGGGCAAAGCACTGGGCTGAAATGTTGTGAAGTGAATTTTGTTTCAAAGGATGTAATAGCCCAGCTGTGATCAAGAAGAAAATATGGTTAGATGTGAAAGCATAACAGATACAGCATCAAAATTCCTTGCATACAGGTCTTTAGAGAATAGATTTAAATAACACAGAACAAACCCAAAACTACTTTAGGTCGTTCTGCTATACCATAGAAACATAACATAGAAACAGATGTTTTACAGTGAGTAAAACATTAACAAACTCTTCTTAAAGGTAAATTTTCTATAGCTAAAACATCACATCCTGCATAGTTCTGTTGATTTCCTCATGGAAAAAATATTTACCATGAATGTCACTAGAGTTACGGGGCCTGGGGGAGTAAGGCTGAGTGTTGTTTGATACTACCAAGGCAAACTACCCTGGTGTGACTAGCCCTTCAGTTGGGCCTTATTAATAATGTGTTTTCTCTACCTGAGAGAGGAAACAAACTCAGTGAAATGCAATTTTTATTCAAAGAATAGGCTCGTGCTTGCTTTATGAAAGCTCATATCTGGGTTAATTTACAAAATCCCTCTGGGTTATGCTTTGAAATGAAGATTTAATGAAGACAAATATATTCACCCAACCAGAAAAAAAATTTTAATTGCTATATCTCTGATATTACCAGAACATCAAGAATGCTGGCAACACAGAAGGCGCTTGTATTTCGTGCAAAGGTAGAAGATTAAAAATGGCAGCAAATGATGGAAAAATTTTAGTTCCTATTTGAAGTCAGTGCAAATGTACCTCTTGGCTACAATGTATTTTGGCTGTAGCCTTTAAGGGTCACACACCTGAGCTGTGAAACAATCAAATGTATGTCACAATTGATTCAGAGTGTGTGTCTGTATTTGTGCATGAAGCAGAAATGGTAATACTATAAGCTCCTATTTGTTTCCGGATGAGTTGCATTATGGAGGTAATTGAGATACTGTGTTGTATGACATTATTATTGCAATGAATAGACTCACTCCTGCGTAAAGGGTGAAATGAAAATAGACTGTATGTGCTAGAGCAAGAGAAAAACAACCCAAAAATTTGTGATTTGATTTTCAAAGTCTTTGCATTTTCATGATGCAGAGATACTACTGAAATTCAACAAATACAATCTAGAAAGTGAGTAATTTAAATTTCTCCGTTTTATGGAAGAAAAATAAAGAATATAGGTCTCCTTAGTATAGATAGTGTCTTAAGTATGACACTGAAGTATGAAATACAGCAATTCTCAATGCTTAATTAAGATCTAGAGGGACAAGAGAGATTGAAGATATTAAATGGGTTCTGACTGAAAATACAAACCTGTATTTGGGTAAGGGATAATAAAAGAGATACCTTATGTTGGAGCCAAATTGAAAATCCTGAAAGAGTTGATGATGATAGAGAAATAAATAAACAAGACAGTTGTAGTCATCCCTAAATGCTTGGCAACCCAATATCTCCTGGAAAATTACATTATATCTCCTGGAAAATTACATCCTGGACAAATTATGACAGAAGAGAAGGTAAAAAGTGGTGGAGTTCAGCTAAATTGTTTTGTTTCAGAAAAGAATAAAAAGACAATGGAAGAAACTGATAAGTGGGAAATAAGAGCAGGTGCTACTGGCACAGACTGAAGCCAGTCAGGATAGAGACTGGGAAGGTTTTGGGAGAAGCCTGACTAATGTGTGGGAAGGATTGCTAACAGACTCAGTCAGAGGTGTATATTTTTATCCCTATCTTTGATTCAAGTGATGTTAGGCATCACCTAACGTGCAGCTTAACCATGGAGGATTTCTGGTGCTCTCTTGATCTTTCTTTCTTTCTTTGTAATCCCAGGTTCTTTGTTCATTAAGTGCTTGAAGAGGGTTTCATGCAATCTCTAAGGTAGATGGCAGGAAGGAATACACTTTGCTAGCTTAAGTCTATGTTTGAATCAGTCAGCATTTCTTGCAGTCATGATTTCTGCCTTGCATATTCCCTTTATTATCAAAATCACAAATGAGGGACTTCTTCAACCTGTTGGTAATCAGAAAAGTCTGTACTAATTAGAGTGTACTACAATGATGCTGAGAAGATGTATCCCTCTGACATCCTCCTCTGTAAAATATTTCAGTCAGTTAATTTTTGCTACTTAATTCCTTCGTCAATTCATATCAAACACATGGCAAGCACAATAGCAACAGCAATAATCCTTGTATGAAGACATGTCCTACCTCTATGTTCTTCTTGAGATGTTCTTCCTAATATAATTGCAGTTATATTCAGAGGAAATAGTCAAAGAACAAAGGCCACAAGATGCCAGGCTGCAGTTTTCAGACTCACAGTAAATGATATAATCAGCATTTTCCTAATTTCATAATCTTCAAATTCACGGAGGGAGAATAACGTCACAGCATTTTGGTAAGCTTGTTTCCCCAGGGATAGCAGGATCCTACCCCTCTGCTAATAGCCATTCATATAATTTATTATGAAACTTCTCCAGACCTTACTGGGAAAGATCCAGCAAATCACAACTTCTGATTTGCTCAGTGTCTGCAAAGTTGTTTCAACTCCCTGTCCAAATCAAGGACAGTGCTAACTTGAAATCAAGTTTCTCTCAGAGGATTATATTACCTCATGTTGTATTGTGCCCCAAAGGAGTCCACGCCCCACCTCAATGCCTTTTGACTGAAAGGGATGCTCTCTTTGCTTTTTCTAGCATCTACGTCCTTTGTCAGGTCATCCATTAATGTCTGAAAAAGAAATAGATGGTTGAAGAGCAATGTGCTTTTTATAAAAAAATGCCAGATGGTGACAGAGAGTAGAAAAGACCAGAGGGAGCAGTGAACATCAAAGGAATAGCTGGCTCCCATGGTGAAAATTCACCTTTCACTGGCAGAATCTGTTACCAAGAACACACACTGCTGCAGAGGGCAGGGTTTTCCTGGAGATGGAGAATCTAAGTGTGACAGCAAGAAAGCAACAAACCCAGGATACCTCTAAGTGCAGCCTGGGAATAGTTCTTGTTCCTGTCTGTAGTGTGGAAACCACAGGTTGTGCGCACTCCTGGCATGGGAAAACTTCTCATCCCAGTAGAATAGAGATGGCAACAGCTTCGTAAGAAATTCTAAACTGCTTTCAGCATATTTCTCTATGGGATGTTTTTAATTTTCTTTTTACTTCACTTAACTTCACTGCTCAGCCACAGGCTAGAGGTCTAAATGACAGGAACCAAGCCTAAAACCCAATATGCCTTTTCTAATTTACACCAATCACAGGGCTATTTGTTCCAGCATCACTAGGAAAAAAACATCGTAATTCTTCTGTATGCTAACTGCACCTCTGCTAAAGCTCTTAAATCCAGTTCTCTGATGGAAGAGAGTTTCATTAATTACAACACACAGTTTTGGCATTGTCACTGGAACAATGCCCCTGGTTTCTGAGCTACCAACAAGTCATCCATTTGCACATAAACCGTTACCCTGTCTGCATCAATTCCTTCAATAGTCTGTGTCTTTGTGCTCCTACTAAAATTTCATACTACCACACATGCACTGAGTCATAGTGATTATTTCTTTACTTAAATTGTTTCTTCTGTCTCTATCTGTCCCTGTTAAGTGAAGGGAATACAAATGGCAAAACATATTCACTCACTAGAATGGAGGAAATAACAGCAGTATGGCAGCATTTTATTGTCTTTTTCGTCCAAGGCATTTTTATAACCCCAAAAAAACATGACTTCAACCAGTCCACAACTATCATAAACTGGTCTGCTTTTATCTTATAGAAAAGGGTCTCATACTGGACTAGGACCTGAATTACTATAATTTAGTTGAAAACATCTCTATCTCCAGCCCAATCTCTCAAAGTTCTTTTTGGCCTTTTCCTCCCATTTTATTAACCATAAGATGGTTGGAAAATCACTGAGTCAATCAGATAGGTAATATAACACTTGGAAGTATGAACAACAAAACAGGTAACATATATGTGTATCATTGACCTTTGAGAAGCAGAGCAGCCATATCAATTATCATGGGAAGAATAATTTCTTGAAACCAATGACAAGAACAATGTTGTCACAGCCTGATGGAAAAATAAAAACTTTACTTTGTAGACATGAGAGGTAGATTTTCAGTGTCACAATTTTAAACTCATGGAGCAAAATTATTTTTGTCATCATTCCAAGTGCAGTAAAGTCATAAAATACCTTTTTCCAGGGGGTTGGCTTTTGATTTGTCTTTGTTTTTTAGGGACTTTTAAAAAAGATTTTCATGGTGTCTCTATTATCACAAAGAATTGATTTGTGTGGAAAATACCAAAAATTCTGTCAACATAATTTCTGGAAAACAATTTCCCCTTGTGAAGTATTTTGGATTTGTGCTGGAAACAGTTTTGATAACAGGGGTGTTTCTATTATTGCTTGAGTAGAGCTTACACAAAGTCCAAGGCCTTTTCTGCTCCTTGTACTGCCCTGATAGTGAGGTGGTTGAGGGAGCACAAGAAATTGGGAGGGGAGAGAGCCAGGACAGCTGACCCCAACTGACCCAGAGATATTCCAGACCGTATGGCATCATACTCAGCAATAAAACTTGGGGGGGAAAGAATGAAGAAGGGAAAGTTCTGAGTGATAGCAAGTCACCATTACTCATGATGCAGTCCTGCTGTCCTGGGGATGGCTGAACACCTGCCAGCCCATGGAAGTGGTGAATGAATTCTTTGTTCTGCTTTGCTTGCATGTATGACTTTTGATTTACTTCTTTAACTGTCTTTAGCTCAACCCGTGAGTTTTCTCACTTTTCCAAATCTCTTCCCCATCCCACTGTGGGGGAACTGAGTGAGCATCTTGTGGGGCTGAGATGCTGGCTCAGGTTAAACCACCCTTTTATATAGACAGTAATAACAAATAGTTGTTCTGTGTAGGATGAGCTATTTATGATTCAAAGATAATGTTATAGTATAGAGAAGCACAGGTCTGGTTTGACAGCAGGGCTTATCCATCTCCTGTGTACAGACTGCAGGATGACTTGTAGAGGACAATGGTCATGGGATAATGATAAAAGATGGGACACAGTCTGACCCCAAGGCTATAAATAACAGTAATAAAAATTACTCTAAGTGGATCTGAGAACAAGGAAGAAGAAACCATTAACTTGACATGACTGTTCTGTCAGCAATGGTCTCATGATGCTGATAGTTCATCGTTCCCCACATGTGCAACTGGCTGAAGCCATCAATGTTGGGACCCAGTGGGTGAGCATAACCAGGGAAAAGTGGTAGCTTCTAGAAAGTGTGTGTATCATCATTTTAACTGTATTGTTATTATGACTTCCGGGGACAATTTTTCCTTTCACTTCCCAGCTGGCCCCTGAAGGGATACTGCCTGATGATAACTCCCACAGCACATGTCTACTGGATCCTTTGCACCTTCCTCCTACTGTATCTTGAAGTAAGAAGAAAAGCAGTCAAGATGCAGAACACTTATTCTGCCTTCTCAAAGGTCTGCATGTCTAACAAACATCCTCACAAATCTGAAAAAGGCAAAAGCAAGGTTTCTGTTCATATTCGATGAGCCAGCAATCTTACTTCAACCAATAATTCAGAAACTAAGTTATTGAGAAAGAAAAAGAGCAACTCAGCAAAAGGATTTCATTAATTTTAAAATTAAATTAAGCATTAATGTTAATTTTATTCAGATATCACTTTATTAAACCTCCCCAGGGAATGAGTATTCATAAATCTTTTAAAATTAAAAAAAAAAAAATAAAGCATTTTAAGTATTTTTACTAAAGGAATACCTCTGTAACTGCACACACGCTCATACACTGAAAGACTTATTCTTCCAGATAATCTGGTAGTTTTATCATGGTTTTGTCAGACTGGGTTCCATCTGTGAATTGCCACTTCACTTGACAGAAATATGAATTGGAGAAAGAATCAACAGCACCACCCATGAGAAAGGGGGGAAACCTTTCTATACCACTGAAAGCAGAACACAGAAACAAACCTCCCACTGGGAACAAACCTGTCTACTTGTTAATAAGCTTTATTCTTGCCAAGCTGTATGCAGAGAGGTTCTGTGTCATTAGCTAACACAAATCAAGGTTCAATGAGATCTCTGAAGTGACAAACCTAAAATGACAGGGGATGGAAAAATAAACTGTGTATCCAGCAAGGCAGAGCTCTCTTTAAAGACAAGAGGAACTGGAATATACAAGAGACAAAATAGGCCTTTAGGCCCATTTTACAAACAACACTCAATGAGTAGTTATGAATTAATGAATGATAGTTCAGGGATAGTTCAAAGGATGCTAAATTCTCACGAGAGAGCTCCTAATGCAGAGATGATTAAGCCCAGGACTTCTAGAGTTAAAGCCTTCAGATCATGGAGACTGACCTAGCTCTTTTGCCAACAACAGTGTTGTGAGAATTTGCATCATTAGAGAATTTATCTTGTTGATTTTGTTGGGACATCTCATGTATACAACCAACACTGGGGCCTGAACTGAAAAAATGTAGGTCCACAGAGGTAGATTACTGCAGTCATAGGTAATGGCAGGAATAAAGGCTATGAGGGCAGGAGTAACTGATCGGATTAGACTAGACAAGGTGAGGAAGAAGGAAAAACTATGCATGCAGGGAAGTTTAAACCTGATACGATGTTCAGTGGGAGTCATTTGCACCCTGAGCTTGAGCAGGTGCTCAGGCAGTGACCTCCTAGCCCTCTGCTGCCAGAAGCTAAGCTCTGGATTCTCATATGAGGGCGTTTTCACAAGGGCTGATCTATCTAGGTCTCTTAAACCAGACTTGACTTTACAAAGGACTTTCCTAAAACCTGTGATACACAGCTGGGATGTTTTAGGGACAGAGCCTAATCCAGAGGTAAAAGGAAATCTCATGGCTTCAAGCCCTGAGGCTGTAGGAACTGGGGTAAGTACATCCTGTCCTCAGCTGTAATTTGTGAGGCCCAACACTCAAAAATGCCTGTCAGTCTGCTTTGAAAACCTCCTGTGCAAGTCAGGCTCCCAGACGCTCAGTGGCATCTGAATTAGGGGTAATTTGAGCACCAACTGTCAAAAATGTCAGCATCTCTTAGGCCAGACAGCAAGATCTGAGCAAGGACCTTGGGGATTCCAGTGGCATATGACCTGTAGCTCTAGTGGCTAGCATGGCAATGATTTACCCTGGTCCCTCTGCAGATTTAGTTCAACACACACAAATACTTCTGTGAATCTCATCAGTGAGCTTTGATCTGCATCCTCTCTCCCTCCAATCATGAGTGCCCTGTGACTCATGTTTCATCAAGCCTACTAGGACTAATGTCAGTTATTGTTCTATCCTGGGCACTTTAAACTCAGAAATTAAAGAACAAGAAGTTACAAAGGGTACATAGTATACACCTGAGACCTGAGAGCCAACAACAGAATCAAATGGCTTAACAGAATTAACTCCTTGAAATCTCCTATTGAAGCTTTGAAAAGGGACAAATTCTGTGAATCTGGGATTTAAAGATTACCTAGTTTGGATAAAAACAACTGAAGGCAGAACAATAAAACATAGCAACTGGCATTATAAAAATTTACAAGAGCTACTTGTTCTGTAGCTTGTTCTGTTTCAAGTAAGGAAGAATGTAAGAGCAACTGGTGAATAATACCAGGAATTCCCATTTATGTCTTCTGACAAAACAAGAGCTAAAGAACATTCAGTTATAACATGCAGCAATGCATTTACTCAAATTCAAAGAACCAGTTGTCCCAAGGTCTCACCAAGATCAAGAGTAGAGCCTTGTATGGCATTTTTCGGAGCAACATTTTTTTCATCAGAGAATGGCTGCTGGTTGAAAACTAAAACATATTTTCAGAAACCTGTTTTGACAAGTTTTCTCAAGTCTAGGGTGGAAATACCGGTGAATAAGAAAGAAAGAAGCATCATTTTTTACCTTCTGTCCCACCAAACCAGCATGCTGGGCAATGCATCTTTTTGGCATGTAGCACATGTTCAAAACTTTGCCACCATTTAGAATGTGAATTTCTTTCTTCCCCTTCTTAGGCAAGTGGTGTATGAAATGAGCTTTGAGCTCATTCTCTCTGACCCAGCAGGAAGCCTACAGTTCCAGAAAACATCTCCTAAAGGAGAGATCAGCAGAGTTTGGGAGGAGAAAAGATTCAAACCACAACTGTGCATACTTTATCTACAAAGCAGAGGGAACATTCTTGTTCACAAAATGCTCAGAAAATTTTTGAGTTTAAATTTGTTTTTAACTTGCAATTTTTTTTTTCTCATTTTCAGCCACCCACTTAACATTAAACAATGTTGAGAAAGAACTAGCCATGAAAGTAGATAGTGGAATCTTTAGAAAACCTGTTGCATAGGTTTATACTTTGCTTTAAAAATACTGAGCATACTCCAAACACAATGACCAAAGAAAACAGCTTTTGGTAGGTTTTGGAATACATCTTGCTCCATACTGATGCCCATTTTCCTGCTCTTGCCTCCTGTCAAAAATGGAGCCAGACATCATAACAAGCCTAATGCAGCATAACCATCTGTATACTTAAAAATTAAATACACAGAGAGTAGCATAAGTTTCTCTGGGTACCCACAGTTGCAAAATGTAATACCAATGTTCTGCTTTCAGCTAGGGTAGAGTTAATATCCTCTCAGTAGCTGTTACAGTGCTGTGTTTTGGGTTTGGGATGAGAATGGTGTTGATAACTCACTGATGGTTTTGGGCTTTTGCTAAGTTGTGTTTATCTTAAGTCAAGGACTATTTCCTTGTCTCATACTCGGCCAGTGAGGAGGTGCTTAAAAGAAACTGGGAGGCAGCAGAGGTGGGACAGGTGACCCGAACTGACCAAAGGGATATTCCACAGCACAGAATATCGTGCCTGGTATATCAAGGAGTGGGACTTATCTGGAAGCACAGCCAAACTGTGTTCGGGAAGGTGGGTCTGGAAGTGGTCAGCAGGTGGTGAGCAACTGCACTGTGCATCACTTGTTTCATTATTATTATTGCTATCATCATCATCATCATTTACCATTATTTTTGTATTTTACTTTATTTTCAATTCTTAAACTGTTCTTATATAACATAAAAGTTCTATTTTGACTCTCCTCCCCATTCCACCGGGCTGGGGGGAGGGAGGGCTACTGACAAGAGCAGCTGCGTGGTGCTTAATTTCCAGCTGGGCTTAAACCATGACAACTAATTAAAAAAAAAAAAAAAAAAAAAAACACAGTAAAATTTTATTTCACGTTTCATAGTGATGTTCTATGAAGTGAGATTTATTAGGTCCTTTTCTTCCTCATCAGGCAGTTAAAATCACATTCAGAAGTATCCACTTTGTGGGTATTAATGATTCCAGACAGAATACAGCACTGTGTGCAAATTGGGAAGTATTTACAAATTAATGACCTCTGAAAACGTATTTCCCTCATGTAGTTCATATAATGTCTAAACAAACAGATCTAAGACTACTCTAGTGAAGAACACTGATAGCACTGCAGGTAAACTGGACATGAAAAACAGAAAGGCAAATGCCTTCCTTGAAACGTCTTTAGTATTGTGACATTCTCTGTCTATAATTACCAACTTTTTAAAAAAAATTTGTTGGTAGGCATGACCAGGCTCTGCCACACTGACAAAAAATTAGCAACATTTCATTGCAATGAAATTGAGTGGTTCACAATCTTTCTTTTGCAGAAATATGTTGACTTCCTGAAGAATGACAAGATCTGGCTGTACAGTAATATAACTGCACTTTTCTTTGATGTACTTAAAAGTGTCATGTGTTAAAAGAATAAACAACCCGATAATTGCTAGTTAAAACTAAAGTAGGTCTAGAAGTTGCATTTTGTCATGAAAATTGTGACAAGAGATGTAAAAAAAATTCTTTTAGCTCAATCATCTTCCCAGGCTGTCTCAGAAAAAATGAAAATCTGAAATCACTGCTCTAGATCAGAATGTCTCTAATGCTTTGTGCTAAATGGACAAATGTGGGTGTGAAAGTAATGCTTTAAAGACTGTGTTTTCCAGGTGAGCGACTCAGTGCTTCTCCAGGCAATTGCTCATATGCTTTTTATCTATGGCAGATGCTATTAGTGCTCTCAAACCACATTTTCATTGCCTAAAACAAATGCACACAAAAAAAAATGTGTCCTTACTAACCCAGGGTCAGTTCCTGCCACTCCATTTAAATTGATGTAAATCTCTCCAGAATACGCAGTTCAGCAATTTTCCTTTATGTTCAGCATCAAATTGGCTTTCATAGTGGAATTAATGGTGGGAAGTCAAATATGAAACTCAGCAGTACATGAAGAAGTTATTAAAACTACAAAATACTCAGATAGGAGCACTGCTGTAAGCTTGTCCTGCAGGGTTTTCCCATCAAACGTGTATCAATAATCTCTGCTATATTACACTTTCCAGACATGAAGACGAGAGAGTGTTATTTTCTCATTATCAGAAGAAAACTACATATTTATTTGACATAGGATCAATTTCTATTCCTGAAGCAGAATGAAGGTATAGACAAATGCCTCAGCTGGTATCCAAAAGTGACAGAAATTCCCTCCTTCCTGCATAAATTTTTCTCAAAGCCTTTGCAAGGAAGCTGGTTGGCACTGAGATGAAGGTATATTTCTCTCTTCCAGATGGTTTGTAAGCAGCTGAGGGAGAAGGCAGAAGCAAACAAACTCGAGGACTACTTCAGTCCAAACCAGGATCTAGTTCAAGCCTTGGGTAAACCTTCACAAGTGTCCAGCACCCAGGAGCATGAACAGCTCCCTAGAGTGTCAAGGTGTGTGGGGCCCACCTGGGGACTTTGCTCGTTTTCATTTTTCATAGCTATTTCCTAAAAAGTATTCATTTTAAAATGTCGGCTTGATGTTAAATGCCATGTTTTGCTTAAAGATAAATGTATCTCTCCTAAATTTATCTCAAAGATACCAGACACTAGAAGCATTTCAGCTTTATAAGATTATTTCCATTCTCTTCATATTTTTTATTTTTCTGATTTACAACCTAATCTTTTTTTTTAGACTCAGATTTTCTTGGTTACTTCCTTGCCCCTCTAATCTGCATTGCCTTTTTTCAACACTGTAGTTTTAGCCATCAGACAGGCTATAGCCTCTTCTAGTGGGAGAAACCTCCATTTTCTTACTGGTTGATCAGGCAACTAAGAATACAAAAGGAATGAAGATTGAAAAACAGGCAAAAGCAAAAGGAGGATCTGACCATATCTGAGAATTAACTAGAATGTATCCCTCCCCTGGCACTGGCCATTGTCACACTTTATGTAGATATAAAGCTAAAGAAAGCTTCACAAAGATAATATAGAGATGTCTTTGTATTTAAGTCTACTCAAATCTGAGTGTACCAGGTGGGGAAGCTAAAAAATACTTGAAAATATCATAGACAGCAGATTCTTGTAAGGGATATTTTCCTATTGAAATAAAAGCATGAAATAGGATTGAGAGATGCTCTGGAGAACTTGAAAACATCAGAATTGTGTTTGGTCCTACCAGAAATAAGGACCCAATGAATAAATAGGTCATCTCAAGTGCTGACAGGGTCAATGACATGCCCTGAATTCCAGGACTGAGTCTGAATTTGATATTGATGTACTAACGATACTGTCTGTGGTGCAGGGAGAGCTGGCAATATATTGAATGTGGATACACAGGCAAAGCTGCATTAGTGGTATACACCGGCATTTAATAACTGGTTTCACAGTGGGGAAAGCTAAGGGCAATACTTTGCCCCATCCTGTTTTTAGCTACTGAGGTTTTGGAAAAAATTCAAGTACAGCCCTAGATGGAATGGGTATGACCCACACAGAAGTGATAGGATAGTGTTTGATAAAGACAACAATTTATGAAGGACCACAGCTGGCTCACTGAATTTTGTTGACACCAAAGTGCCTGATTCCTTTAAATTCTTTTGAAATCCCCAGTACACAATTTAACAAAGTGTTACAATAGAATCCATTTCCAAATTATGTCAAAATGAAATTCAAACATGGCTGGCTGCACTAATACATACTAATGGAGCAAAACACTCATACCCCTAATCCTCACTGACACTTCTGGTTTACATTCTTCTCTCCAGTGTCTCATTATTCACGTTCTCACTACTCTTATAAATTTTCATTGATGTCTCTTCTCCCTTACTTAAAATGCAAACATCTGGATTAAATCAACTGAAGTCACCCTGTCACTTTTGCACATACTCAATAGTTTTGAAACAGAGCTTCCAGCTTGTCTGTAGTCTCAAACCTCCGTCATTAAGAAAACATGAACTCTCAGTTGGTAGTTTCACTGTCTGATCATTTTTCCTTTGAATGACTTGTGCTGGAATGTAAATATAGTCACTCAGATTTGGTATTTGTTAACAAGTGGCAGATTCACAAATAAATACAGATATGTGGCTACACAGCCTACATGTTTTACTGGCAGCAAACTGAGCTGAATTGAGCCTCAACCTGAGCAAACATTTCTTGCCAGCTCTGAGGCAGGCAGGTGTAACTTGTGCTCCTGGGCTGAGCCCCTGCTACCCCTCTTGGGTCTTAGCCTTGTTTAGGATGGAAAAATTTGTCCCGTTGTAAGATCGGCTCCACCACAGGATTTTTTTTGTTTCTTTTTGCACCAATACATTCTCTTTCCCATGTTGCTTCTTGGTCTAATCTCCTGTCAGAATCATGCTTTGCTGAGCTCTCCTCAGCAGGGCATCTACAGGGCACTAGCAAAGGAACCAAGCTGTGTCACAAACAATTAGCTGGCAAGTATCTCAGCAGCACTAAGAAATGTGGAAACTACTTGTGAAATAAAAGCTTAATAAAAAAATAATACCAACACAGGAAAATTCCAGCCAAAGAGACGAATTGAGTGTGCCTGACAATCATCTTTACAAGAAAAGGTGTTTCCCCTCTCCCATATCACCCTGTCGCAGGAAGTTTGTTGTGTCAAAACATGTAAGCCAAAACCTGATTAAAAACAGCTGTTACCCAGGGGGGGTTGATGGAAAAATTTTGGTATAGCCTTACAAAACCCAAATATATCCTGGCTGTGACATCCTCTCTCCACTACGCTTCCTCAACAACATTTCACAACAGCTCATCTTCATATGTCTCAAGACAGCAGCTTTTATTTAAGGCACCTCTACCCCCATGGGTGTACAATGCAGCAGAGTGTGTCAGAGTGGAGCTACAGCAAAACTAGGGAGGCCATAGGAGAGCAAACTGCAAGGGATGCAACCGAAAACTAAACCCACGTGAATGCAGGATTTCTGCTCTGGCCAGACTTGTAAGGAGTGGTGGAAGAGCAGCATTCCGAAGGCCATACTTCCTGTTCTGCCTCTCCACTCTGCTAGCATTTCAGATGATGGCATCATGAAAAGTCCTCTGCAAGGCCCTTCCTCCCCTCCTCAGCTCAGCCCAAAGCTGTGGCAACCTTTGGCTTTGAGAGCAAGAGACATCAGCAATAAAAGCAAAACCATACACTGGAAAGCAGGCATAGAACCATCTTGGTCCATCCCCCAGAAGAGATCTACTGGTGCCTTATTCATCTTCTCTTTGGCCTGAGCACTAATGCTGGAATAAGCACTGGGAACAAAGACCTGATTGCCTCCCATCTGGGTTAGTAAATGAACAGGACACCACTAGCTTTTACCACAGATTTCTCATGCTAAAGAAAAATAAGCAAATCTGCATGAACCAAAGTTAAGCAAACTGTTTGGTCAAGGCAAGGAAGGAAAGAAAGGAGAAAGTAAGCACAACACCTAAGTAAAAATTGGCATTTAAAGACACATAAGATGAAAGATTAGGAAAGCTTTTGAGAACAAACATTGGGAACATGATGTCCAGCTGCTTCTGCAGCTCCTCTCACTATGTGAAAACAGGCGCTGGATAAAGCTGCAGGGCCTTTTTGCAATCAAGGCCTGGATTCAACCTCTGCATTTTTTCTTATTTTGTTATAATGGAGCAGGTGGAAGTTGGAGAAATGCTGCCAGCTCCCAGGTGTCAGCATCCCCCTGTGTGAGTGCCAGTGCCCGTGTCCTTCAAATGTTTGCACAGACTGCAAAAATCCCTTTTCATGTTCACCATAAGTTGTAGACTCAGTCCCATGTTGGAATACTTTCTTAATATATAAAATTAAGTTTCGAGCTGGACCTAGAAATTAGTCTCCTCTTCTGTGAGAACATAAGCAGTTTTGAAAAAACAAAGTTCTTCTATGAGCTAGCAAATATTTTGATAAATTTAAGTATTTATTTTATGGCACCTTAAAATTACTGCAAGTCAATAATTTAATTTTCAAGTACTTTTTAGTTGGCAAATAGGAATCTTTCCAAAATGGTAATAAAAATTGCTTCTAATACCTTGAAAACTTTTTTAGAAGTTCATCTATAAAAATTCACAAAATGAGTCTCCTCCTACAGCCACTTTTGGTTTCAGATGATTATTGCCAGAAAAAAATGAGTGAAAATGTCCTGATTAAGTCTTGCTATAAAATGTCAGGGAAGTAACATCTGCAGGAATGAGAAGCAATTAAATGCTCAAATAAAACAATCGAATGCAGGAAACTGTGCTCTGAAAGTCAAAAGTCACAGGGCCAGCAGTGAAAATTTGGGAAAAGAGCAAAGATGGCTAGAAAGAAAGCTAGAAAGGAGACTTTTGGGAACTCATCATTGTGAAGAACCGATTAGTCTCCTTTGTGAAAGAGTAAATGGAGGAGAAAATATAGATACAATTACCAGAATGAAGATCCAAGAGATGTGAAGCTGACAAGATGTAGAAAAGAGATTCAGAGAAAATCATAATTAGGAAAAATTCAATGCACCAGAGGAAGGCATCTTAGTTGTATTTCTCCATAAGAATGATAAAGTTCTCTGCTACTGGCTTTAAGACAGAAGACAGCTGTAGTTCCAGGGCCTCTACTTTAAAGACTGTTGTCATCAAATTCCCACTTGTTGATATTTTAACAAAACAATAATTTCGTGTATTTAGACCATGAAGGGTACTTTACAATTCTTAATGCATGCCAGAAGTAGCAGGTAATTTATTTGTCAAAAAATTCAAATGGATGGGATTCCTTTGTGAACAGAGTTTTGCTTTCAATCAGATCTCAAAATGTGGAGAAGAAGCTGCCACTTCACATGCAAAGTAAATGAAGTGTATGGATTTTAAAGCAGACATCCCTCTAATACAGAAGAGGATCACAGTTAATCACATTCAGGTAACATTTGAATCTTCGGGAAAGGAAAACTGAATATGTAGATGGATAGCCCTCTTCGAGTTGAAGGGAATCCAGTCCCCTAAAATTTTTGCCATTAGATATTAAGCAGGTGAAAAAAGTAGAAAATTAAAGCAAGTTCTTAAAATATTGATAAGCCTAGAGTTGCTGGGATGAAGTTTCTTTGCTTTTTCTTTAAATTTATATGATGGTTTCTCATATACCTCTGGTTCTGTTCATTTGTGTATACATTCAATTCTTAACAAGACTTTTGAATATGCATGAGTTCTGCAATTTGAATAAAGAATATTGTGTATAGAAATCTCTTCCACTTTTTTAATTTAACTGAAAGACATTTTTCCTCAGCTGCATTTCTTCTTTCCATCTTCTGTGAAACATAAAGGATTCCCTTTGATCACTCTACATCAACCTTCTTCAACTCTGTACTCACTTTACATTCAAATACTTTGGTTTTATCTGTCCTCTACCATAGCAACAGTAGATTTCATTTCCTTAATACTGACATCAGTTAAAAACTCTGAAGATCTGTAACTGCTGTGGTTAATAGGAAGTTCATGTCTCTCCCCTTCCCTCCAGTCTGTGTCATGCTGGATGGATAGCAAGAACTCCTTCAGTATTAATTTTTCCGTAAGTAACAATACCTGTGTGATTTATACCATCACACCTTCTAGCAAGACAGTTGCCTTTAATCTCTTTGCATTTTGTGGCGCAGGAAAATAATTTACTTTTCCTTTCCACTTGAATGTCATACTAGTGAAATGCGTGGAAATGTTCTTCCTTTAATGAGTATTTTACAAAAAACCTGCTGTCTACCCTCAGCTGAGGAACAGAAAGATGTGAACATGGGGGGTGACCTGGGGTGGGGAGTGACATTCGCGCCAAGAACCTTGTTAAGTTTCCTTCTCAGCTAATTTGCTGCAAATTGACTTGTTCCTCTTGTGAGCAGTGAGAGTGTTTTATGGCACAGAGGGGGAACGAGCTAGATAATGTAGAGGGCAACACAGTTCAATCAACTAATCTCTTTGTGCATGTGTGAGTCAGGGACTGTTGCTTTTGAGTACCAGCTCTGACGCTCATCCTCCTTAAGGAGAAAGTCCAGCACTGCCAGCCACAATCCTACACAGCTCCAGTGTGGTCCAGGCAATGGGAGAGGGAAAGGGGCCATACAGCCTTCCCTGGAGAACACATAATAGATCACAGGTGAGGATGGAAGAAGGGCAGGCACATGCTCCTCTACCTCCCCAGGAAGCAGCCTGTGTACAGCATTAGAGGAGGTGGACATCGTAGGCAAAAAAACTTTCTTTCCCCGCCTTTAATCGTCACTCTGACAGCCAGAGCTCCCTGGCTGAAGCAAGGTTTCCCAGCAAGAGAGGTGTGAGCAGCAAAAGGTGGGAAAAGACTCTACAAACTTCAGTGTTTTCCTTACAGTTAATTTTCAAAGCAGATCTGTGCTCTTTTGAGAGAGAAATCTACAGACACTTGGAACAGTGTCTGTAAAATCATAAACATATCTATTCATTAAAGGTGCTTCATTGTTCTTTACCGCATATAGAAAGTCCAAGTATGTTCTATGACACTGCTCCGGAGGTCATGCTTATCTTGCCACACACTATTTCAATTTATTATGAGTCAATGTAGTTTGTCAAGACCTACTGTTGTCAAGAAAGGGCAGCCAGAGTTTTTTCAAATTGTTTGTGTTTTTTTTTTCTTTATGAAATGTTTTGTATGCTGATACAAAAGATATCTGGAAAAAAAGAAAACACATGGTCCTGCTGGTCTAAAAACATTGACAGTAGAGGTTTTTTTAATCCTTTCACTGAAGTTGTATTCTTGTTGTAGTGCTATTATGGGTCCATGTTCCCTTTTAAGTTGTTTTTTATTTTACAGGTAAACAGAAGTGAACTGTAAATTTTTAAAAACACAGGCAAGATCTTGCTCACAAAGATGGCAATAATTTCCTACTTCACATTCTGCGTCAAGGATAAGTCAGGAAGCAATCATAAAAATCTGCATGGTGTTTCTTAGGTGTTACTATTAGAACTAATCTTGCAGCAATCTGGAAAGCATGACAGGTGCTAAGTAACTCCTCTATGTGTTTGTCAGGGCATAGCCACATGACATTTTACAGTTCTGAATAGAAAGAGAAAGAGAGAAAAAGGGAGAGAAAGGGAGAGAAACAGTCTTGGTGCTAGGACCACTCTTGGAAAGTACTCACCTTCCTAGATTGCAGTGGACTGTATATGAAGACAATACAAATGTAAAGATAAGAATAATTTTTCCCATATAAATGCTGAAATGAACAAAATACCTTGCATCAAAACTTCATCTTCTCTGAATTAATCTCCAATACATTTTTTGTGACACCAGAGTTTAGCTAGGACCATCTGACCTATCTCTCTTATCAAGTTTTAGTGAAATTCAACCACAATCTCAATAACTGCCTATTACCCTTACTGAATAGTGAGAATAATCAGAAAGTCATAAGGAACATCATCTGCATTTGATGTGCACATTCTCATCCATTGCACTGCCCTACCAAATACAGCTCTCACCTCAAGGCTATTGGTTGATCAGAAGCTCTAAGGACTCTGACCACACCTGGCTCTCCAAAAGCAGCTGCTCACCCACTGACTGCAGGGGCTCTCTCAAGGGTTTGTTTTCCAGTCTTCCTCAAAGATGAGAGTGGTTCAGGCTTTCCAAGCTGTACAGCCCAACTTACTCTCCCACTTTTCATATGGTAAAGTTAAGTTTAAAGGATGCCTGCTTTTGTGCATTGACAACCAGACAGCACTTGGCAGTGTTTAATTGTTAATCAGCTTTGGTAAAAAAAAAACAAAAACAACCAAGCCATAACTTCTTGTAATTTAATCAGCTTCTTATGTACTGTAACAAGTATTCATCAGTTAGGTAACATCTTATTGCACACAACACCATTTACTCACTGCAGGGATGAATATTTTAAGGATGAAGAGTAAGCACATAAGAGGCACAATTTTTAAGGTTTTTAGTCGGGTGAATTGAACTTTGAGGATGGATCAGCTCAGGTCACAGGGCTGTAAAGCAACATAGTACCCAAGCTGCACATCCTCCTCGACAAATCACCACAGGTGTCTTGTGTGTGCCTTTGTCAGCCCTTTGAGGACTTCTGTTATCTTCCTCTTTAATGTAGTGCCTGAGTGCTTAGGGTACGATCTCTCAATCTCCCCACGCAATTGCATAATTAAAACAATTAAATTTCTTAATTTTTAGGCTTTCATACTATTACTTTACAATGAGATTCCCAGATCAGTGAACTCCTAAGAGCTCACTAATGTCATTACAGTACAGCCCTGAAAAGAGAAAAATAGAAAATATATTTTTAAATAAATAAATATGAAGAAAAAAGAAGAGGTACTATTTCGATATTTCAAGAGCCCTCTCCCTAAAATCACTTTACTTAGTGATTTTTTTTTTTGTCTCTCACCACGTGTACTCTTGGTCTGGCAGCTCTTCCCCACATGCAGTGTAGGGGAGTTGCTCTTAATGTGTGACAGAGCTCAAAAAGGACTGTTTTGTCACTGGCAACTGCTGGGTCTGTGTTTGTATCTCCCCATTCCCCTGTTTCACTGCTGAGAAGATGACAATGTCTGGCAGTGTTAAAACACAGAAAGGATTCCCACCATGGTATGCCCAAATAATGGACGTTTGTGCCTGAGGGGGTGTTTAATGTGGCTCCAATGCTGGGCAGCAGCTCACTGTTATTCTGTTAATTAAATGAAAGCTGAATTTCTTTTTTTTTTTATTTCATCACAGCAATGGAGAATCATGCAAGTCATGGGGAGTGGTTTGGGGTTTTTTTCACAAGGGGCAACAGATACTTACAGCTTATGCTTTGGGATTATGTCATGCTATTATTCTTTAGATTATGGTATTATATTTTCTTACTTGTGTTTAATTGACAGTTGGAGTGCTGAACATTTGTCTTGCAAAGTGTCTGAAAAATTATTTTCCCTCAGGAAAAAAAAAAAAAATAGCTGTTGCAGTCCATTATCCCCATGCATTGTTGTTTGTAATAACAAATGTTTCTTCAGAGACTGCTGTGCATGTTTGGCAGACTTATGTGCGTTTAGCTTGACAGTTTCCTTGAAATCTCCATAGAAAGAAAACATTGTTTAAAGCCACAGTTTAAGACTACACATCTCTCAAAGGTTGCCTGGCATTAAAAGGTTACCATGTTTCATTAAGACAAGATTTCAAACGGTGAAAGCAATGACTGTAATCAAACCAAACACCCAACTTAAAACACCAATTCATCCTCCTCTCACCTGAATTTTATTTTCTAGGATATCTCAACTGCAACTACAATGACATAAAGAAATAACATGAAATAACTCAAGGTTTCTTTTATAGTATGCTAAGTAAACAACCTGCTGTTTAGAAAGCACAGCTCCAGCACTGTACCACAGCAGGTGTTCACGTCAGATCTCTGCAGGTACCAGTGTCCATAGCCCCAGCCCTGCAGATCCTGCATATTTAACTGCAGTTATTTAGGGGTAGGGCTTGTGAAACCAGTGTAAGTGAGATTCCAGCAGGCTCTCAGGTGAGTAACTGGGTACAGGACTTGGGCTTTGCTGCAGCCATTTACCAGCTAAGAGGTTTGGAGGCTCCTACTTTCATCATGCTGTTGAATAACACTTTAGTTGTGCCCATATCAAGTGTGGGTTTCAGTTTGACAGCTGCCTAAAGGAGCTGGGCTGGCTCACAGTCACCCATGAGAAAACCCCTGGCAAAATTTTGTATTTGCACCTCACAATGCACAATGCTTTCTTCAGATAATAGGAATAATCTTGCACATGGAAAACATCCTTTGATAAGCAAAATTTAGTGTGCATTTCAGAGCTGGACAGGCTGGTATTCTAGCTCAAAGTGTGCAGTTTCTACTGCACTACTGTTTCTGCACATGCCTACTCTCCAAATCTGAAAGACCTCCAGTGGTTTTTTTTCCTCTTCAAGAATTTTCCAGATTTCCCAAAAATTTTGTGAACCAAATTATGGTCCTGCTGTCTTTCTTTTTTCTAAATTTCATTTTCATTATCAAATAATTACATGCGTACATGGGCAAATACAAGGAACAGATTTTTTTTTTCTAGTTATATCATTTAGCTTCCATGCAGTTATAATGGGAAAAAAAAAAAAAAAAAGAAACTATACAAATGTAATTGTTTTCTCCAAGGGAAATGTGAGGTATAGTCACTGAACTACTTCTTTCAGTCTTTGAAAACTAATGTGGTCTAAGCCAAATGCTGAGTGGTACAGGTCTTACCAACAGTAGCCAAATATATAACATTTAGCCCAGTAAGACTGGTGATACTTTATTTGCATAAACAATAAAGACATTTCATTGTGACAAATGCTGGTCATCTGTTTTTTTTCTCTGTGCACAGATAAATACATATACCTGTTAGTTCTGTGAGAAAGGAGAATCTAGGCCTAAGCCCTTCAAATAACCAATTTATTCAGATCCCTAAATACAGATTAAGGTGCCTTAAGAGATTCTTCTAAATTTGGAAGCAATGTCCCAGATGTGTGGGCTGGTATAGCACTGAAAGTAAGCCAATTCTCCCTCAGCCCACCACCAAAAAGGAGCACTATCACTCCCATTTTACACTTTCACACTGCCTTTCCCTCGGGGGTGACATACTTCAAGAAGCTAATGGCTTTATTTATGGCTAGGATACTGTCTCCATCTCCTTCCCTTCCCTGCTCAAAAATTTTCCCGGTATCTGAAGCTGACATGCTACCTGCACAAAGGCCTTTGAACTACTTTTTTATTCTTTCAATTAGCATTTTACCTCTTTTAAGTCTTTGAGTCATGCATAATTTGCATTTTGCCCTTTGTTCTCTTCAGTGGGCTGTGCTTACCCCTGCTTCTATTATCATGCACATAATGCCCCATGTAGTTTTCCCCTTTCTGTTTCACTTCTTGCTCTTCCACATTTTAATATTTCTTTATTTCAGCTCACCATACTCCATTTTCAGCAAGGCTTCTATTTTTTCACACATGCAAGCACAGTAAAGGCCGTCTGATCTGAAATGTCACCTATAATCTTGTGTTTTATTACAAGCATTTTATGAATTCTTCCAAAATTTGGAGGTTCATGCATTGCTCTCAGTTTGGTAACAGAAGTCCAGTTTTCCTCACAGGAGCAGTTACAGGTTTACAATGGTAGAAAAAAGAAAAACACAGAATTTTGAACTAAAAGTCTATTTTCTAGGAATTGCAGTAAAAAATTCTCATCCTCTCAACCCCCCCCCCCAAAAAAAAAAAAAAACAAAACAAAACAAAACAAACAAAAACAAACAAAAAACCTACAACAAAAACAACCAAACAAAAAAAAATACCTGAACCCAAAACAACCAAACAGAAAAATAGTTTAGATTAAGGCTTTTCCTTGTTTATGATATGGAAGAAGATCTAATTCTGAAGGATAATGCAGGAATGTATGTGTATATATTTATTTATAACAATGCCTAAGATGCCCAGACAAGATAATGGATCTTTTTTTGCCAAGAATACCAGCAACTACACATGCCAAAGGAAAGGTAGTTTCTAATCACAACATCATAAGCAAAACAATGCAAGTGTAAAACAAAACAAAACAAAACAAAATTAAAATCAGCTGCTTGGGAAGCCATAGGGACAGAGTGGAACACAGTCTCCAAAAAGCCTATTCCCCATCTTAGCTAGCTCAGATCTCACTCACACAGAGTCTGATTTAAGCTTCAATCCAGATACACCAGAGGGAGTTTTTATTGTTTCATCTCTTTTTCTGCCATGATTTAGTAACTATTTCTCTTTGAAACCAAAACTCTTGCTGAGTTACTATGGGAGCCATCATGCCATAGTGCAATTTTAGTATCTGGAGAAGTAAGTTAGAGAGAAAAATTTCAACATAGTCTTTAAAATGTGTACTGTGTTACATAGTGATAATTGGAGAAATAAAAATAAAAGAAAGAAAAGAGAAAAAAAAAATAAAAAGGGCTGCGGTGTGGGTGAATATTCAAAATCCTTCTCTGCCTTGGGCTTCCATAGTAGGAGTAATCTGAAGGAGTGCTCTAACTCAATCTCATCAAATTGAGTAAAACAGGAGTGGATACATTTTCAGAGAAGGGTACCAGACAACCCAAAGCAAAAGAACAAGGTTCCTGCTGTGACAGGACAGTCACTGTTTTCACCAGTCCTGCTCAGTGAGCATGTGCAGGCTGGGAATGCACTGAGAAGCTAGAATTTTATTCTCAATCCATGTGTATTGTATTGCAATACCAACCATGTGAAGCTCAACAAAGGGAAAGAGCTGCATTCCGCACCTGGGCTGGGGCAACCTTGGAGGTGTCAACAGACTGGGGAATGAGATGCTGGAAAGCAGTGCCATGGAAAGAGACCTGGGGTCCTGGTCAATGGCCAGTTGAATGCAGGTCAGCAGTGCCCTGGCAGCCAGGAGGGCCAACCCTGTCCTGGGGGGCATCAGGCAAAGCATCACCAGCTGGGCAAGGGTGGGGATTGTCCTGCCCTGCTCTGCACTGGGGCAGCCTCTCCTTGAATATCATGTGCAGTTTTGGGCACCACAATATAAGATATTAAGCTATTCGAGAGCATCCAAAGGAGGGCAACAAATATGGTGAAGGGCCTTGAGGAGATGCTCTATGAGGAGGGGCTGAGGACACTTGGTTTGTTCAGCTAGAGGACACTGAGGGGAGACTTCACTGCAGTTACAACTTCCTCATGATGGGGAGAGGAGGGGCAGGCACTGATATCTTCTCTCTGGTGACCAGTGACAGGATCTAAAGGAATGGCCTGAAGTTGTGTCAGGGGAGGTTTAGTTTGGGTATTGGAAAGTAGCTCTTCCCCCAGAGGGTGGTTGGGCACTGGAACAGTCTCTCCAGGGAAGTGATCGCAGCACCAAGCCTGACAGAGTTCAAGAAGCGTTTGGATGATACTCTTGGGCACATTGTGTGACTCTTGGGGATGTTCCTGTGCAGGACCAGGAGTTGTATTCAATGATCCTTGTGGGTCCCTTGTAGCTCTGCATATTCTGTGATTCTGTGAACTTGCACCAGAAAGGCTTTTCTTGCAGCTGCCAAGATGGTGTCCCTCTGTTACCTACAGTATTACAGTATGTTTCTCCACACATGCAGAGGAAGAAATCAGTCCAACAGCACCTCAAAGTAAATACAATCCTGCACAAACCTTGCTGAAACCTTTCTTGACACAGCTGTAAAACAAACAAAGGGAAAAAAGGTGTAATTAATCTTAGAACCAGAACAGCTGCTTTCAAACTAGAACCAAAACTGTACAGGAGTTTGGGATTGTAACTGTCTGGTAGACAGCAGAGCCCTCAGTGGCAGGTCTTAGTGTTGGCTTCGTTTCATCACCAATAAGTGCTTAGCCAAACAGTCATATATTTAGATTCATCCAAGCCATGCTACTTAAAGCTGTACTTCAGTTATGTGAAAAAGGAAAAACAGGTCAAGAAAGAAAGCTGGTTTTTAAACTCTCAGGAGTTGCTTTGCAATGCATTTGGTGTTCTTTCTTGGAGCCCAAGCTCCTAAGTCATGTCTGTACATAATAATCTCAGCTTTCATCTGGGGAACAAAAACCAAGTTTCCAAGTTCCTGTGGCTTAGGAAGATAAGATGAAATATGTACAGCCTAAAGGCTTCCACACAAGAAAAACAAATTTAAAAAATCTCAGAGGTGATCTGCTTTAAAATCTCATGATTTATAATCTGTTCTGGCACCATCTTTGGCCTCTGACTTAATTACTTTTGCAAGCAAGGGACTGTAAGTACTTCATTTCCCATACAGACTTTTAGCAGGGATCCCAGTTCTCCTCATCATAAGGTTTTTCTGGTCATTTTGACTAATTCTATTGTAAAAGTGGCCTGTACAATATTTTTAGGAGCGTTTCTTTAACATCTTCTTATTACAATGCATTTTAATATACTATTGAGGGAATATAAACTAGCTGTAATTTATCACTGATGCAAAATAACATTGTGAATAAAACACCTAAATGGGATGTTTTATTCTTATTCCTGATCTCAGTGAATATTTGGATTTGAAAAACAGAAATCATAATAATTGTAATGCAAATGAAGTTACCTCATTCCCTCTCCATCGTTGCACAATCAAATAAAGTGGCAAAGGAAATTACTGCAATTCCCTGAACTTGTTTTGCTATGCACTGAAACTCCTGAATACATATCATGTGAGGCAGTAATTAAGTTCCTAACTTATTTACTTCTTCTATTGGGATACATCATCTGAGCCACAGCCTTTTGGCAAGAAACCCACATTTTCATCTACTATGAGATGCAGAATACCCTGAGCTGTTCTAGCTGCTCACAGTTGAATTTGGAGACTAACCATAAACACACCTGGGATTAGATAATGACTATACACTACCTAAAAATAAAAAGGCTATAGAAATCCTTGTGAAAAATCACTCATGAAAACAAAATTACTGTTCATAAAGACACAAAACAGAGATTACTTCCAAAGGGATTTGAAGCAGAAGCAATGTGAAGGCAGAAAAGGTTGGAGAATTGCCTTTGCTTTATACAGGTCCCAAACAGGGATTCAAGAGATCAAGTGGATTTTGCAGTTCCACAGGCTCTCAGCACTTTCCGAAAGGCTTTAAGGTGAATATTTCCAAGAAAGAGAAAGGATAAGATATTTGGCTGAAGGTTATTATCGTGACCAGCCACGTAGTCCGAGGAGGAATAGCAGCAAAGGATAAGAAGCAAAAGTCACTGGGTCACAGCCACCCACTTGTGTACTGTGACTGGATTCTCCCAAAGGCCATTTAATATTAAAACTTATACAACAATCAGGGCAAAAATATAAGGTCATCAAGTTTCACTGGAGGAATGCTACTTTGATAAAGAGGGCTTACATTTTTTCTCAATTGTCTTGCTGTTGTGCCCAGAGGTTTTTTTGCATATATGAGCTGATTTTAAGCAAAGCTTCTGTCTGCAGATCATGCACCGACACTCAATACTTGTTCAGAATAAAAAAATCTGCAACAGTGATTTCAGAAGCATCTATTTGTGTTTTCCACCACTACCTACACTTCCTTGCTACTGCAAGTGCCAACTTATTAGTTGATTCAAAATTTCAACTCAAGAAGAAAGTAATATTTATGTCTAAATAATGGCAGCTATAATAACTATAATATAATGACTCTCTTATGATTTTACAGTCTTGTCTAGACATATCTTCTTTATTTGTTTTAATTCAAAAGGCTATAGGGGTATTTCAGCTTATCAGTCTCATATTCTTTGTTTTCTCTTGTGCTTAAATTTGTGCCTGGGTTTTATTAAGGTATCTAGAGAACAGAAGCTAAGAAAATCAGACCTAAATACTTGATAAATACTTGATAAATAATTGATACACAAAATGTTACTAACCAAAAACTATGAAATGCTATATGATTACATTAACAATAAAAATACAACTTATTACTTAGTAGTTTATTGAGCTACCTTGCTTCCATTACAGTTGTTCTAGACAATTTCATTAAGAACCTGCCCTGTTCCTTTATTGTTTAATCTAATTGTCAAATGTGTGTTAGCTGCTAAATTGCTAGGCTGATATGAATGAAAAAGTTATGATAATAAAGAATTCTCAAGCTGAAGAGCAGTGTTATCTGTCAGAATGCAATCTGGAAATGGAAGTAAAGACCCTGAAACAGGAGACAGTGCCATGGACATGAGGTTAGAAGATTCAGTCAAAAGAGCCATGGACTTTGGTCTGTTGCAGCAGATACTCTCTTGGATGAGTTTTGTCAAACATAAGCTACAGTGAGTTCAGTGGAGGATCACCAAGCTGGCGCAGGGACAGAGGCACCAGCCTTGTGAGAAGGGGCTGAGGACAGGGCTTGTTCAGCCCCCAGAAGAGACAGCTTCAGGGGACCAGGTTGGATCCTGCCTAGAGGCTCTTCCCAGTGGCACTAGGCGGGGCAACTAGCACAGAGAGCTTAGAGAGCAGCAGGGGCTGCCTGCTCCCAAAAGGAGGGCGAGCTGGGAAGTCAGAGTGGCCCTAGTGCAGGCAATGCCCTCACCAGTGGGGCATAGCCCCACAGGTTCTGACACAACCATCAGAGCCAGCACCCACTGGACTATTTCTAAATGAACACAGGGCCTCATCCTCATCAGATTGTATCCTGTTCCTCAATACATTCAGGTCAGCTTAAATACTCTTCCATTCATCCAGAGAATCCGCAAAGTGAGCAAGCATCACTTCCATACCATCATTCAGTCCATTAATAAAAGTACCAAACAGCTTTGCAGCCAGGACAGATCCCTGAAGGTCCCTCAAGACACAGCTGTGCACCACTCAGTGCACAAATCTACCTCTTTGAAGCCTTCAGCTGGTTTTTTACCCCTTAGAGGTCTTTTCATTACAATTCTCTATTTCACAAAGAAAAAAAGCCTGAATTTTGAAAAAATGGGGTGGGGAAAAATTTGTGAATAAAATTTGAAGTCTAGAAATATGAAAGACAAGTAAAATTACTTTACAGTCACACAGTTGAACCTCAACCTAATAATAGATATTGCTTGTAAAACCCTAAACTCTTCATTTAGTAAATAAGCATTGCTTTTCTCAACCTCAGAGAAGAAAAGTTTTTAAAAAACAGCTGGCTTATTAAACATTAACTCAGGTGCATTTGTGAATAAGAAACCACTTACCTCCTTTGTGATTCTATTCACAAAAAGCACAACTGTTATCATATTTTATCATTAAGCTATCATGAGATTTGGAAATAAAATCTGCTAAATGGAAATGAGACTTTCATAAAGGAAAGGCTTATTTAAAGTTCATTATATCTGTAGAAGGTTTTTTAAAATGTCCAGGTCCAGGAACTCTTGAAATGACAGGGATCATCTTTGGAGGAACTGCTGTTGCTAGGAGACTCAAGCATCAAAGTACCACAAGTTTGTAATTTACTCTTTTTGTCAAGGGATATTGAAGATAAATGTAGTCCCCGGAATGTGCAAGGCTTTAACCAGGTCTGCACCTTTTTACATGAAAAAGGAGGACCACTACCTCACCTTATTGTGTTCCAATCATTTCCCAAATACCTGAATTCATAGTATAATGGGAGTTGAACATCTCCTCTTTGAGCAGAAGTGCTTTGTCATATCTTTTTCCCAAGTCATCCCACTCCATTAACAAGTCCCAGAGGCAACGGGCCTTAATGGGCAAGATAAATAGGTGTGGGGAATAAGTCAGCATTTAAACATCTGGGATTTAAAAGGTTGCCAAGCTTAGGTAGGAGAAGCAAGAAGAGCTCAGGGGGAGAAGGTAAGACTAAATTGTTACTTAACTTGAAAAGAGCCCAATCTGGATGAGAGGATCCAGTCTTTCATATGTGATAGAAACTATGCTTGGGGATTTTTGCCTGGATGTGACTATGGATCACCATAGCTCCAGAAGCATAGAAGCACCAGCTGGATGCAATAACCTATTTGCTTGTGTTGACCCCAGGAATCTGGTATCAGAAAACAACCACCTGGTTTGACTGGAGAAAAGCAAATGTTACTCCCATCTTCTAAAGGATGATGACTTGGAAAGACTACTGGCCAGTCGGCCTCACCTTCATCCCAGGAAAGGTGATAGAAGATGACATTCTGGAGTTCATCAAGAAGCATGTAAAAGAAACAACAGTCATCAGCATGGATTCACCAAAGGGAAATCATGCTTGCCCAATCTGATAGCCTTCCGTGATGACATGGCAGGATGGAGAGAGCAGTGGTGGTTGTGTCTCTTGATTTCAGCAAGGCTTTTGACACTGTCTCCCATAACATCCTCATTGATAACCCAGGAAATGTGGGTTAGATGAATAGATGGTGAGGTGGATCAAGAAGTGGTTGAACGGCAGAGCTCAGAGGATTACGATCAGCAGAGTAGAATCCAGCTGGAGACCTGTAGTGAGTGGCATTACCCATGGATCAGTACTGAGTCCAGTCTTACTCAACTTGTTTATCAATGACCGGGATGAAGGAATAGAATGTACCCTCATCACATTTGCTGAGGATATGAAGCTGAGGAGAGTGGCTGGTACACCTGAAGGCTGTGCTGCCATTCACCAGGACCCTGATAGGCTGGAGACTTGGACAGAGAGAAATATGAGTTTTAACAAGGGCACATGTAGGGACCTGCTCCTGGGGAGAAAGAACCCCAAGTACCAGTAGAGGCTAGAGGCTGGCCTACTAGACAGCAGCTCTGCAAAGACGGACTTGGGGTCTTGGTGGATGACAAGTTGACTCTGAGGTGGAAGTGTGCCCTGGGGACCAGGAAGGCCAATGGTATCCTGGGGTGCATCTGGAGCAGTGTGGCCAGCAACTCGACAGAGGTGATCCTCCCCTCTACTTGGCCCTAGTGAGGTCATATGTGGAGTTGTGTTCACTTCTCGTCTCCACAGTTCAAGAAATTGCTACTGGAGTGGGTCCAACAGAGGGCCACAAAGAAGTTGAGGGTTTGGATGCATCTCTCTTATGAGCAGGGACTGCAGGGGCTGGGCCTGTTTAGTCTAGAGAAGACTGAGAGGGGATCTCATTAATGCATGCAAATATCTCAAAGGAGTGTCAAGAGAATGGTGCCAGACTGTTTTCAGTGGCACCAAGGGACAGGACAAGAAGTAATGACCATAAACTAAAAGTAAGAACTTCCACCTAAACGTAAGAACTTTTTATTGAGCATGTCAGAGCACTGGAACAGGCTGCCCAGGCAGGTCATGGAAACTCCCTCTCTGGAGATATTCAAAACCTACCTGAATGAGTTCCTGTGCAACCTGCTCTAGGTGACCTTGCCTTGGCAGGGTGGTTGGATTAGATCATCTCCAGAGGTCCCTTTCAACTCTGACTAATCCGTGATTCTGTGATTCTTTGAGCAGTGCACACCAGTGTAATACTTTCACTCCTCCTAAGGTGCAGTCCTAGGGCACTGTCAGTTTCATTATGAACAAATACTTACAGAAATTATTTTGAAGAAGTGAAATGAAAGTGCTGAAGGCAGTCTTCTTTTAACATTGAAATGGCTGCAGACACTCATGGGCACCTTGACTGCAAGATTACTGAGAGGGTTTCAGCACAAATGAACTAATACGAAGTAGAAAATAATGGTGCAAAAACATCTTCATAAGGACAGGTTGTTCATGACTATCTGTACCTTTAAATGGACCGATTCCAGGAAAATTCTAACTGCAGTGTGAATTGAAAAAAATAAATAAAAAAAAAAAAATAGGTGTTTAGGATCCAAAGAACAGCAGAATGGCAGAAGAGAAGAAAAGGAAATGTCCAGAGAGAGACATGCCCAGCTGCACAGGTACCTACCAATTTGAACAAATTTACCTGGATGGGAGACAGTCTGTGGTCACTTAGGATCAGCTGTCCTGGCTGTGTCCCCTCCCAGCTCCTCTTTCACCCCCACCATCCTTGCTGATGGTGTGGTGTGAGGAGCAGAAAAGGCCTTGACTGTGTATAAACACTGCTCAGCAATAACAAAACCAGCTCAGTGTTATGAACACTGTTTCCAGCACAAATCCAAAACAGAGCCCTCTACCAGCTACCATGGAGAAAATTAACTCTATCCCAGCCAAAACTATCACACCCCGCTTCTTCAAGTCCAGCTTATATGTTAATGACATTGACTGTCTTGCCTCTACCCCTTAAGTCAAGCATGGGAAAGCCATATACCAGAATATTGGTTTTGCCCAAATGGTCACCCAGATGCAAACCAAGAGCCTTAATGAAAAAGCCTTCTATCAGGAGCGTTGGATAATACAGAGGGAAACAATCTTCACACTGGACAACTACATGGGTCTCCAGCCTAAGCAGGGAAGAAATATAAATAATCAGCTGCTTATTTGCTTAAGAAATATATCGTGTTTGGTGAGCGTGTGACAGGGGGCATTCCTTATAAAATTATTATTATTAGACCTTAATGGTTCAGACAGGCTGAAATGCTCAAAATTAATAAGGAATTTGTTCTTGTACCTTACTAAGAAAAAACCTTTAAAAAAAAAAAAAAGAAAATAAAAAAACACACCAATTAATCATCTGGATTAATTATTAGGAAATTATCTTGGTTTTGAAAGAATGTTTTGTGCTTTCACTCTGAATCCTGTCCCTATAGTCTACACAGTGGTGATGGAGCAGCTTAATAAGTAGGGCACATCAAACATCAGATCTCCTGTGACAGCAAGAGAGACCCACGTACCTCTGGGCAAGCTGTACAGTTTGTAGTTACAGTTGAAGAACTTTAAAGTGCTTTAAAGCCAATTCTCTGACAAGGAAAGTACAATGCAGGCTTAAGAAAAGATTGAGACTGGATCCAGGACTTGGCTTAGCCTCGACCAATAAGCTGTCTGAATTGCTGTATTCTGCAAAGACATAGAAGCCAAAAGCACCCAGGACAGAACAAGATATTAATTTTGACATCTCCCCTTTGCAAGGGCAGTTAGCACCAAAAGCACAGCCAGCCTGCTGGTGGGAGGGCACACTCCTGAAATAGGGTGGGGCAAGAGAGGGGAACAGCCATGGAATGAAGGAAGACTAGAAGAGAACAGAACATTTCAGTTGGAAGGGGCCTAGAATGATCATCTAGTGCAAAGATTATATCCTATAAAACAAAATCTGAAGATACCCCTTCATAACTCGATATCCACTCTACACGCTGCTCTACAAGCTGGTAAATGCAGATATAAACATCATACAGCTACCGAATGGGTAATTTACTTGTGACACTAAAATATATTACTAGTTCAATTCCTAGAAGAAAAATGGTTACTGATTCATTGTACAACCTAATGTGTTTGAAAAGTCCCTGATAGCTAATATTGGGAAGGTCTCCGATGAAAAGTTATAAAGAAGGCATATAAGGAAGCTGTTTCCCAGAACAGAATGGTGAACTCTCTTATCCACTTTTCATTTTAACAAAATGAAGCTGAAAATCTATACACCGTGTGGGACTATAACAGTCTGTAGCCCTGAATCCATCAAAAGCTTGCTTCAAAGCTACTCCTATAATAGTTTCTGTAATGTAGTCATTCTTTGCCCTTTCAGAGTGATATCTCCAAGTCTCCAGTGAGTGCACAACATAGTACTTCTATTCCCTGTAATAACCATAAGACTTGAAAGATAAGTTTCCGAACAATTATCTGGGACTTTTATTGTGTCTCCTCCCATATTATATAGTCATTGCCCATTCCTCAGAGGTGCCTTTCACCTCAATGTTAACCTGTCCTTGGCCCACCAAGTCCAGACAGTTGTCCAGGGCAGGAACAGAAAAGTTCTGCTCTTGGCCTTGTCTCTGTGTCAGGGGTGAGAGTGGAAGGTTTAGAAAAAAATTATTTTAAAAGCCCTGCTGTTGGGTCACAAGGTGCAGAAAGGACCTCCTTGCTTTCTAAACTTCTTCTAAGAGAGAAGCCTGTGTATGGCTGGATCCAATCTTAGCCTCAGATTATATCAGGGGTTTAAATTTAAGGAATTATAGAGGTGTGAGTGAATTACTTTTGTCCCACAGGTTTTCATGATTTGCAAAATGAGAATATTTGTATAAAATGAATCATTTATTATTACAAATGATAAGACAAAAGATCTTCATCAGAATTATTTACTACACAATATAAACACTAACACTACAAGTAGTATAGTATAAGATAGGACAGTGCACAATATTAAAGCAATTTTTGAAGCAATTATATTAAAGCTAGCAAAAAGAAATAATTATGAAGCAGAGATTTGACGTAACTCACTCATAGCAATGCTTGTAGGAAGATCTCTTTCACTCAGCCTCGAAGAGTACCCTTGGAGCTCATCCCCACCCAGGGGAGGAATCAGCACACACACACCCAAAGAAGGTTTATGTTAGAAGAACCTGGCTGTACAAAAGGGGACTGGACTTTTACAGTGGAAAGTGATTGACTGCTAGTCACAAATTTACAGGTCAGCTACCAGTTTATCTGTCACACCCAACTTCAAAAATCAGAATGTGTTTGAAGTTTGGTGAACCAGGCCAGTTTTATCACAGTTCAACACCGAAAACAGCACCCTGGCACCACAGGTAACTCATCACAGATAGCTTGCATAATAGTTTGCACTGTTTACATTCTCTGATTGGATTTTAGGTCTCATTGGGTAGGCTCTCCTGCCACACTCTCCCATGCATCCCTGTGGTCTGCAGTGTATCAGAACCCTTGTTTCCAGGGGATGGTGTCCATTCCTCAAATTTGAAGTCAGTCTCAGAAGTGTACCTATTCAAGCCAAATTACATTTAACAATGTCAGAAAGAAAGAAGTTCAACACTAATTCCAACCACATACTCTGTGATGCTGAAAACACACTTGAGAGATCTATTGACATTTGGTTCCCCATGCACACACCAATCCCTCTGTCCCTCACTGTCATTCACATCTTGGTTCATTTGCATCTTGAACATAACTATATTCAGAGCAAGATCACAGTGCATGAACTCATTCCATATTTACCTTCCAGTCTCAGAAAGGTCATTAGTTTGCATAGTGAGAGCAGCTTCAAACATGCTGCCATTCGGCACCTCAGTGTCAGGTTTCTTTTGACCTCATAGTAACTCTGCAGGGACTTGGGGTTTTGTCAGAATGCAATTCTCTGTCAGGCATTTCAGCCTACCTGTAATTATGAATCCATTTACTTAGTGCAGTTCTTGACATGCATTTTCTAATTTATAGATGCCTTAAAGATAATTACTTCATTTCATTAAAAGTATATCTGAAATGGGAATACACTGGACTGATACAATTGTCATATTTCACTTTAATGAAAAGAGATATCAACATGTTTTAGAGATAAACAAACCATGGAGATATAATGAGTATGACCACTTAGGCTGATTGAAAAATTACTGAGTATTGGTCACATTAGTGTGGACAAAAGTGGCTTCCCTCTTGAAAAATAATTATGTTTTTCTGTCTAGCTGCAGCAAAGTAGGTGAGAAGCCTAGATTGTTTTGTTTGGTCAAAAGATGACAAGAGTACGGATGTAAATCTGTACATTTAGGTTCATTTTTAAATAGAAAAATGCCATTTTGAAACAAATCCAAAGCTAACTTCAAATCACTGAGATGCTGTATTTGAATATTTGAACATTTTCTTCCACCTTTTGTGGCCTCAACTATTTACAAAGTTGAATTTGAACTGGAAAAATGGTTCAGTTCTCCAGCTACAGCTCAGGTTTTAATTGAATTTCAGCCACAAAATAATATCACTCTGGCTCTATTGGGACTAAAAATAAATAATTTCAATTTTATTGTGTTCAGAAACAATCTTTTTCATCACTTGTACAGCCATACTGTATTTTGCTCTACAAGATATCAGCTAGTAGTCTCCAAGGATATGTCATCAAATGACCAGGCTCTTTGATTTCTCTTGAGAAATGAAAAAGCAATAATAATGGTCTGTTCTCCTCAAGTGCTCAGGAGTAAAGTTATTATCTGTGTTCGCCCTTCTGTTACCATCATTTTTCCATCATATGTGTTTCCATTCCAAGCAGCTTAAAAAGAGAATATTTTATATTGAGGCTTCTCTTTTTCTACACCCTGAGCAAATGATAAACACGATTACATCCTGCTTAGAGAGCTTACAAAACTGATGAGACACAATGGAAGGAGAAATGGCACGATCAGACTAAGAGATATGGCAGGTCAGCAGCTGAGAAATGAACCTTTGTGTCTCCTGGCTTGCAAGCCTGGTATCCCACACCACAGTGTCTTACCTCTGGCTGTCTTCTTTCCTATTTGCCAGCACTGGGACTTGAGGATTTCAGGTTAAAATCCAGACCGCTTGGCTCTATAAGAGCTCTACAGAAAGTGGCATTAACCAGGAAACTGCACAATTAAAATCACTGATTCAGGCAATGAACACATTGCCACTCTGCTGTCTCAGTGATATATTAAAGACCAGTTGGTGCAGCATCCCACAGCTGCAGCAGAAGTTCCTCATTCTGAATGGGGTTAAAGGTGACTTAATTAGTTTAGATATAGAGGAATTAGACATGAATGCAAAAGATCCTCTAAGACCAACATACCTGAAAACGCTGGAAATATTTTAAATTGCTCCAAGCAGAATGTGAACTTTGTTTGTATAATGAACATGATAGATATTTTACCTTTACAGTCTGATTTCCAAAACCATTTGAAATGCCACAGAGGATCTAAAATGTCTTGGTTTAATATCAAGAGAAAATGAGCACTGAGAAGTCACCGGAGGCATAGAGCTCTGGCAGCGTGCTGTCCTCCAAAATATGTTACTTGAAATTATCAGACAAGCCTTTGCCACTTCAGAATTGAATGCCAGTTAGCAGGATGTAAACAAAGGAAGCAGGTAAAACCCAGGTTATTGGACAGAAGCTTAGCATCACTAATGCAAACTGCCATTCTGTCCTCCCCACTGGAGGTATTAATGCCATCTAGCTATTCAACCATTTGGCTCTACATGTCAGTGGAGGCAATACCACACCTTCAAGCAGCACTCCAGAGGCTGATGATTTAGACAGCAGAGCTTTGATCTTCCACTATAGGACTCAAGGTAGTATAAAGCCCGATCTAGGGGGACTTGTGAAAGGAAAGCTGAAAAATATCTGCAAGAAAAAAACTGACCTTTCCAGAACTGAGTATTTCAGACCCCCATAAAGAGAGGCATCTCTCAGCACTGGCAGTAAGAGTTCTGGCTCTCAGTCAGAGAAGAGGGTTAAAAGACCCAGATAGGTGCCTAAGTTGGGTTTGTATGTAACAGTCTTATTCATGTATGTAAAAACCTTATTCTGACTCTTCCAACCCACTAGTCACAACCACCTGAAAAGCCAACAACAAGTCTCTTAACCAACACATCCCCTAAGCATGGAAGCTGGAACCCTCTCAGTGGAAGAGGAAGGTGGCAGAACTTGTCAAATAGATGCTGAAATTGGCAGATGTCTTGGAGGGGAAAAAATTATTACAGTAATAAAACAGTACCACAATAAATATGCACACATTAGGCAAATTAAGCTTTCCTGAGTGGATGTTTTTGGGGGTTTTTTGAATGTCCTACATTTCTATGCATTTCTTTTCAATCTTGAAATTCTTTTAATGTCTTTATTCAAAGCAAACCAGTACCAGACAGTTAAGGCTATTTTCTGTGTGAAGTCCATGTATACAAAAACTGTCCATATTTCAGTATCACTGACTTAATAAAAAAAATAGATTACAAATATCCTCAAAAACTGACAGTGAAAGTAGTGAAGTCCTAATTTGTAGAAGTCTGAGATACTTATGACCCTTCTGAATTGAATGGGGCAACACAAATGAAGTAAGATTGGGGAATACTGCATGTCTTGCAGGGTTACCATTTTTTTTCTTTACAGATTTTTAAACAAAGAATTGAAAATCTAAAGAAAAGAAAATCAAAACAGATTTCTTTCATATTAGTCAAGACAGAAGAAACCAAAACCATTGAATCTAAACACACAGTTATACTGCAAGTCCCTGCTGAGTGGGCACTGCCTATGAAAGACCCATAGCTTCCAAGGCAGCAGCATAGGGGAAAGGTCATTTTGAAACAAAATAGCTTCCACATCCACCTTCACATAGGCTTATGAAGATTGCCAGGATGCTCATGAGCTACAGAGTAGTAAAATTCTTTCTGAAGAAGAAATGCAGCTGCTCTTAGAATATATAAAGCCTAAAGATCTGGAAAAAGAGAAATAAAATACTACATCTCCATTGACACAAGAATGGAAGAAGATCACATCATCAAATTGCTGTCTAGTTTTTAAGTCGTTGTTGAGGTATGAAGTAAGTAACATCCGTTTTAAGCAAAAAAATTGAACTATGAATGCCATTAGACAAGCATATCCAAGTCTCCTAGAAACAAAATTATTGGAGACGATACAGATGACTTATAGATGACAACTTTGCATTATGGTATATCTGATATTTAGCAACATCCCTGCTGCCTATCCCTTTTCTGCATATAGGTCATACATGACCATCCGGAATGATCCTCCAGTGCAAGAATCCTATTGTCCTATTCTGTGAAAACTATAGCTTACTATTTCTGAATAGCAATTTCAAAAAACACACTACCAAAATACTATGGCTATATATGACAGGTTATGTAATATCTGCATGTCAGAGTTACCAGAGGGTTTTGTTTCTGAAAATCAATAGTAAATGGATGATTTTGTCACGTATTTATGGTGCATTACCTACAGTGTAAGTAAGGTGAACAGCAGTATTATGGATATAATACTCTGTTCCTCATCTGGAGGAAGGCCTCCTTGCCTTAAAGGAATTGTATAATCTTCTGCAATCCTCTTTTGAAAACAATTTTCTTTCCTCAGTCCTGACTTCACAAATATGAATCTACATTACCATATTAATCACCAATTTCTTCATATGAAGTACCTCAATACACCAGTTGTTCTGGCAATTGAATGATAAAAAAAAAAATTATACATTCAAATATTCAAACTAACAGATATAAAATGTAAGATAGCATTTTGCAACTCACTTCTACATTACACAGGTTACCAAACCCTGGGTTTTAGGTGCTCTTCAGATCCCATATTATCCCCTCAGTGGTCCTCTTGCCATGGGTCCCCAGATGGTTTGGAAATGCAGCCCTCACATGTTCACCTCCGAATAAGCAGCCAAACTAAGTGGAATAAGTAGCAACAGTTTAGTGTCCAGCGGGTTTCAGGCATGAGATCAGATCTCAGAAACTGATAACTCTTCAGGCTGATTCCATACATTTCTAGCACTTTCCCAGCTGATGTTTACACAAGAGAATAGATATTTATTTGCATTTGTTCAGCTCTCTAGTACAGTACATCAACAAGGATTACACCTGTGGATGATACAATCTATAGTAACTGTATTTGGAAGAAATAAATATGATCTTTATCCACCAATTAATCATTTAAAGACTCCAGTGTAAAACAAGTCTCAGCTGGCCTCTCTTACATCTCACAGGATTGTCTGTGAATGACCACATCAAAGCAATGACCCAAAGCAGTTAATCCTTGATATCATTGCCTTGTCCGAACACAGTGCACCTGCAAAGCTGTACCGTTCATTTTGGTCTTACTGTCTTGAAAGAAAAATCTTTGTGCGTTGTGTAAGTCAGATATTGTTACACATACAACCCTATCACCTGGTTTATTTAACTGCACTCTATGGATCCAAAGGCTGACATCTCTAAAACAGCAACATTTACTGAAAGATATCTGGAAGAGAGAAAGCATTCTCACTTGCTTATTTTGCTCAAAAGCCCACTGGTTGAGAGGATGATCCTAACTGCTTTGTAAATTAAACAGCTGTTGTGATTTGATTGAAACTGAGCAAGTAATTTAACCAATCACTAAAGCTGTTTATTAGAATTACAAAACAAAAGAGATAATCTTTGGTTGGTGACACACCAACATATTTTGAAAGATTCAGCACAGCCAAGAGGCAGGACCCTGTGTATGTCCTCCCTCTCCTAAACTGTCAGGCATATGCAGTAATCAAGCTGTAGAACACCTATTCAGAAAACACTTAATTTGTTTGGATCAGCCCTGAAGATCCCCTCTTGTCTGACAAATGAGTTTTCCTGTTCAGTCAAATAAAGAGCATTTGTGAAATGTTTATTTATAAGAACAATAGTCCTCTACCGATCACGGGGACAGGTAGAGAAATTAGAAATGAGTAAGAGATTACTTGGTAAAACATCCCCATCTCATGAAGCCCCCAAAATATTTCAAATATAGCTTAATCTTTACCTGCAAAATGTGCTCATTTTGATTAACACCCCTTTTAATTTTGCAGTAAAATTAGGTATTCTGTTCACATTTAAACTAACACATACAATACTTTACAGTCTTTTATTCTTCCTGCAAAGCACAAGGACTGTTTTTTTCTATCACTTACTCACAGGTGGCTCTACTGGTAGCTCAGGAGACATTTTTGTTCAGCAATATAAAAAATGCCGGAATCAGATTCATAATTTCCTCAATATTATTAGATTTATGATCTTGGTTTTCTGAATATTTCTACTAAGCTTGTATCCATTATTGCCTTACATCTATTATTGCTACAATATTATCTTTGAAGGAAGACAAATAGAAATTCAGCAATGCCCTGTTTGGGTGTTCTCATGAAGCTTTAATAACATCCAAGTTTTTGCTTAATATTTCCGTTAAAAGCATAGTTTCTTGGATGCAGGTTTCTTCTAGAAAACAATTCTAAAGTTTATTAAAATATGAAATAAAGATGCATTTTCTGCTGTTATTCAGAGCACATAAAATATTTAATTTTTTTTCCACTCTAAGTGCTAAGGCATTTTGCTAATCTGCTGCAGTTTTGTAGTAATTTGAAAAGGTCACAGACCTCTTTATAAGCTTGATAATACAGTGTATTGGCATTCTTCCACCAACTGATACAATGCTGCCTCTCTAAAGTCAAGTGGATCAATGCCTGGTTCTACAAAACATTTGGGGCTTTCCATTATGAGCACTACTGTTCTTTATCACTCTCATTTTCCTTATTTCCTACTCTACTTTAATGGCACAGCCAGGGTGATACTGTCAATGCACAATCTCTCCCTAATACTAAATAGAAAGAATTTGTCATTTCAGTTAGCAATTGTGCCTTGTTATTTCTATGTTGAAGGAGTAACAACAATTTTTCCATATGGCCAAAGTAGCTCTTTAACAGAGATTGATAAGAGAGCTTTGTCTTTCTTACTGGGATTATGTTGCCTATGAGTTCTGTTTTGTCTTTTAGTTTCATGCCAAGAACTTTAAATCCAACGTGAAATATTACAAAGGCAAAAAAAAAAAAAAAAAAAAAGTGTATTTAACACACTCTCTGCTCTAAAATAGATGTATGATGATAAAATAATGAGGTATTATATATATAACACAAAGTAAAGACTAATAGGTGAGTTTCACAGTTAGATTTACAATATACTATCACCCAGGACTTTGGTGTCCTTGTACTTTGTGTTGTGCACATGCAGAGCTGTTCTGAAACCCTGAAGCTACACAGCCACCAGAGAGATTCATCCTGATCACCAGCCCTTCCTTGGGTAGACCAAAAGGAAGACTTGCTAGAAAGTAGAGCTGTCTCTTTGCAAACCTGACACCCCTCTGATTGTCAGGAATACCCTTGCAGCTCACATGGCTATAGGATGGGGGACTAGACAGGGGCAATAAATTCCCAAACTTGGCACTGCCAAATATTGCAGAGTTGCCCTTCATCCAATGCAAGGCTGGGTTTATCCTGGTTCTCTAAATGAGAGGGAAGAGGTAGGACAGAAACTGGAGGTCCACTAAAAAAAGGCACTTTGGGAAGGATTATGGGCCTGGAGAGTGAAAACTTCTGGGCACTTTCCAGACAAAATCCTGCTCCTGCTGAGAACAGGAATGCCAACAAGAACAGCCCTAGGCATCCCAATGATCCTGCTTTGGTGAAACACAACACTTTAGCCTCTCAACCCTACCTTTGCCCCTAACACTGTTCAAACAAGATAGACGTTAATTGAAAAAATTCCATTCTGTTATGGATCTTGCTACGTCTATTATGTATTAGATTCAATTCAGAATTTCTTCTGCATTATTTAAAGGGCACCTCTCTACAGTTTAAGAGTGAATAATACAATAACAAAACTGTATAACATTCTGAATTGATTTGAAAATGGATGAAAGCAGTTGTATTTAATAGAAATTATTTTGGTTTTGAACAGGCATACATATGCCACTACCTTTTGTCTGCTTTTTATATAGCACCGAACGTATTAATATTTCCATTAAATCAACTTGCACCTGGTAGCTTTGGTGATGTTTTGCAACTCTTCTTTTCTAGGTGTTCAGTGAAAAAGGGAAAGATGGTCACTGTTGCAGTAATACAGAGCCAGTGTTTGATAAGGAATGAGAGACACAAACACCTCTGATACAGATGGATGGAAACAACAGAATCATCAGGAGAGATGACAACCTCTGTCTGCCAGAGGTCCAGACACTAATGGGTTTCAGGAATAAAGAGCTGAGATGTGTTCATCAAAGTTTTCTGGGAATCACTTAATTATGGGCAATTTAAATTACAAAAATCACCAGCAACTGTGTGCAAGTGATGAATTCTGAACACCATGAATTAGAAACACAGCGGAGGGAACTACTGGGCTGGCAAATACATTGCAGATTATTTGCAAAAATTTTTACATGAGTAAGAAAAGCCATTGTAATGAAATTTCTGCAAATACAGCTGTGAGTAGCTTAATATTAAAACTTGGAAGAGAGATGAATCAATCAAGGCAATCTGTTACCACACACCTGTTCAGCAGTTTTCTAAGGTCAAGGGAGGATCATAAGGTTTGGTTTGTTGGCAAGAAATGAGTTTTTAAGCCACGGTAACATAAGTTAATATAAATTATAAATTAATCTGGGGAGACTTATCTGAAATGGCAAAAAGGAATGCAGTGCCTGCCTTTCATCAACAAAAACTTTGCTTAACCTTAATTAGCAAATAAGAGAGGCAATGAGCCACATGAAAAGAAAGAGAACTCTAGGGATTATATGTTTTGGTAGTCAAACATCTTGCTAATTGAAAGAAAAACCATGGTTCGGGCAAGAAGAGCGAACTCATGATGCCAGAAAAATGGCCAATTAATAACTGTTTAGAGACAGAGTTTTAGTCCATAAACAGCAAGGTATTTATTGG
>JAWWEE010000122.1:64669562-64683548 GCA_035221455.1 Xenops minutus
TAATATTGCAACATCTGATTATAATATTCATAGTAGGTGGAGAGTAGGTGGAGCCTGGGCGTGGTCATCTCTTTTGGAGTGTTTCATGGTGGGAAATCTGGTTGCCTTCATCCTTAGGGGGTCGTATTTTCACTCCTCATCATCATGAACTCTTCAACTTGCCTTGTTTTTGCTGATTCTTGCAAGGAAATTTGGACTTGGGCCCTTGTTCTTCCCTTATCTCTCTCTTAGTGTGTTCTTGTTCTGTTCTTAGTTCCTAGCGTATCCCCCCTACATTTCCAGGGACATCCTGACCTTAATTCTGCCTCTAACTACACATTTTCATAGACAGTTCTCAGTGTTAGTGTTTTAAGCCAATTTTTAACCCTCAGAGCTTTTGCTCGGTTTCACTCACATACAGTAGTGGCATGAAAGCAAGAATGTGAAGGAATTCATATACCTACTCCCTGACATTTTGCTTACTGCAAAATTCTTAGTGCTGCAAAAGGTAATGACATTTTTAAATACCTCATATTCAACAGCAAAGCTGAAAGCAAAAGCTATGCAACAACTTCTAGAAACAGATGAATTAGATGTTTTGTGGGTGATGTGTGAATTCTGTCCCTCTGGATATGTTTATTAAACTGAAATAGAAATTACAGAACTGAACAAATCCTACTGAAATAGGTTTCTGATCAAGGTGAATATAAAAGACTGCCATTTCCTTTAGTAGCCTTTCCATGAGGCACTAAAATAATTTTCTCTGAATGTCTGTTTCTGTCTTTATCTGCTTCAAATATTCTAGCTATTCTTGGACTGAGAAATGAAGTTACTACTGAAAGAAAGTGAACTTTGCTCTCATGTTTTTATAGGCTCCAGAGGCACTAAACTTTTATACTAAGAATTGTATTTCTGTTAATTAGGAACTGGGAAGAAAAATATTGAGATATTGCTGATAATCTCAAACATGCACTAGGAAAATCAGAAACCAGTTCCTAGTTGCTTCTGGGGAGAGCCCAATATCCAACAAACTATTTGGTATTAAAATCAAGGTCAATGGTATGTTTATATACAATCCAAAATCAGAAAATGAGGTCCTGCTTACTCTGACTTATTTGTCTTCTTTACATAATGGTTTGACCTGGCCAGTTTACAGACTTAAGTCCCTAGGTTTTAGTTTATCCAGTATGACTCACATTAAATTTCCATGATTAGAGCAAGTTTACATTTGATACTGACACTTCTGGCCCATGAGGTCACACATACCCAATTTCAGACCTTCTTGCTGAAGGTATTGCTACAGCTGAAAAATAAAGAATTTATCACACTATGATTATAAACCTGAAGAAAAACATGTCATGATATTTCCTTGTGAAAAGGGGAGATTTGAAAGAATGCAGATTTTGTAAGAAAAATTAAGAGGTCGTGGAATCTGTTATTTCTTTGCTTTTCTCCAGCCAATACACAACGTGGTGCAAAACCATTTTGAGTGTCACATGACCCTCAGCCCACTGTAGGACCTCACAAGCTCCTGTGTTAACATACAACCAGTAGATGCATCTCTGCCTCCCAGAACAGTGGGAGTATTTGTCCCTGTGGGAAATATGTTCCCAAATCCAAAGAGCAATTTTCTCAGTTGGTAGGAAAAAGCAGGCTAACCTTTCCACTCCAGTCTTACTGCATAGTTGAGGGATGAAGTTTTGATCTATGCTTGTATTTGCAGCCTAGTTGATTTCTATGGTTTAAAAGGCATTATATATATTATACATAGTTTTAAAAGGCATATGTGCACTCTTACATAATTCCAATATCCCACAGAATGTGGAACAGTTGTATATATAGAAATAATATAGCTTAAATACATGGCAAGTTCTTCAGCATCACTCACCAGTCACTACATTACTTTAGTGTGTCTTAATCCCTTACTGACAACACCAGAACTTACTTGATTGGAGATGATTCTTGCTATTTAGTGTGGAAATAATACATCACCGTCTACTGTCCTGGAAATAATTTTTACATGGGTGCATTGGGAAGAAGATAAGGCTCATGAAGAAGATGAGGGTTCATGTTAGATGAGCACACAGAGAATTCCCAATCAGCGCTGGAAAAAAACCAAAGACAAGATCGTGAGGTTTAATTTAAAAAATTGCTCTAACAGGTCCTGTGCCAATTCTTGTCCTAGTTTGTATTGACATAAATAAGAGAAAAATACAGCAACTGTAATTACACTGAATTGGCGTAAATAATATCATATTTCAGTCCAATAGTCTCACTTAACAGGATTTTTACTATAGTGTGTAAAATATCCTATGTTATCAGTACTCAGATCTCCCAACCCTCCTCTCTTCTGACAGCCTTGATGCTCTCCCTGTTACATATGCCAGTTTTTCTGCTGGAAATATATTTGCCTTCTAAGTTTTATGACTTTCTGTATTAATACCATTTATTTTGGTTGTTTGAGAATGCACTTATGAAAAACAAATGTTATTTTGTTTCACTAGTGATTAGTCCAACAATCAGGTGACAGAAGACTCATCCCTACTCAAGGACTACTCAGGACTCAAGTCCCTGATTTTTGATATCAAGATCACTTTTATTGGCACTGATGCTTATGATCAGAAAAAACAATCAGACTCCAAGCACTCAGAGTGGTTTTTCTTTTCAAAAAGCTATTCCTTCCAGTAGTGTCTGAAGCCATTCATTATATATTTAGATCACAGTGTACAATACCCTTCATGTAAATGACAGACTATGACCCTGCTGGACATAATAAGCCTATTCTTGAAACACCTTATTCGAAGCAATTTTCTAGCTAGACTTTCTTGGAAAAGGTTAATATTACTAATAAAAGACAAGCTTCAATAAGCTTTTGTTTATCTCTTGGTGTATAGCTATTTACAGCTGTTGAGAACCAGGACTATGGCACTTCTGTTACTGTCATTATGAAAGAATTCTGCTTTCTTATTTGCTGTACCTACCCCTCCTTCCCAGGAAATTATGCCTGTTACACAAACATACTTTGTTGTTCCTTGGTTTTGCAGCTTTCTTCCTCTCTGCAGATCTTTTTCCCTGAACTGTGATTCTGCTTCAGATATGAAGTTATCTTTGTCATCATATCCAAGCCCTCTAGCCATCATTTTCATCCCAGATGCAATCATTAAAAAATAAATATAATCAATCATGCTCAGTAGAAAGTTTATTTTTTAAAAAGTGCATAATTTTACATGCCATCAAGCTCTGCTCAGCACTTTCCAAAATCTCTGCTGAGCAAAATCCTCCTTGTCTGAAGATCTTTGTGTTCTTAGTAACAGCCCTGTAACATGCTCTAGAGAAAACAGACCCTGGTGCTCAAAGGGAAGGTGACCAATAAGGGAAGAGGTTGTTGATGGATGGGGCTTTTCTCCCATGTTTCAATTACCCAGAGAATTGCAGCAGGCCTAGATTAACCTACACACCTATAATAACACCACAGCTAATGATCCGAGCCCAGGGAGACAGCAAATTCAATGCTTCATTGACTTAAGCACTCACAGCAGCAGCTTCCTATTCTGAAGAAGAGGAATAAGGTCCTAGAAAGTCCCTTCCCCTTCCCTGGCACCCTCTGGTCTTGTCTCATAATATAAGTTGCTGCATTGTAGAAACCTTTGTGCAATAGTGAAGGTACCTGAAAAGAAACTTGACAAGGGAGCCTTTGGAGACCAGACTCTCTCCACTAATCGCAACAGTGCAATGTGTATTGGAAGAGGATTTTCCAGACCATGGGGAAGAATGCTGAGCATCATCCATGTGCCCTTCCTCCCCCATCCTACCCTACAGACATTGCAGACAGTGTCCTTTTGCACACCAGGGTCAAAAGGAAGATAATTTTGTTCACACATTCACACACTCCTTGAAGCAAGGAAGATAATCACATGAAATAGGGGGTGGGGGTTGGGGGGTGGGGGGGTAATTAAGCATCTGGAAGCAAAAGCTGTTAAAAAATTAATGCTCCACATTTAATGAAATTTTGTCTTCGTTGGAAGTCTCAGAAAAGATATGAAGAGTCAGTGACTCTGCACTACCTCTGAGACTGCTGGAAGCAATGAATGACAATGCAAAATATGCAAGAAGAAATCTTATGTCAACTAAAACAGGAATAAAAAGATATCACAGAGCATACATGCAAATATATTTTAATCTTGCTATGTTTTATTTAGGAGAAAAGCAGTAGGGAGTTTTATCTACAAAATGAATCAAAAAAAAATTATATAAAAAGGCAACCAGGAAGAACTCAGCTTCTGAAATGTTTTCTCTTTCACTTTGGTATGAAGCTTTCTCCTGGTGATAAGGTTCTGCAGCATGGAGTGTGGCTATTTTAAATACCTGTAGTGTTAGGAGTTGAAACTTCTGACATTCAGGAAAGAAAAAAAAAGTAAAAATTTCAGTGGCGTGGAAATGCATATTGCATTTACCTGTGCATTATTCATTGGCACTTGCTTGCCTGTCTTTGGACTGAAGTGGTCTCAAGTGGGATGCTGACTCCATGCCTGCAATTACTTGTCAGGACAATCAAAGGTCAGTAGACCAAAATAACAAATTAGATATCCCAAGTTGTCCAGGCAGAAGTGGGAGCTTTGCTAAAGCTGGTACCTTGTTCTCGCAGAAAGATCTGGTAAATTAGGTCTCTCTCCAACCATATGTGAATTTCCCAAGTACCCCAGCACCTGGTAACAAGAAATAGTCAACATTTACTGTGCCCAGTAACAAGCATCTCTGTTTAAAATACCCCAATCATTCATCCACTTTCCATGACAAAATAAAGCCTTTCCCATCACCTGCATAATTCCACCACGGAGGATTCCACATTTGGTATTTCCTCAAGCCATCACATAAGTGGTACTACTCAGCCAGGCTGCCCTTAAAAAGCTACATGAACCAGTTACCATAGACTGTTTCAGTTCACCCATCTTTCATATCTTATTCTTTTCTCCCACCTAGAGTTTTGTTCCAGATGAAATGCAGCCATTTCCCTACAGGGAATGACCTCAAAGGACAGGACTGGCTCATGGTGCAGAACGGCACCATTACCAATTTACTGGGTGGACAAGTCATTGAGGCAAAGAGAGGCTGCAGTTCCTGTTACAGCTTTTCTAACCACCTTTGTGAAGTGTTTTGCACTCAAAAACAACTGGATAAAATACGTGTCATTCCTGTTATTTTCAGTTAGCTGCCTCGGGGTGAGTGCAAATGTGGCCCTAAGTCATCAACCATCTCTTAATATCCTCAGTATGTCTTCAGCTGCTTGCCCCTACCTTAATACATATTAGAGATCCCACCTGCAGATTTCTATTCCCACATAAGACAGCTTCTATCAACGTAGGACTGAAGGTAGGAAGGAACAGCAGCACATGAGATATGAAGTACATCACTGGGTACAGACACAAATCTGCATAACAAGGAGCTTTGTGTCTCTTATGAAAAGGGAATTGTATGAAGCTCACACAGTTTTAACCCTCACAGCTATAACGTTTCTTTTAAAGCCCACATGTCAGTTTGGATAAATGACTGTGGAGAAATAGGAATCTTGTGAGTCTCAGCACTGCTTTCTGTGGGTGTCAGGCTGTGAGACACTGCTGTGCTACAGCAGAGTAAAGAATGTGCACTTCTTCACAGCTATGAAACAGAAAATATATTGCATTCAAACATGATTCTACTAGAATATTAGCAAATTTGCTTATTAGATAATGGGACACTTGAATGTGCATTTTAATAGGATAAAAAATAACATTGGTGAGTGTCTGGTAGAAAACTTTTACTGCAAAAGAATTTTAAAAAAGAGAATTTAAGAATTGCCGAACCATTAGTCAACCTTTCCCAGCATTACTGCTCTGAAAGGAGCTCATTTCAGAGCCTTCAGATTAGAGACTAAATTATATCCACAGCATGATATGCCTAGATGTTATACCCTGATGATATACCTAGTTGCTATACATTAATTATATAGTTATACCCTGACATACTTATATGTCTAGATATAACATGTTATACTGAAGTGTATATCTATGTACAGCAAGTGGACAATCAGCCTCATGGGATTATCTCCTCCCAAACATCTATATAATCCATTGTGGGATGTTCCACTATGAACTCCAACAGGAGTTTAATTTTACATAAAGAAAACAAGCAAGAAGGAAGGAAGATGCATCATTCTAATTAGCAGCCAGCCAGCATGGTGCCAGGGCTCAAGATTTCTATCAGGGTAGCATATGTGAGCAAGAATCTGTCAGAAGCCTCGACATGCAGAAAGCACGATAGTCCTACAGCTGATGGAGGGGCAGTGATGTTCTGCTGCTGGAAAAGGTGAGAGGAAGCATCACAAGAATTATCTGAGCCACTTGTGTTGCCACAGCTGTAGGGCAATCCTCAGTTCTAGCTCCTCCAGACTACAGATATCCACATAATTAGATGATGGGATGACATTTACCAGCCAACAATGCTTTGTAGCATTGCCCTTCAGTGCCTCTTTGTCCTTACCTATGTAATGCCATGTCTTTCCCAATATCCTCTAAGCACAGTTTTCTAATTAAAGCCACTTCACCCTCTGAAGTATATATTTACTCAAAGAATGGTATTCTATTGCCTCTATCCTAATTATCCATACCCCTGACCATGCTTACCAGTACTTCGATTTGGCAGCTGTAGGTATTTTTAAAACTAATATCAAAAAACCCAAACAGTTGAGGTAGGAGAATGTGCTGGCAAGATTAAATAAGAAAATTGAGAACTGACAGGACACTGTGACAGACTTTAAATTTTGCTATATTTTATAGCACAAAAAAATCCACCTACAATTAAATATAAGGAGAAAACAACACTGACTTATATTGTGTAGCTACCTGACCTAAGTATCACAGCTAATAGGCAAGTTCCCTGATATTTGTGTATACAGGGCTTCTTATACACCAGTGTCAGCCCCTGGACTGGATTACTGAGCGCTGTTATAGAACAAGCAATATATAAGAGCAGCAGCTTACTTTACATACCTCTGTACAGGTTTTCACTTTAAATACTTAACTATATATATAATGGCCTTATGATTCTTGTAGAGGATTAACTGGAAAATGGAAGTCCTACTCTGGGCACTCAAATACTCATGCATGTTCTTGTGGTGTCCAAGCCCTTTCTGGGAACTGATGCAATCTCATTATTATTCCATAAAGCTTTAGAGTTTTTACAAAGTGTTCAAATTACCATTAAGTGATCCAGCACTCTCTTGTATTTCTCACCATTTGTGACACTTCATACAGTATTTAGTCCCCAGTAGCATACCCACTGGAGGGGCAGGGCAGTGTTTGTGCCATATGGTTTTACAAAAACGTCATATCTTCCTTAGAGGGAAACATGGTTCTGTCTCCACAGGGTATCAGAGCTCAAACTGCAATGATCAATGTCACAATCAGAACAAACATATGAGGTTGTCACACCTCAGGAACAGAGAGAGGGCTTTTAGATCAGAACAAAGTTAAACTTCCAATTAAGTCTCCCCTTATGTAACATCATATCTATGTCCTACAATAAAACCATTAATAGAGCCGCAGTGTCAACTCTGTGAAAATCATTTCCAAAATCATCTGCCATTTTCTGCACTAAAACTTCAGCTTTGACTAGAATCTTGCAAGTGTCTCAATTGCTGTAATTCAAAACAGGAATGAGACAATATTACTATGGTATGGTCACAGTAATTTTATTTTCAGAAAAATGATATTTCTATAATAATGTTTCTGGGCTTAAATATGATAAATCAAAATAATACTCTAGTTAAGTTTGTCTCTGAGAGTCACCACTTGGGACATTTGTTCTGTGCATTTGGGATAATCTGATTAACATTGTGCTGTACCTTCAATTTTGCAGTATTTTCTAAAAAATTTCAGCATCCTGGCAGGCTTCTCTGTTCCAGTGTTTGCTTCCATGAAAATTTATTGTGGCCAAAGCTCCTGCAATGAAGTGCTTATTTATTGAAGTCAATGAGAAAGTTGTTGTCTTCAACAAGCCCAGAATTTCATTTTCATCTTCTCTGAAGAAGAAATATTGGTTGCACCTGGCAAAAATTCAGTGCACTGTTCTAACTTTAGGAAACATGGCAGCACATCAAAGATCCATGAGGCCTAATATTCTCCACAAACCACCAGCATCTAAATTCAGTACAAGGAGGTCTTATCCTGCTTTCTCACCCTCTAACCATATCCTTTTCAGGAGATTCCTGGGCTTTATGCACTTTTCTTTGTATTTGGTTACTCTCACTGAAGCTCTTTTCCTTGAAATTGTCCAGTGTCTCCCTGAGCCCATGGTGAATTCCCTTGAACCCTGCAGCCACAATATGCTGGACAAAAGTGTTCACAAGTCTACAACCAAACATGCAATGCACTGCTTCCTCCTGTCTCACTAGACCACAGTTCCATTATTTTCATACAATACTTCTTTGTTTATATTAAGAGACAGAGAAAAGTCCTCATCCTTTTCTTCAAGCTTGCTGTGATCTTGTGGGTCTCACCCCAAGCATTTCTTTAAGTCAGAAGATACACACAGAAGCTGTTTCAAGCCTTTGATCCCTGTTTGCCTTTGCTGAACTTGATCATGCCAAACCCTGATCTTCCCACCAAGAGGTAATGTCAATTTGGAGCCCAGTAGGGGAAGTTCACACAACTTTCCCACATTCATCAATTTATCTACACTGAATTCTACCTGACATTTTGTTACCTGATCATTCAGACCTGTTCCTTCCACCATTGCTCACAGGCAGCTGACACTTTTACTACCATGAACAATTTACTACCTCCAAAAACTTTGTTAACTGTAATGCTAATGTCCTTGCCCAGATGACATGAACAAAAATACCCAGTAGCAATCTGGTAGGAATGCATAAAGGACAAAGTTTGCTTTGGCTACGGGTTTTAATATACTGTGAACATCAAAAGGCAACTGGCAAGATTTCTCTGTGCACTTGACTTTGCTGGCCTACTGCCACCATATAGACAAACATGCCATTGGGAAATTGTTGTCTTGTATAGAGAGGAGTGTTTTATATAATGTATAAAATGAGAAAACATGAGAGGACTGGGCTGGTTGTGCATAGAGAGGACGAGAGTGAGAAAAATTAGTGGTCTTCCAGCCTGTCAAATGTTGAAACATGAAGGCAGCAAACCATCATCCACATCCACTGAGCATAGAACAGAGAGTAATGAGCACAAATTGCTGCAAAGGAGGAAATGCTTTATTATTCAAGATAATTAAAAACCTGAAAAGACTGCCTGGAAAACTGGACTTGACACCACTGAAGGTTCCTAAAAAGAACTTAGTCAAGTATTTGCTAGGGAATAGTGTAAATGTGTTTTTCATCTAAGCTTAGAGCAGTGGGTGGAACGGTATTAAACAAGCAGTTTTGTCCGAACTCATCACCTTGCCAGAGAGGAAATATTACATAAATGTCCAAATTTCCATTCTTAACAGAAGGATTTAGGCCTTCTGTGAACAGGATCTCTTTTCAAAAGGGCTGAACTCCTTCAACTTCCACTAGATATAAACCACAGGTAGATACTCACAGTCTTTGACACCCTGGACTTTTCTCTGGCTTTGAGGGCTACCTACATCTGATTCTGCATTCAGCTACATAAGAATTTACTATTTCTTCACTAGTAATGTTCAAACAGGCCATTTGTTTCCCCCGTTAGATGAAAACACATGAATATTTCAACAGTTGGCTGATATGGTGTTTGGGGCTAAGGAAGGAAGTGTTTTCCACACTAGCCTCTGAGTCAGAAGGGGGTTGTGGTGACTCTGGTTTGTAGGAGAGCTTTTGCTACTTTTCTTACCTTGTTTGAACTCTAGAACCTATGGTCCTTTAAGAAGAGAGGGTAGCCTTCTTTTTTTATTGATCAGTACTTTTTGTGGTGTGGGGAAGCAGACAGAAAGGCTATATTTGCCTTTGTGGGTGAATGACACAAATAGTGCTAAATGGAAAACACAAAGGTTGTGCTTAATGCTGACTGAACAAGGACTGAAAAATCTCTGTACCACCCAAGCACTTGTCAGTACAAAGGCAGAAAAATACAATTATTTCTGGTTTGAATATCCCAGACAAATGCAGACACTCAACCTAGATATTTGTGTGTTTATGTGATAATGATGAGTAAAACTATAGCTGTAAATTTTAGATGTTTCCATAAACAAAACACAGTATCTGTAGATAATGCACAAGATGCAGTGGGTTCCTCTCACAGATTAGGATTCAGTGCAAGGAAGAAAAGAGTTGAAAGTTTGTAACACCTCCATTTGAACACCTGCAGTTTCAGAAGTGCGGTAAATCTTCTAGATGAGAAGTTCAGATGAGGGGGGCTGGGGAGGAAAAATTGCAATCAGAAGCAGAGCCAAATATCCAGACAGTGCAAACTGGAACAAAGATGCTGAAGTCAATCAAGCTCTGACAACTTGTAAAAGCCAATTCCTGCTCTAGAATATTCTCTGAGCACAAACCTTATGTATTGTGCTGTCTCCATTTATCAAAGCAGAAATTGCTCACGGAATCAAAAGATTTATTGGCTCTGAAACAAACACACGTCCATCAGCTTTGAGAAGATTTTGAACAAGTGCATGCTCTACAACTATGAGAATCCAGACAGCTGTTTCTGAATCAGGACTTTTTTTTTTTTATTAAAACTTCTGACATTATTATTAATGAGAATCTGCAATGTTTCCCTGCCTCAGCAGCCAAGCTGGATAGCCCTAGAGCTGTGATACAATTAAAGTATGTGAAATTGAACCTATCGTCCAGTTTATCTGTCAGTTACTGGAGCAGGTTAAAAAAGATCCTGAAAATGGACAGGCCATAGATATTGTTAAGCAAATGAATGCCTACCTTTTGGGAAAGACAGGTTAATCCTTTAAGAATTAAACTGAAAACCTATCTTGATTTTTCTTCTCTTCACTAAAGCTGGAAGCTGTGAACCTGATAGAAGGTAGGGTCCCTGACAAGATTTTAATCTCTCTGAAAAACATAATTGTATTGACATAATATGTTCATATCTCTGCAAAGAATTTCACTTAGTGCCATATAACAGTCTGATTTTAAAATTTTGGCACTATCTACAAATAAATGTTGTCTTTATAAAACTGATTGAAAACATTCAAATTATGGTTAATGGAGTCATTGGCAAATATGGATGTTTGCAAGAGAGAGGAAAAAAAAGAAAAATAAATAATCCTGGTTGAGGTTACTATGTTATTTCCACATAAATGGAAAATTAGTAATAATTTTGGAAGTAGAAGAGTTTATCAGACACTAAACCAAAGCAATTAACATTAAAAATATCAGTTCATTATTGATGCAGAAATGGCTTTCATTTTATTACAACGAAAAGGTGCTCCTACTCTGAAAGAGCAGAAAGGCCCTTTGTGAAATCAACTCTGCATAAGTAAACTAACAAAATTCCCTGTTTTCAATCATGACTGATGCAGGGTGCTTTAGAAAACCTGCATTCTTGACTTATAATTGCCAGTGATGGAAAGTCCATCAAAGATTTCATAAATTGCACTATTGACTAATTGTCCTCATTTGTTTTAAGAAAAAGCCCAAGCTCACATTCACTCAAAATGCACCAATGATCCTTATATCTACCCTCAACAGAATTACATCAAAGTCTCCAGCTTCTGGTCTGGCAGTGTTAATTTGCTTGCCAGGGGAGCCCTGGTTACAGTCAGTGGTGTCGGAGAAGAAGTGATGGAATAAGCACGAGGCAGTAAATAGCAGCCCCTGTGACTTTCAGAACAGGAGTCCTTTGCACTCTTGCTGCCTTCTGCAAGGCAAAATAAACGGGAATGGATGAATCCTATGCTGTGGAGCTACAGCACATTGCTTCTTGAGAGTCCAGAGTCACACTGCAGGAAAAAAGTCCTTCACTTTGCCTTCCCCTAGTGCCAGAAGCCAGGAGACATGGCCTGGAATGCAGAGTTTACATGTGGTAAGAATTGGTTTTGAGACTCACACAGGCATGCTCTTTTCTTTGCTTGTTATACAGGCAGATGAACTGAAGGACTGAGTATATGAGAGTCAAAATATATGCCTTCTCTTAATAGAGGAACATGTGCCAAAACAGTTGAAACTTCTTAACTGATTTAAGTGATATGAATAATACCTCCAAAAGCATTGTGTAATCCACTGAAATCCAAAATCTATACACTCATCTCAGAGAAGAAATATACTGTTGTAAGCCATCCTTTTCAGCTAAGGAAATAACAAATATCTGATAATCAAATGCATTAACAGTATAAAAATTCTCATTGTGAACTTATTGACTGAACCTCAAGATGGCAAAACCAGGACACCAGAATGAGAAGCTCAAAAGCCTAGGGGAAAGAGCAAACAGAATTATGTTAATAACTATTGACAGGGTGAAGAATTTTGTATTGCAAAGAGATTTTCTAATTTGTCAACCCAGCTTGGCAGAATTGACAACAATTACGTTTCTAGACAGCGTTATCTCATGACGTGTCTGTTGTGTTGCTTTGAACCTCACACATTTGACTTTTCCCTTCTAAAGAACAACAAAAAGGATATTTATTTAAAACTCCACAGACTAGTTTGAGCATTGTGATTTGAAGTAAGAAGAAATAAATTACATTCTTTTAAAATATCATATTTGCACAGTTATTAATGGATATATGTAAGCACTCTGCATTTTTAGATTGGTTAAAAGCAACTGTAAAACAATATACATGCATTAAAGCATATTCCTACAAATTTCAATTAATATTTCAACCATTAAAAAAAAACCTTGAACTCAATGCAGAACAGCCATGATGATCTAATATGTTACCACTGTGAGTTTTTTCTTTTGAAATGTTTAATTATTCCCAAAAGGTCAAAGTCTTTGACATGAATCAGGAGTACATTTGGTTTTACAGTGATCTTCAGAAAAACTGGTTATCTACAAGACAGTATAGTTTAAAGCCTTATGAAGAGTTCAAACAAAACAGAAATCTAATTTCTGAATGGTAAAACAGCAATAAAAAAATGGTAATGCTTGTTGCCTCCCTGAAATTGTGATGTACTTGCATAGGTTGGTTTCCAAAGCTCTTATTAATTTAATAGGCCCCATTTCTGTGAGTTGTAAACTACTGCATGAGCTGATTTTTGGCTCATTGTTCTGAAATACTAATAATCTGGCTGGGACAGAATACAATTGAAGGTAAAATGGATGAATTACCAGGAAGGGAATTGCTCATAACAGATTAATAGGCATACCTAATATTTTTATAACCTTAATGTTTCTCAATGCATATAAATGTCAACAACTTATTTTTGCCACACATTTTTTCTCTGAAACCTACTCTGGAAATGGTCAAGAACTTCAATGTTCTCTTTCTCCGGCATAGCCATGTCTTCCCTTTCCTTCCAGAGAGGAACTACATTATCCCTAGTGTTCCCTTTCCTTGCAACATACCTTTAGATGCCCTTCCTGACATCCTTCAAATCTCTGGCCAGGCTCAAGTGGAACTGGGTCTTGTCATCCCGAATGCTTGTCCACAGCTTCTCAAAGAAATTTCCTGTATCCTCCCAAGATAATCTTTCCGTCTTTCTACTTCCTGAAATATGCAAAGTAGTGCAGTTAGATTCTGTAGGATAAATCCAGGTAGGTGTTAGCCAAATGTTTAAGGTAGAGTTCAGAAAGTTTAAGATAAAGTTTAGATTCAAAAGAAAAGAGTCTGGAAGTTTTTGGAGTTTTTTGAAAGAAAATATTATTTAGCAGCCGGGCTAGGACATGTTCCTTAGGCACCTGAGCGTGCGTGTTGGCACTTTCATTCCCTTTGAAGAGAAGGCTTTTGAGGAGTCAGGTGTGAATGAGGAGCTCCCTGCTGAAGGTGCCCAGCAGGAGAGCGGCACTGTCCCCACATCCCCCTTGTTGTCCCAACCCCTGGTGTGCAAGAGGTCTGTCCACACACACAGAGGAGGGATTTCATTTAATTAGAGTG
>JAWWEE010000122.1:64694477-64938884 GCA_035221455.1 Xenops minutus
CCCCCCCCCCCCCCCCCCCAAAAAAAAAAAGAAGAAGAAAAACTTACACAGCTGGGAAAACTTCATGACATCGTAGTTTGTGTCATCACTGCTCACCCTTTGCCAAACACACTTTGGCTGTCATTGACCAGAAGGAACTCCTCTCCTTTCTGAGCGCTTGAGGATACCAGCTCCCAGAATTACTCTGATGGTTTGGAAGATGATAATTGCCAGTTTGGACCACAAGCCCCGCAAAGGACTGGTCATTTTCCCTGGGTTCTTGGTCTCCTTGCCAAGTCAAGCTACTTGAAACTGTCAGATTTCTTTCATTTCACCTTACACAAACTTAAAAATAAAAGCCATAAAATTTATTCCTGCAAAATAAAACATTAATTTCTCAATTACAAAACCGAAAGTACACTTTAAAAAGTAAAGCATAAAATAAATAAATTGACATTTAAGACAAACCCGACGTAAATGTTCTCTCTTCCCTTAAATACATTCAGCAGAAGTTTAACACCTTACAAAGAAAAGCTAAAGACTTGAGTCTCGGCATTCGCAGACCCATCAGAAGCAATGTGCAAACTACAAACTGAAAAACACCACTCAGAATAATTGTCTTTCTGAAGGGGACCTCTTTGAGCCTTTGGAAATAGAAGCTAAAAGAGCAGCAGGTCAGTAATATGTTATCTGAAACATTTTCATTTCCAGCTGACCTAAAAAGTTAGCTTGGAAACCCGCAATCTAGTCTTCATAAATATGCTTTTCTAACTTTTAATATGATTTCAATTTTTCTTGAAGATTATTCCTGCCATGTTAATAGCACTGATGAGAGAGCCAGTCCTTAGAAAGCTTTCTGTTCTCTATTAGTTTGTGAGAGAACAGCTGTCTCTAAAGTCAAGAGATACCGAAACTGCACAAATTACTTTAATATTAATGTTTAAGTACTTGAAGTACGTTAAGTGATGTATTAAGTACTCAAATGTACTCACATTTCTAACTGTGCTAAACACCATTCTGAAACTAAATTCCTAGCCTTTGTAAACCAAGTATCCCTCTCCCACTAAAGCTTAAATCTACGAGTTTCAAAGCACTCCTAGCAGATTAATCTTCAAAGAGCATACAGTGGAATTTCCATTTTCTCTCATAAGACCAAACAGTGATATCTCCTATTCTTCCAAGAGCCACAAAAGACACAGTCAGCTCTCTCATCTGCTTTGGGTATTTAAAACCCACAACACCTGTTTCTCTGGAGAATCTTCTAACTAATAAGATTTATCTGACCAGCTAAGAGCAAGGGCCTGAATCAACAAAGAGCAAAGGCACAAATCAATAACCTAATAAGTTAGGACTCCTGCTCCTGTGCCTGGATTCCAGAAAAGAAGAACATGTCCTCAGCCACTGGGGAAAACACACTCACTGTTGTATTGCTTGTGCCACCTCCTGGTTCTGGTTTCCAGCTGAGACGGTGGAAGGGAGGATGGCATCAACCAGTATCGATCTCAGCCAGGGATGGGGAAGCAGTAGTTGCTTAGATGTCATCACAGCTCTCTGTGCTGCAATCTACTCTTCTGGAAAGGATTGGGAGAACATAGCTAAAGGTGTAAATCCACTTCTTGATCAATATGACTTTGATGAATGTTAACCACGATCAATCCTATTCCCCCCTTGAGGTACCTGTTGACAACCAGACTTTCAGTGAATAAAGCTTGTCAAATTTATTATAGAACAGTATTGCCCTCCTGTGGCCAAAGACTATTCCAAAGAAACAAATCTTACAAGGGTTCCCCTTTATTTGTTTGTTGGTTGGTTGGTTTGTTTGTTTGTTTCTCATGCACAGCCTCAGATACACCAGACATTCTTTCAGAAAGGAACTGACAACTAAGAGATTCACCTCCAAACCCCTTCAAAACCTACATCCAGAGCGGGTTTTGGCATCTTAAGGCATAGCAACTGAACAAAAAAAGTAGTAGACATGCTGCCAGTCCCTCTGGCTTCTTATATTTTTCCTGATGATGCTATTCACATCAGGAATTATTATTATCTGCATTCATCTTCAGTGGTGATGTTTAACAGTGACAGCATTTCTTTCTGTCCATCATCAATTAATCCTCTTCTGTAGATTTGCTGCCTTTTCTAATAGTCCAAAAGTAGAACCTGCTCACTTTTAGAGTAAGAGACAATCCTCTATGCCTCCACTGGGGCATGGGCCTTCTAGACCTTACCCAAACCCATGTAAATAGACTGATTTTCTCTGAGTTAAAAGTCTTTTGGAACAGGTCCTGAGTGACTTAGCAAACATAATGCAAGAGTTTGCAGACACACACAGCAACAACAGAGACTACAATGCAGCTCAGGCACTGACACACAGTTCCCCAAGGCAAAACCCAAGTTCCTAGGCTACAAAATTGATGTGCAAAGCAGAAGAGACCATCCCACCCTTGAATACATAAAGTTTTCTCTGAAATCCCATAACTTAGCCAAAGCAGTACAGCTTGACCAATATAATCACAACCTTTTCACAGGTAGAATACCTGGAGATAATAAAAGCCTTTCGAATGTCAATCTGTCACACACCTGAGAGAAAACTGTTGAAATAAAGAATTTATATAAATGGCAGGATAAATGTAGCCTAAAGCAGTATAAATTCTTCACCATTATGTCAAAGCGTTGTTAAAAATGAAGTTAAAGTTTCTGTGAAGATGAGCTGCACTTTACATATTCCATGGAATGTGCTTGACCCAATATATTTCTCCTCTCAATATTCAGCTAATATGACTCAGCTTTTCTGTCCAGTTGTCAAGGTTGAAGAAATAAGAATAGGCTTCTTTTTCTGATTGCCAGCTATGCAGTACAAGAATGATTTGCCTTTCCTTCTCACAAATGGTCTTTTTCTGACACATTTAACTCTGCAACAAATGCAAACATAGTATTAAAAGTAATTACTGTGACGGAATTTTAAACTTTTCACCATTACTATGCATGTTCAACCCCTGTGGCTTTTCTGAGGCATGAAACAGAAATAATTCCATGTGATCAATACCCCTGATACAACAAAAGAAAAAGAGTCAAAACTTATCACTAACTCTAATTATAAAAATTAGGCAAACACACACTTTCCAGAATGGATTTATGTTATCTTTAGGGTGCAGTTATAAGAAGGAAGTCCTCTATGAACTTTAATAGGTCAGAATCAACTCCAAGACCACATCTGTGTCTTTAATCAAGTCTGACTTAAATTTATACCTATGTTTCAGTATTTTCGACACTGGATTTTTGTGTTCTCCATTTAAGTTGAAGAAACCAGTTCCAAATAACCCATACAACCAGGTGATGTATCTGTACTCAAAATACTCAGAAATATAAGTTTTTTTCTGGAAAATATACAGGCCAAAACAGAGGATGAGTAGGAATCCTGGGCCACAGCTAACTTCCTTGGCCATAGCCATAGTTTTTCAATGCACTGAAATGCAGCTAACAATGCACACTCCACAACACAATTTTGTTCTGATTAAAATAAAATAAAATTTTTATTTTTGATTAATTTTTTTAAAAAAACCTTTTGTTTCAGATAAGTATTGACTGCAAATTTGACTTGCTGTTCAATTTCTGAACAATTAATTTTAATTATCATCTCAAGAGAAAAAGTATCAGCTCAGCACTAAGTTCCAGAAGGGTCTATACAATGTGATTAAAAGTGAGGACTATATACTCACCTGGGTACATACAGAGAGGAAAGGGTAGAATAAGGAATAACTCTGAATCTCTTGGAAATATCTGAAATGGATTTTTACCTATGCTTCCCTTCCAAGGACATTTTTATAGACCAAGCATATAGAACTGCAGCCTCAAAGGAAGCAGAATGTTTGAAAAGGTTTTATCAACAAGGTGTCAGTAAATGCAGCTCACTTGCTCATTAATTCTGTGTAATACATATTCAGAGATACAGGCTTGCTAGCATTTGGTCTAGTTGGGCAGATCACCTGTGTCTTCTGCATGGAGGTGCAAAAACCCAGCATTTTTCCAGCTCAAGCTTCATTGTTGTGTTATGGATGTGCACTGGCCACATCCTTCAGCAACATGTCCTGTAATACAGGTGAAGAGGGACACTCACTTTTCTCCTGGGAACCCTGGAGACATCCTCCATTTCCTTTTATGTACCTTCTTCCTAGCCCTGTGGCAACAAACAGCCACATTTGGATCTTGCTACTCACTCCCAAGTGCAGCAATTTTTTAGTTGTTCACTTTATTTTTCCATCTTTTCTGCTCAGTTTTTATTTTGGACGCTATCTAGGAAAAACAAACAGAAATTATTAAGTGCCTCATATTTAGACTTCCATTTATCTATATTTTTGGCTGGTAAACTTGTCATCTGTAGTGCTCAATATTAGTTATGCCACTAACACTATCCAGAATCATTCTTTTCATGTACCCACTTCTCCCCAGAAAATAATTTTCTTGATAATTACACTGATTTCTTTTTTTATTGGTAGTCCATCTTGCAGAAGCAACAGAATCCAACTGGAAAACTGGGGACAATGGGATGCCACCAGCTAGTGCAGGCTTTTCTGCCTCTTTTCTTGCTTTTTGACCCAAGGTATAGCCAAGAAACTCAGTACATTGTCCCTCCTATAGCTCACACTCACCATTTAGCTTATATTTGTAAGATCAGTACTTCTTGTTCTGTTGTAAAACCCCACCTGCACTTTTTCACAGCACATCTCTACCTGAACAGTCTCTACGTCAGGCAAGGAGCAAATCTTTTCCTCTGGGTCATAAGTCATTTTTCAGGCTGTTGTAATAAAACTGTGAGAATTGCTCTCATTTTTGAGAATGGTGGGCCCTCATCTCCCTCTACAATTTTTGTCCTTTTGGGTTCATTACCCTTGAGCAGAAGTTCAGCCATGACTTTTTATATTTGAATGCCTCATAGCCCATAAGGATAACAAAATACCCAGAAATCAGTGAAGTCCTTCTAACTCAACAGTGGTCTCTCCCTCCTTGAGGAATTCTCTGTGATGCCCACTAGGAAGCATTAAGATCTCAGACATAGCAGGTGATGTAGAATTTTTTTCTACTTCCAAAATCCTCTCTTTGAACCTTCCATGGGAAGAGCAGTTCTTTCAGTTGGACTAGAAGATCCCATCTGCTTATTTGGCTTCATTTTCTACAGCTCCCATGACCCTTCTGCCTGAACAGCTGAAACTTCAGGAACAGTAACGAGAACAAAAACTACTCCTTTTAAATTCTCAAGTGTTCATGCCAGAGCTTGTAACACTCTAAAATGCCAAGACACCACTGAAGGCTGCTCACCAGACATTCATTTCCCCGTGTAACAGTAACTTGAAAAATATTGTTGCTTCTCTCAAGAGTTCTGTTAACAAACATGTCAGAAAATAATGAGTTTTCTGTATGTCTCAACAGATATACAAAAAGATACTGAGCTACATCTGAATAATGCAGAACTGCAACATACAACTCTTCCTTGAGCATCTAGGAAAAGAGAGCCAGAAGTTTTGAAAGGTATGGGTATGGCTTGGTAAAGTTTGAAGGGAGGAGGAATGGGAGCAAAAAAATATATGTATTATGAATGTATACTTGGAAAGTTGTGATGTCAACACTAAACAAAAACAATGAAGGGAGCTCAAGAAGGTATGGAAAATAATAATATAACCTAAGTTGGATGGGAAGAGGAAGAAGAAGCCAGAGAGGCAGAGAAGCAAGAGGCAGAAATTATTCAAGCTGGCAGCACAGCCAAAGATGAACACACAAGTACATTTGCTCAGTACTGAAGACTTCCTGCTGTCACAGTGACAATCGGCAGCATAGAAGCCATCAGGATTGCTGTACTACATTTCGAGGAGAAACAGGATCAAGTTAAGTTGCAGCCATCCTTCGAATGAGTTCTTAACTAAATTCCTGACAAAAAGGACACAGTTACTCTGACAGAAAACTGATGTAAAGGAGCACATCTGTCAGGTTTGCTTCTACACTGCACTATTAAATTCCAGACAGGAATTTTATTCAGGAGGAACAGAGTTACAATTAATTATCTATAATAGTTATCTGAGACAAAAATACAGCACTCAATATATTGTGTTCAAGGGCATGGCACTTGGCACTTTTCAGGATCCTTTTTGTTCTTTCAGGTTCTGTTTCGTTGAACTGCTCTGGTATTTTTTATTGAACTAGACCCAACCATGTGTTATACTGATGGGCTTCATGTCAAAGAGGAGCAGCATTCACAGGCAGGTGAGACCTGTTAGCAATTCATTTGTTTACTTTACATTCATTGTTTATTTTATACTAATAACCTACAGATCAAATTCAATTCAAAAATTACCTATATACTTACTCTTAAAAATGCAAATAGTGTCACAACAGTAAAGTTCATGGATTATTATAAAACAAAGATGGTTTCTGGTATTCTGAGTGTTCGAGTGCTCAGTGACTGCCCATTTCAAATCTTGAACTTATTCAGTACCTAAACTTTGTCTCACTGAAATAAGTCAAGATTCACCTACAAAATCCTTATACCCTCGACACTTAGGAAGAAAGAAAGAGCCTATAAAAGCTCATGTTGGGAAATAGATAGAACAGAAAGCTGGATTCAACACTGTAGCTAGAAGTCATCTAGAGCTGTAATCAGGAGCACTAAAACAAAGAGCCAAGAATGCCAATGAATTCTTTTTTTCTCAAAACAAGTCATGTTTCACTTTAGTCAGCCACAAAGACCATTTCTGAAAGGGCAGACTTCATAAGTTGGTTTTCAAACACTTATCTTCGGTGTCAGCCCTAAACAATTTAGCTAAGGCAGTAACTTCAGGAAGATAATGGCAATAGAATGCTGCTACCACTTCTGAGAATTAACTACTCTGGAGAGATGTTTTGCAATAATATTATACCAACACTTGCTTTTTTGTTTCACTAAAAATAAGTTCATGGAAGAAAGGATCCTCTATATGAGAATATATATTTTAAAATAAATCCCAAGCTGATTAATTGTCTTTGACATTCCAGTAATTCACATTAAGGACACAGGTAAGGAGGGAATGCAATAGCAAACATTTCCCCAGCTCATCATTTTGGCATGTTATGCAATTCATTTTCTTCAGTTCGACATTGTTTAACTTTGTGCTTGAATGCACAGAATTAAATCTGAGGAAAATAAAGGAGCTATTTCAGAAAAAGAAAACAGTTACATAGCTTAATTGAAAGCACAAAAAAAAAGTTCCCAACCATACTACAACTGAGTAGTTTTCCTGTGATTCAGGCCTGGAACAAAGCAGACCTAAAACTTCCAGTGCTGGAAAAGGACACATTCTCTGGGTTTGCCTGGACAGGGAAGTGAGAGTCACCCCTGCAGAGAATCAGAGACAGAAGCTGTGATGAAGTCTGCTTCTCTGAGCTGAAAATGGAGTTTGCAGAGGGAAGGCAGGTTTACAGGGATGTCTCAGGTACAGCTGCAAGCCCCTGGGCCATTTGAGGAATGAGCGTGTAAAGTGCTTTTAAGACAACTGTGACTTTCCATCCCAGTGAGCTATTGCAGATGCCTTAAGGGAATATCAGAGGAATCCAGGTCCTGTTAGCCCTGCTGAAGTAGTCAAAATTGAGGTCTAAAAGCTGCCTCTGACCTTGGTCTGAGATTTCCAGAACAGTACACAGTGAAGGAACAGGCTTAATCCCTTGACAAAGAGGATTGTGTCTTTGATGAGAGAGCTCAGCTCAGTCCAGATACATATCACTGACTGTCTTGTCCTGGAAAACTTAAAGTACATCTGAATAAATTCTCTTTAAATTAAGGTGAATTAGGATATAAGAACTATATATCTCTGTAAAAAAATCAAGGTATAAGATCCAAACTGATGCTTTCTCTTCTGTTTCTAAAAGAAATTAAAAGATTTAAAAGAAGGTTCCCACCATGTTTACAAAACCATACTGAGAGGTGGACAGCATACACCAAGAATATTTTGTGTTACCAACCAAGCAAAGACAATTAGGCATCTCCAAAGCCATCTTGGTTTGGAAGACTCCTGTGCTATCAGTTCCTGACATTAACCCAAGAGCATTTGCTAAGCAAGGACCTAGATCTTTATAGGGCCAAAAAGACTTTAAACTATTAATACCTACTCCAAAATATAAAAATAAAAAACCCCTGCAGATGAAAGTGGAGCCAGTAGGCTTGCACAGTGTTAAGGTACATTTGTGGCTCTTCACAAGATCACGTTGTAGCTCACTGCTATGATAAGTACTGCAGGAAGCTTTGCTTTGCCATCACCATTCAAATGGGATAGACAGATGCTTTTAAGACAGTTTTTCGTTCCCATCCCATTTATTACACATTTTTGGGACCAAATCTTGTCATTTAGATAGCCTCTATATTCCCTTTCAGCACAAGACAGTTGATTTTAACCCATGGATGGAGGATCTCCTGTTATCTCTGATCAACCTTGGCTAAATTCTGCTATTTAATCAAGTGAAGGAGTCAACATGTTCAGGAGGGTGAAATCTAGACTGGTTACCACCAAAATGGTGTTATTTACCCACTGTCAAAAACAGGCAACATACCAGGACTGATATTAGTATGAAAAGGTATTGTGGTATCTTAAATAAAGCAAACCTGAACTATTTGGAGGCACATTCATATATTTTCCTATGTTTATCCTGCAATATTTAATAATCACAAAGTTGTGAGGTTGTTACAGATAGAAGATCAATTGTTAAAATAAAACCTCCCCAAAATCCAAATAGTAGAAAATGCCAGACTTCAAAGAGCAGAACTGTACAAAAACATGTAACTGGGGGAGCTTTTGAATTAGATAGTTTATTTTTGTTTTGTTTGTTTTGTTTGCTACTTCATTCTGTAGAAAGGCATTATACTATTGCTTCTCTTCCAAATGGACAGGGAAGGAAAAGTTAGTTTTTGATTGAGGACCTATCCAAGATACCTGCTATGATGTGGTTAATTGACTAAATTACTAAATAGTGCTGGGATCTAGATTAATCTTCTAAATGAGGAAAAGCATAGTTAAAGCACAGCTATAATAGGCACCTGAAAACTAATCTTAATCAAAAAATTTAAGATTCATAACTGCTTGATGTTCTCAAAACTTCCACTAAATTTTGTAGTGCATCTTTCTGAATGGAACTATAACTGCACATATATAGTAAAGCCAAGAGCCAATTATTATTGCATTTATAGTTTGGACACACTTGTCCAGTTTAGATAAGCACAAAGGATGTATTTATTATATTATCTCAATGAACATAAAAGGTCAGTCAAAGGGTAGATTCTATCTTAACTAAAAGGGAGCATGACTTCAAATGCAGCCTACAAATAACCAAACAAAAAGCCCCAACCAGATAATTTAGTTTTACAGTTCTTTGCCCCCATACATAAGAATGTCCTAAATTTATTTAAATTAGACCGAAAGACAAATGTACATGTAATTTTTATCAGGACAGACAAGGCAGACTAATTAAGGAGATGATTAGTGGTGATTTACAATTAGGGTTAGGTTAAAGAGGAGTAGCAGGGCATAATGTGTTGCCCAGTATGCTGTTGGATGCTCTCAGCAGATACAAGGGTATATTGTATTAGAGAGATTAAATCAATTTTGGAACAGTTATGGGTCACCTACCTCAGGCTTTGGCTTGTGCTGTTTTCTAGTTAAAGATTTAGAAAAAATAGGAGTTTATGATTGAAATATATTGTTGATATAATGCAGACTTAAAAAACCAAGGATAGAATCTGGTCTCAGTTAGATACTAATAGCTACGATCATCTTTCAGTCTTTACAGTGATCCTGAAACTATGTTTAATGTTCTGTTAAATATGTGTAAGACCTTTCCATGCTTTTTAATTAGGCAGAAAGTTAGCAGAATTCCACAATCAAACCACAACAGTCACAGAATGGAGCACTAATCATAAAATATACTAATGGAATATCTTTTCAAATATGTCCACATTTGCCATAGTACAAATTAAGACTTTTTAATAGCATTGGGGTATGTAAACATCTGTAATTTCATTTCGTTGGTGGATTATGCATATCTGCAAAACTAGAAATCAGTGAGGAGGGATAATGGACATGTTTAGTTTGTAGTTAAGCTACAGCTGGGGTTAAGTTTAAGGGCAGGAGTAGGAATAAAGAACTGGGAAAGCAGAACTTGCATTACTTGTGGATCTTCTAACCTCCAGAAACAAAAGAGGAAAGGAGTGATGAAAAGAAGTGATAATTACATGAAAGTCTAATAAAAGCATAGATCATGTAATTCAGGCTTGGGTCTGGAACAAAAAGGGAAATTAAAACTTTATGAACTTAAAATTTTATATGTTGCATTCCTCAAAGACCTAAACAGGTTACATAATTGTGCAGATACAATTGTTTCTCAGTTTTCCACTACAAAGTGAATTGCAACCAGCGCTGCCATTGTATCATGTTCTGTATCAAAAGAAAAGTAACCAGCAGGTAAAGGAAGGTGATTCTCTCCAAGTATTTGGCTCTTGTGAGACCCCACCTGAAGGAATGCATTCACCTCTGGAGCTTCCAGCAGAAGAAATTCATGGCTCTGCTCAAACAGGTTCAGAGGGGCCCATGAACATGCTCAGAGGGATGGAGCACCTCTCCTGCAAAAACAGGCTGAGAGTTAGGGTTGTTCAGCCTGGAGAAGAGAAGGCTCTGGGAAGACTTTAGAGTAGCCTTCCAGTACTAAAGAGGGCCTACAAGATTGCTGGAGAGAGACTCTTAATCAGGGGGTGTAGCAATAGGTAAACTTGCTACTTTGTCCTTCTTTTCCCCTTTTTTCAGCCTTGTCCTGATTTTCCTCAGGGCTCTTGTTATGGAGCAGCATGTCCCAGCCTGGCTCTTGGCAGGTTTAGGCTCTGGCCAGTTCATGCCAGGAAAGAAATGGAATCCGAAAGTCACCACACTGTGGCTGATCCTTCCCCTTCTGTGGCTTCTTTGCCTTCACCAGCTCAGGAAATCTGGGGAATCCTAACAATTTCCCCGTTATGATGTACTCGTTTTCTTTCAGTTTCCCCATCTGAGGCCCATCTATGTGATCCCAGCATTGCTGAGTCCTCCCAGTAGCCATATATGCTCTCCCTCCCCAGGCGACAGTCCTGTGCCCATTGATGGGCCCCTCAAATCCATATGGGAGGCTGGGAGGGGGTGATCCTACAGTGCTGCCAGCAGAGGAGGCAGGACCATCCTGTGTACCTCTCCCCTGCGCACCTGATGCAAAACGAAGCATCAGGTCTCCAAGGAGGAAGGGGAGCACAGAACATTCCCGGGGCACCTGCCAGAGTGGATTTTGGCTGGTGTCCAGCTGTGCAAGCAGAGGCCCCTGCACTGTGGGAAGGTGCACTGGCCAATCCCTCAACCTGCTCCTGGTGTTACCCTCGGTGGCACCCCAGCAGGGTTCTGAGGGGTGCTGCTGTCCTCCAGCACTGTGCAGGCTGTGTCAGTGGGTTGAGTGTGACCCAAGGTCATTGGGCAGCTCTGCCAGCACGACAGGCTCAGTATCCACAAGAATGGATGGGTAAGTCCCCAGAGCTGACACACTGAGCCCCGAGCCCTGCACTGCCAACAGCCCCTGGCACATATCCTCTTCCCCTCTTGCAGTACCAGGTGAGCAGGCTGAGCTGGAGGGATTCTGTGACTTTCTCTTCCCCAATATCCAGCAAGAGCCAAAGCAGGAGGCACAGAAGGTGAGGCTGGGGAGTCACCCCATGTCTAGCAGCACACAGGCCAGCAACTCCCCAGAGATGCTCTGGCAGACAGCTGCAAGTAACTCACCAGATTTTCATTTATCCAAAAAGGCTCATTTCGGGAGAAATTAGGAATTTTGAGAGGGTATGTGATTTTATCAGTGGTCTGGTCTCACCAGCCAGGCAGCCCACCAGCAGTGATGAGCAAGGGCTAACTGGGCTCCCTGGGGTTGTGTGGCACTTACACCAGCTGCCTCTGTATCATCCCCAGAGAGGCTGCATCTGCCAGCCGAGGGGCACCTCAGCCACTTGCTGGGTCCAGTAATGCACCAAAACTCTGAGGATTTTAATTTTGGCTGTGACCTGCAGCCTCTTGGCAGTTGAGTTTTTGCAATTACTGCTTGCCCACTTCTTCCCAAGCAGGATACCTTCATCCAGTTTAAACTTTCTCTTATAACTTAGCACCCAAAAAAAAATCCAAACTGCAGTATCAGGGAGGAGATAGTGCATTATAAGTAAGAGCTGGAGGGAAGACAGGATTCTGCTGGCACCCACCAAGATCAGCTCATCGCAGCATTGCAGATGAAACCTCAAGAAGATCCTAGCATGGCTGGAAAAGGGAAGCATTTGCAAACCCAGAGGGTATCATAGAATCATGAAATCACAGAATATCCTGGGTTCGAGGCGATCCACAATGATCATCAAAGTCCAGCTCCTGGCCCTGCACAGGACAGTCCCAAGAGTCACACCATGTGCCAGCGAGAACTGTCCAAATGCTTCTTGAACCCAGACAGGGTTGGTGTGACAAAAGTGTGATACAATCAATTCCTAAACACCCTCACCAGTGCACACTCAGAAAGCAAGCCACAAAACTTGCTACTTCCTCTTTTTTTTCCTTTATCTGGCCTTGTTCTGTTTTTCCTCAGGACTCTGGTTAGGGAACTTCATGCCCCAGCCTTAGCCAGCAGGTCATTGCAGCAGCAGCAGGGTCCTTATCAGACACTGAAATGGAATCTGAAAGTTGCAGATCTGTGGCCAGGACTTCCCCTTCAGTGGTTTCCTTGATCTCTCCAGCTCAGCAAAACTGGGCAATCCTGGCATAACTTCTCTAGAATGATGCACTCATTTTCTCTCCTTGAATCTCTGGGGGAATAAAAGGAGGGCAGCAGCAGCAGGGGCTGTGCATTGTGCAGAGGAGATCCCATTCTCCAGGCCTCCACTGTGGTAGATGGTGCAGGTCCCCCAGTCAGAGCAGCAGCCTTTGCTCTCAGACAATTGCCCACCATTCTGCTTTGGCATTCAGGTAGGATGAGTGCCCTCAGTTTGTGTAGGAGGTCACAGAACATGCCCAGTTGCTGGGTTATGTGGACTTCAAGTCTCTCCTTTCAACCAGTGGAACACTCCACCTTTAAAGAACTGCCCTTTCACTCCCCAGGGTTGTCTTTTGTAGCAGTGGAGGTGGCTGCCATGACTGCTGACCCACCTATGACTCCTTGGCCACTCTTGGGAGAGTTGCCAGTATCTAGTGGGTCACTGCACTTCCATACAGTTTCCCTGGCTCAGGACCCTCCCAACTTCCCATTCCACTGTTCAATGGGCCTTCTCCAGAGCTGTTTGCAAAGGAAAAATAATTTTTTATTTTCTTGCAAAGAAAAGATAGAGGATCTTGTAAAGATAGAGGATGACCAGGAAGGTGTCCTTCTAGTGCTACTTTGATACCAATCCTACAGCAGCAGGTAGGAAGCACGTCCCAGGCTGATAATTTTGTTAATCCCTTGCACACTATATCTCAGACCTTTCCTTCAGTATAAGATGCATCCAGTACAAGAGTAGTGCAACATGGGGTTATCTCTCTGTGCCAGCTGCACACAGGTGGTACTTGTGTTAATTTCAAAAGATTGTTCTTTTATAACCAGAAGACTTGCTTTGTCGTCCGTGTTTTAAATTTTATTTTTTCATTCTTCTCTAATTGCAAGATTCTTTTCTCACTTAATGGTTGGTTTCTATGTCTTAAAGGTAACAGATGTGACTTATTTGCCCTCATAGACCCAGCAGAAAAAGGCCAGATAAAAAGAGGGCAATTCCCAATCCATGAAGGTAATTCTCAAATTTCCCTGCTATGATGCACTCATTTTCTCTCCTTGAAATTCTGGGGGAAGAGAAGGAGGGGAGCAGCAGCAAGGAAAACTGCAGCCACACCAGCTTCAGTCCTGCTTCTATTCCCTCAGCCCCTGTAGCACTACAAAGTCCACTAAACCATGTCCCTAAGCACAACATTTACATGTCTTTTAAATGTCTTCAGGGATGGTGGCCTTACTACTTCCCTGGGCACCCTGTTCCAGTGCTTGACAACCCTTTCAGAGAAGAAATCTTTCATAATATATCCTGGCACAACTTGAAGCTATTTCCTCTCCTCCTGTCACTTGTTACTTGGGATACTGACCTTTACCTCGCTTCAGCCTCCTTTAGAGTAGTTGCAGAGAAGAATAAGTTCTCCCCTCAGCCTCCTCTTTTCCAGGCAAAACAAACCCATCTCCATCAGCTGCTCCTCATAAGAGTTGTTCTCTCTTGAATCTGAAAGTCACAGCCCTGTGGCCATCACTTCTGCAATTTCTTTGGCTTCTCCAATTCAGCAAAAGTGGGTGATCCTTACATAATTTTCCTAGTATGATACACTCATTTTCTTTCCTTGAAACCCTGCACCAACCAATGGCAGGGGTATAAAAGGAGGTCAGCAGCAGCAGGGGCCAAGCATTGTGCAGAGAAGAGTCCTGCAGCCACCCCAGCTCCAGACTCACTCGTGGTTCCCTCTGAGCACTATGAAGGTCTTTGCAGCCACCCTGGCTGTTCTGCTCCTCGTGGCCATCTGCTTCCTGGCTGAGGCTGAGCCTAGAGACTCCAGCATTGGTGCATCATCCCTGAATCAAGGTATGCTCTCCTTCCCTGGGAGAGAGCCCCATCCCCATTGATGGGACCCTCATGTCCATGTGGAAGGCTGGGACCAGATGGTCATCACTAGTGCAGGGCCTCAGCCTCGAAGGTGGAGACTTCCAGGTGGTGTCCCTGGGGGATACAGCACAGGTGATGGTGAATCCCCTGGGAGCCACAGGCAGAGACTCTGCAGCAGTGTGGGGTCTCAGTGGGCCTGTTTCTCTGTCCTTGCAGATATCCCCACCTCCTGCTGCTTCCAGTATGTTTCACGCCGCATTCCACGCAGAATTATCGCCTTTGCCTACCGGACCAGCATGAGCTGCTTACAACCAGCCGTGGTGTGAGTACCCAACATTGCCAGGGGTCAGGGGGCAACAGCCAGGGCAGCACCCCAAGGGTGTCCAGGGGTGTCTGGGATGGGGAAGTGGGCATGGACAGGGACACGCAGGGTGCTCGCAGCAGGACCCAACACAGGCACCTTGCTGCCCTGGCTGAGCACCTCAACACTATTTTTCCCCCAACAGCCTGATCACCACGAAGGGGAAGAGGGTGTGTGCAAACCCTGAGGCAGACTGGGTGCAGAAATATCTGCAGGACTTAGAGCTACTGGAATACTGACTCTTCCCCACTGCTGCCCCAGTGCAATAGACTCAGCCCCCAGCACCAGACATGCAACAAGAACGCTTGAGCTGCATCATTCTTCAATGGGAAAATTTATTACAATCAATATACATTCATAAACTAAATTTTGCTTGCTAAAGTGAAAATACAAAAGCTATTAACATGCCTAAATAAAGGGCTTGTCAGACCCTTTGCGTGTCTCTGAAGTCCCTGCTGGAGCCTTGACATGACAGAAGGGACCCATGGGGAGTCCCTTGCCCTCCCCTCTCCCTTGTTTCACTGCTACCCCCTGTGCAGGTGGGCCCATGACATCTCCCACAGTACATCCCTCTCCCTAGCCTGGACTGAGCTCCTGCTCTCCAGCATGACCCAGACATTCCTGTGGGGTGACACCAGCATCTCCCACATTTTTTGGGGCCCTTCCCACACAGCACATGTAGAGCTCCGTAACAATCCCTCTGGACCAGGCAGCCCCACTGGGCATCTGCCACCAGCTCAGTGACATATTTGTCCCAGACACTGAAGGATCAGGACAGTCTTTGACTGCATTGATGTCCCCACTGGGTCATCTCCTACACTACAGCCCTCTGCAGTGAGGGAGCTGAGGTCACGGTGCTGCTGGATGCTGCTGTCCCCACACACTCACATTGTCCCACAGTGCTGCCAGAGGAGCAGGTAGGAGTAGGTGGCATTGTCCCCAGCCCTTGACATCACCTCTGTCCTCAAGCCATCACCCAGCCCTGAGGAAGGGACTGGGACATCTCTGCAGCTGACACCAGCTCTACCCCAGGGCCACTCTCTACCCTGCATCACTTCTGCTTGGGCTAAGACACACAGAAAAATACCAAAGAGTGGTCACTTTACACAGATGTAAGGGTACTGGAGAATGAGATCCAGCGAGCCAACATAAGCAAATTGATGGCGCTGCAGCCCATCTCTATTTCTAAAAAATTCCACAGCACAGCTCAAAAACTCAGGCAAACAAATGTATAAAGCCATGCACAAGTATGCTCAATCGAAAAGAAGTTGAATTTATTTCAGAGAACACGAAAACTCAGTATTTCAAATGACAGACAAAACCACCTATCCGGAAGTGATTCAACAATACATATATACACTGTAATAATGAGACTAAAACAAGCTCTAAATCCTAAAACTGAAGAGAAGAGCTCCGCAAGATTTGGGCAGGGCTGATGAGCTCTTTTCCCATTATTGGTTTGCTGTACTTCAACATGTATTTCAATGCTCACTTCAATTGCTCTTCAATGCAACATAGATTGCAATGCCGTTGCCCGCTTCTGAAATATAGTCTTATAGCAACAGCTTCTAGGTAAATAACACCAAGAATCTCTTACTTGGGAAAACATGGAAGAGAAAAGAGACTTTTATATTGCTCACAAGGCAAAAATGAGAGTCCCGTAAAAATCCTCCCTGGGGCACTGATTTTAGAAATCTCATTATAGTTTAGGTAATCTATAGAACTGATTTATAAAGCATGAAGGCTTGGTGTTGACAATACTACAGAGCTACGCTTTAATTTGCTCAAGGTCACACATGAGATCTGAGATGAATCTATGAAGTGCACTTTTGCCTCCACCACCAGCTAGTCTCAGGGAAGCAACCCCTTGCTAAACAAACTCAACATAAACTTGCCCGACCGTGCGGAAAAACCTGTTCTGCACGAGCTTTGCAGTGTGCAGAAGAGGACCCACCAGGAGACAAGAGAAGGAGAGGTTTCCCCACCGCCTTCCCCCCAGGAACACCCTCGCAGCTCGCTCTCTGCCTCCGGCGCTTCTTGCGCTGCAGAACTCTTATTTCAGGGACTTTTCCCAGAACCGCTGAGCGTCTGTACAAACCCTGCATTAGATACTGGGCATTCACAGAGTCACGGGGGCTTTTTCTTTAACGCAGCCTGACCGACCCCCCTGTGAAGCATTCCTGGCGGCTCCCGGAGGAGGAGGAGGAGGATGAAGAGGAGGCGGAGGCGGCGGGGCTGCCCCCCGGGCACACCCACGGGCCGCAGAGCCATTCCCCGCTCGGGCACAGGCCGCTGTCCCTGTCCCTGCCCCTCTCCGTCCCCTGCCCGCCCCATCACCGCTCTGTGTCCCGGGCAGAGCCGCCCCCCCCGGGCACCAGGCCTTCTCCCGCGGAGCACAGAACCACTGCTCCCCATTCTTGCCTTCCACCCTCCCCGAGCTGCCTTTTGTTCTCCTGGGCACCCCTGACCATCGCGCTGGTGTCCGGAAACACCAGCAGGCTTGGAAACTCGGACCGAACCAGCCGCGTCCCGACCCACGGCGCCCGCTCCTGCTCCTCGCACTGCCGCGCTCGAACACGCCTCGCCAACAAGCGCTCCGGAGAATCACACGAAGCCCACCAAAGAGAAACACCCCGAATCTAATTCCTCCCTGCCTCCTTCCCCACGCGCCGACGCTGGCGGTGGAATTTCGACTTTAAAGGGGACTTTTAGACAGTTTTGCAGCACGCCCCCCGCCCCGGGCCGGGCTGAGGGGGGCGCGGGGCATCTCGGGAGTTGTAGTTCCGCGCGCGGCGCGGCGCGACATGGCGGCTCGGCGGGCTGTGCGGGCCGTGCGGGCCCTGGCGGCCCTGGCCGCTGCCCTGCTCCTCGCTGCGCCCGCACAGGCCAGCAAGTACTCCCGGGAGGCCAACGAGGGGCTGGCGGCCGCCGGCGGCAAGCGGCGGGAGGCCGGGGAGTTCCGAGTGGTGAGGCTGAACCAGGTGTGGGAGAAGGCGCAGAGGGTGAGTGGGGCGATGGCGGCGCCGGGCCGGGCACTCGTTCGGCCTCAGGAGCTGGGAGGTGGGACCGAGCAGAGAGCGAGGCTGTGCGGCCCCCGCTCGGAGCCCTTGTTGGGTTCTCGGAGCGGCACTGCCCCGCTCCATCGGGGCTTCCCTCGGGGATGAGAGGTGTGTCGGTGCCCTGGGAGGTGTTGGTGTTGCCGTGTTTACATCCCGCCGTTCAACCACATGCCCAGGGAGCGCAGGGAGGGAGGGAGGGGAGTCCCTCTGGTGCCATGCAGGGTCTGCCACCTGCGCCCGAGTTCTCTGCTTGGATGCTTTAGCCCTGTCGTTCGGGGCTGTGATGCTCTGGTCTGTGCCAAGGTGGTGGCTTTGGTTCCCTCTCTGCCCAGGACGGGAGCTCAATGCACAGGAGAGGAACAAACCCTCCCCTGTGGTGCTTGTGTCACCTGCATTCCTGCCAAGTGATGTAGGCACATTGTAGGCACATTCAATAAATGGGCATCACCATTCCCCGATGAGAGCCTTAATATTGACAGTGATACATGAGCTTCTCTCATTCTGAACTACAAAAAAAAAAAGTATAGTTAAAGCGAAAATACAGTCAAAATATTTAATTACAGTGGAAATATTTGCTCAGAAAAGCGCCAGCAGAAGAGCAAACTGCTCATATCCCCTGAATATTGTGGACCGTGGAAATTAGGGTCATGAGTGCAAAGGTTCAGTTCTTTGAGGCAGAGAAATATAGTTAATTATGGATCTTCAGTATCCTGAATAGACACTCCTCAGCCTGAGCTACTGAATTAGAGGTAGGGCTTCCCTGGGTTTAGTCAAAAACTAGAACCCTGCCATAGTGCTGCCTCCCAGTGTGCCAAAGGAAAGTATCAGAAATACTCCTTCCCTCAATGGGAGAAGGATGGAATGGGTCATAGGGCAGTGTGTGTTAGTGGAACTCCAGGTGTGAACTGACAGCTGAAGAAAAAACATGGAGACTAGAAGTAATTTATAATGATAGTACCTTTCCAATTACAGTATTTTTTATTTTCATACCTGGATCTTCTGGAGTTAAGATTTGAGATGCTTTACATCATCTACATTAGGATAATAAACTATAAAATGAAGTTAACTCTGTCAGTAAAGAACTAAGATTTAGTCAGTTCTGTATGACATTTTAGAGATGCAACACCTAGTTGAACTAAATTTGCCACCATCTAAATGTCACCTTTGAGTACAACTGGCACATGGATCTCTTACAAAGCCATTTTTCAGTATGTCTGGGCAAAAATGAAGTAAGAGGGAAACTATGCCTGTGTGTCACACCTGCTTTGAAATACTTGCATGTGCCAATGCTGAACTTTCCCTCATTTTGGTAGTGGTAGAGATAGTAGTGAAAACAGGGAACTTCTTTGTTTTGACGTAAAAGATAGATGCTGCAGTTCAGTGTTGCAACACACAGCTGGATGAACAGTCCTTAAGAAAGCCCCAAAATGTTACTTGGTGGGACCAGGAGCTGGCAAGCCAGAATTCCTTCTTGTTTCCCTGGGGATGGGAGGGAGGGTTTGATATTTATCCAGCATCTCTTTTCATGGGTATATGCTTTATATAAAAAATTTAAAGTTATTTTATTGCAAAAGTTCTTCTTAGAAGACAAGAGGAATGCTCCTTTGCTTTAATATTGGAGAGATCAGAAGTTTTAATGTGTTCTATAAGCATTATATTTACCTGTGATTCTAACTACTCTAGAGTTTAGTGAATTATTCCAATAAGCCAAGTGCAAGATACAGGGGAAAAAATAGTTTGAAAATTAAAATAATTACTTTTAGTAGCACAAGACTAATTGATAGGGCAGCCTAAACTGGAAGCAGAAACGATAAAGTGGATAGTTTCTTAAATTCCTGTCATTAGGAATTTAGTGCATTAGCTCACAGTAATGACATTCTTCCTAGTTACTTTCAAATAACCTGCTGACAAACAAAGGAGTGGCAGAATCTTTTCAGTATCATTCTAATGTTTAAAAATAATTCTGAGTTTCAAGTTTGTGTTTATTAAACATACTTCTTCCTCACCGAAAATGAGAATTTTTAGAACCTATAATATGGTTTTAATAACAGAAAAACCCCTCCAGTAAATAAGCTTGTTCTAGGACAGATGAGCCCAGGTGGTTCAGAGCTGGATCTGAGCTCCCACGGGTTGGCTGCACAGTTAGTCAGGGGGGGTTTTATCACTTCTTTTCTCTGGAATTTTCCTTACCTTGCCTCTTTTTATTGACATGTACAGAGACAGATAAAAGTAGGTCTGAAGCATTAATGTGATTACATTTCTTTGTTTTAAACCAAGTAACTAAGGTGTCTAAAATCTGGAAGTTCAGAAGTTCAGGTTCAACTGACATCAGTGCTGCTTAGCCAAGTGCATAACAGTCCTTGTCTCTGTTCCTGTTTTCTGTGTAGTTCACAAAATTGCACGCTGATCTGGCATTCATTATAACTTTTTTTTTTTTTTTTAATTTTCCCATCTTCAGCCTCGATGTCATGTCTTTTTGTTCTGTAATGCCAGACAGAAATACCTCTAGGTTTGTATATTTTAAAGCACATAAAATGTTAAAAGTGATCTGAGAATTTTTTCATTTTGATCTTAGTAAAACTTGCTGATGAAGTAGCTCTTTGACCTGCAAGGCCATCTTTAGTGACCTGGTAGTCTGAAAAACTATACTAGCCAATAAAGTTTACCAGCTCACTATAACTGTATGGTTGGAAGGTGGTCCACAAGAAAACACATGTAGTGGCAATGGCATGTTGTTTGAGAAAAATTGCTGTGCTATACTGGCTACATACCTACCCTGGTTTCTGAGGTAGCTCTGCAGCAAGAGGTGACTCCAGTAAATGAAAACAAACCTTTCTCTGTTCTTGTTAGCTCCATCTCTCTGCTGTGAAACTGGCAGAGTTGCATAGTGATCTAAAAATACAAGAAAAGGATGAACTAAGCTGGAAAAAACTGAAGGCTGAAGGGCTGGATGAAGATGGAGAGAAAGAAGCCAAACTCAGACGCAACTTAAATGGTAAGGAAGAAGTTTAAATCTTCAATCAGACAGATGCATGGTTACACACCTGTGTTTTGTGTTTGAACCATTAAATAACAGGTCGTCTGTCTGGACGCTGAGCACACACAAGCTCTTTGCAGGTCAGTAGAGAGCTACAGGAGACTAGGAGATTCCTTTGATCCTGGGACCTTTGTGTCTTAAACTGTTAGTTTTTCCTCTGTGAGCTGCAAAATCCAACTCTGCAAGTTAAGGGTGTAGCCAATCTCTCATCTTCCTTACATCCATAGTTGATTTTCAGGTTTCTGTATCTTCTATTCCTTTGCAGTCATTATGACTAAATACGGAATGAATGGAAAGAAGGACTCTCAACTAGGTGATACCAACTATATTAAAGATGGTACAGAAAGTGACACACTAGATGATCCAAGACTGGAAAAATTATGGAGCAAGGTGAGTAAGATTTCCCAGAACTGGAGTGTAGGAAATCAGTGTTTCTTCACTGAACTGTTGGCTGTGTCTTCTGAGAGTCCCCAGACTTGGAAGTGAATAGCTTTACTACTCTTCTGTTAAGTGCTGGCCAAGCTGTTGTGCTCTGTAGCTCACATCTTTGCGCCCTGAGGGTATCCCATCTGCATCCAGATGTGGCAGGTTGTCTTTGCAAAACAAAACACCCACATCGATCTGCATGAAGGAAAGAGCCTGGGTCCACTGAGTTCAAATGGAGCTCTTTGGTCAAATTTCATTGAACTCATTATTTCCCTTAGTGTGACTATCACACTGTGTGGTAGTATATCTATGGTGTTTTTCACAGTTTTCTTGTTGCTTATGGGCTGTTTTAAAAAGATGCAAATAGAACCATTTCTTTGACTGTTTAAAAGTGAAATATATGGGGGGGGAGGGGTTTTGAATAAGGACTTTCTCAATTTAGTATTCAAGTGAAAATTTCCAGGATTTGCATTCATGCTTAAAGAGTAGATGTACTGTCAGTCTGGGCAGTTGAAACTGGCAAAGTCATAATCTTCAGAAATTATCTTCAGAAATTAAATAACTCAGGTTTTAAGAGGCAAGCAGTCAGGTAAAGCAAAGAATTCTCACACCAGTCTAGTGCAATGGTAGTAAAGCAGGGAAAAAGATGGTTTTAAAATGTTACTGCAACTAGATACAGCTGTGGCAAGACACATGATGTCCTATGGTTTGGGAAACACTAAAGTGCAATAGATAGAAATAATCCCTAAGCAACAGAAGGGGTTGGGGGTGAATAGGTATCAAAAACATTCATTTTTGATGATGCATTGCAACAAGTAAGGCACCAGATTTGTGGGTAGTGTCCCAGCTGTTTCAGTAGTGTTTCTCCAATTGTTCCAGAGCAAGTGCACAGTAGTGATAGAAGTAAAGACTGTGTTTAATATCAGGCTGCATCCCTTGTGTAAACTGTTCCTTTACAGTTTTACATGGAGCTCCACGGCCCTTATTTTTGTATTGTTTCCCATGGAATAGAAATGTCAGACACTTTTTACTGGGTAGTCCACAGCAAGTCTGACTTTAGAAGTCTGAAGCAAACTTCCTTTTGACATGATTAAAGCCACCTTTTCCATTAGCGTCTAAATCCTGACCTCATACTAATATTAAGAGAATTAAAAGAAAAGATCTAAGGAAAAGCTTCACTTAATTTTCTAAATGAGGTGGGAAGTGGGAAGGCATTTTGACAGTTGAGGGTGAATAAAAGCACTTGGCCTGGAAAATACAGTCAGCTCATGTTTCCTACAGGCCAAGACCTCTGGGAAGTTCTCTGATGAGGAGCTGGATAAGCTTTGGAGAGAATTTAAGCATCACAAAGAAAAGATTCATGAATACAATATTCTGTTGGAGACTGTGAGCCGAACAGAAGGTACCTGAACATTTCTCTGATGTTTTGAGATCAGTACAGCTCTCTTCTCTGCCCATTGTTTTCATCGTTTCCAAGTTTCTTTGAAACTCTTGACATTTCTGTCAGAACTGCTTGCAAATGCTGACATTTTCAGATACTTACTGGGTTTAGTTCTGCATTAGCTGCCAAAAATCTTGCCAGCTAATGAAAATGTTGCCATTTCAGTTTTCTGATTCTGATTGCATTTCTAGTAGGGAAGATGCCATCAGATTAACAGTGATGCCCATGATAGTTTACTGGAAATTATGCAGCAATCATAGATCCACTGCTGTAAAATGTGGTTCTAAAGTCTGCAGAACATGCATTTTTTATCTCACCAGCTGAGAGCCCAAGAGGATACACTCAAATACGTTAGGCATGGAGCCTGAGGTGTATTAGAGCATCAAGGATCTGGATCCAGCTTGCTGTACTGATCTGAGCTAAAATTGTGAGAGCTGAAGAATTCTAAAGCTAATAGTTTGATTTTTGCATTGTATAGTCCAAGCTGGAAGCTGACGAAGTCATTTCACTGTCAGATGTTCTGATTTGTCCAGGGAAGAAGCCATGGGACTCATCAACCATCCCTATCCCATTTCCTTAGCATCTTTTATTCACCACCAATTTGGTGGATTTCTGGAGCTTTTGACCTATAAAGATTTGGCCTACAATCAATAACACATTCTTCTTCAACAGATATCCACAAAAATGTTATCAATCCATCTGAAGAGAATCTGGTGAAAGAAGAAATCTTGCACAACAAGCACAGAGAACTCAAAGAGAAGTTAAGAAGCATCAATCAGGGGTTTGAGCGTTTGCGTAAAGTCAGTCATCAGGGATATGACACAACCAGTGGTATGATACAATGGGGTTTGTGCTTATTTGGGATTAATTTCATTTTAAAAAAATAAAAATCAGTGGGCAAGTAGTAAGATGTAGTCACAGTATCACAGTACATCGTGTGCCACAGTGGTCTGAAGAGATATAGCCAGTCTGTTCTGTTTAGAACCCAACACTAGAAGCCTAATGAAAGGATAGGGACAATGTGTTGAGAGGATAGTTCTGTCTTCCATGCCCACATGAGAAGGGATACTACACCTTCAGCCACAGGAGTGCAAGTAAATGAGACAACATGCAGGGCAAACAATGCCATTATTCAGTTCCTAGGGGAATTTTTGCTTTTAAAAACCTACTTGCTACAGCAGTACTGCAGTTTCATTTTTTTGTAGTTTTTTTCCTCCGTGTGAATAGCTCTATTAGCAATGCAGTGTTTAATATCTCTGTGTGTATGTATATGGGAAAGCATGCTCATCTTTCTTAGAAGTTGGGCATGAAAGAATTGTGTCCAGATTTTCATTTAGTGGTATGTGTTTGTTTAGAATTTGAAGAACCAAGAGTGATTGATTTGTGGGACATGGCCAAATCAGCCAATTTCACTGACAAAGAACTTGAATCTTTTCGAGTAAGTAGAATTCCTGTGAAATCTCTTATGCAAAGATATTCTTCCACATAAAGAAACATTTGATGTTATTCTGTATTTCTTCTGTTTTACTGTCCAGACACCATAAAAAAAAAAAAAAAAAAGTAATGCTTCTTTGGTAATACTATATAAACATATATGTAACTAGTCATATGCATGATTCTGTTACACTCAGCAAAATGATAATTCTGAATCCTGTCAAAGCAAGTCTTCGAAAGATTGGGACCGGCTTCTTTATTTCCAGCGCACCAGATTTACCCCTCTTACCCAATGTCTTAATTACTTCTCTGGGATGGAGTGTAATCTATATAACCAGCAATTTATCTCCCATGCCCACCTCTTTCCCTGTTAACTTCCTGTGTTGGAGCCGTGTTGAACTAACATAGAACTCCTGTGATAAAGACTTCTTTTCAAGGGAATATAATATAGAAGTTAATTCCTGTGCAGTTCACATTGGTTTTATTCAATTCAAGTTGCAATGAGAAAATGTTTGATTATCTTTTCATCTGACTCTGCCTGTTTATCAGGATGGATTTTGATTGATAGCCTGAAGAAGTAACTCTTTAGGACTTCTTCATGAAGCTGCATGTACAAAAGATGTTATCTTACCAGCCAGACTAGGGACACTTTCAGCTTCTTTTCCAGTTAAGGTAATGAGAGAGTTTTAACTGCCTGGGACAGGGTTTGAAATCTGTCTCTCTTAGATATCAAAGATCCATCTTTATTTATTTTAACTCACATACAGCCCAATTCTCGCTAGTTACACTGATTTCAGTGCCCCTACTTCTAAGAGTGTCAGAGAAAAGGTGCTGAAGTCTGCAACAAGGCTTCTGCTGGCCTCAGTGGGACATTTTGATCAGGACTCTACGACTGGACGAGAGGTAAATTTGGCCTTCCTGTCTGCCACAGTGAAAAAACAACTCCATAAGCAAGAACACATATCTGCTTATTAATGTTACTGTTTTAGTAGAAGTCTTTCATGCAGACTCTTTTCACCAGACCAAACCTGTCTTGTTACTCTGATTGTTGGGACATCCTAATGAAAGTGAGACAGAAAGAATGACAGTGAAACATCTGCAACTAAAATGATTTATCAGAGCATAAAACCCCAAAATGAAGTCCTGAATGGAGTAGTAAAGCAGATTGGAATGCTCTACAGCAAAAGGAAACTATTTTCTTGTCAGAAATATTGAAAACAAAACCTTTAAAAACTGAAAAAGACCTGTTAAGATTACGGATTTTAATCTTTATTCTCATTGTCTTGAAATGAGAGAAATTTCGTCAGCCACCAGGACTGAAACACACCAGTGACCAAAATGAAGTGGGCTCTGACAAACAGGGATTTCACTGCAGGGCTTGAGTGTTTCTAGATATAATGCATAAAACTGCTGCCGTAAGTGGCATAACAATATGAACTGTTCATATCCTCTTCACAGAGAAAGCATCCTAAGATGCAGAGAAACCAAATCTGCCTTGAATTAGCAAAACAAGAACATACTTTGGTGAATAGAGACATCACACGCTCTTTGGTCCCCCTTACCACACTATCTGAGGACTGTCTCTGATATGTCACTGAACTCCACAGTCTGGCCACTCTCTTTGGGGCAAATTAAGACTTGCTTTTTGTTTGTTAACTCATTCATCCTATTTCAGGTTCAGCATAGCAGACTGTAAACCCAGAAAACATTTAAGCCTGAGGAGAAAATAGCAGATCCAGGACCTGATTTTGAAAAAAGGCCTTTTTTAAAAATCGTCTCTCTCCCTGCTGTTCACTGTTCTTATGCAAAAATTTTGATTTGGTGTTCACTGTTCTCATCTCTTAGCACCTCACAGCCATCCACAGTCTCCTTCTGAGGACTCTGTAGTGAGTCATTTTCAGCATCTGCTTTCAAAATCAGGTGTCTGTGTGGTGATGGTAATGGATTGTCCAGACATTCTTAAGAAGCAGGGAACTGAAAAAGCTTTCTATGCTTGACTTAGTAAAATACCATTAGGAGCATCTTGGCAAGAAAAGAGAAAGGAAGCCTTGGAAACAAAATCCTGTGAAATTACATGTATTTGTTTTCTTAGGAGGAGCTGAAACATTTTGAAGCAAAAATTGAAAAACACCATCATTATCAAAAACAATTAGAGATTTCACACCAGAAGCTGAAGCACGTGGAGGGAACTGGAGATAAGGAGCATCTGAACAGAAACAGAGAGAAATATGCCATGCTGGAAGAAAAGACAAAAGAACTAGGATATAAGGTCTGTATAAATCCAGTGTACCTACATGTTGAAAGTTTAACTCAGCAGTAGAGAGTAAGTAGATTATCCAGTGCTGATTTCGCATGCAAGTTGAATGACTTCCAGAGGGGAGTTCAAGGCATATCTGGTCTCATGTTTAGTACAGTGTAAGCATAAATGTTTTTTATAGACTTAATTCTAAAAGGCCTGACATCTTTCTGCTCTCCCTGTTGTCACATATACTGATAACAAAATCTGAATATATTAATTATGTTGATAATTTATTGTTTTACTGAAATTTGTTCCATGCGTTTTGTTTTCCTCATAGGTAAAGAAACATTTGCAAGACTTATCCAGCAGAATCTCTCAAGGTCTTCAACACAATGAATTATAAAAATATAGTCGACTTCATGGGATCAATCTATCAAGACAAAACAGATAATGTTGTTTTTTGCACAGGGCTAACCAAGGAGTCCTTCTGAAATAGTAAGGATTGAACAGATTTGCCCTGTAAGAAATTTTTTTTTGTCTACTTAATTACCAGTTTTGTATTTGCACTATAAAATTAAGTGATTAGATTATATATTTAAGTTGCACATCTTGGATCATATAAATCTTACATCTGAATCAACTGGCAGCCTTTGAAATAATCTGTCATGTCAAAAGAAAAAATATGTGAACTCTCAAAAGATTCCTGCTACTAAAAAGCTACTGATCTTACAGTCGGGTAAGGTGTTCTTATCAATGCGAACAAACACTGAGGTACAGGTTGTTAAAACAGAGGCCAGAAAAGTCTTTATTTCAGTGCTTGGCCTATTAAATTTCCTACTTAGGGTAACAAAAATATTTCTACTGACTTTGAGCGATGGCTCAGAGCTGCACTGTGTATGAGTCTTTCATGTGAGAGGGGGAGGAGGAGTAAGGAGGGAACAAGTACTGAGGTCAATTCATACAGTTTAGTTATTGACTAACACATCTGGTTACTGAATATTTATGTACAATTACCTTGTTCATGGTTGCTTGGTTTTGTTACACTTAGTCATTAAAAAAATCAAAACAAGATACTGGTGAGGCTTTTTTACCTTCTCTTTCATAAAGTGAGAAGTAACCAGACCTGGTTTTTGAGCATGGTGCTTATTCCTGTAATGTTCTTTCTCACATTAATTCTTAAGAGAGGAGGGATCATTCTGCAACACAAGAATATATCTCTATTTTCTGAATAGGCAGAAGACTCTAAAGCAGCTTCTATCTGAGTGCATATTCCAGTGCAATCTCCAAGACTAGATTTTTCTGGTCAGAACTTTGGCAAACATCAGACATCTGGATTGGAATTGTCTATAATAACAATGCTGATCCTTCATTTCAAATGAAATTATTCAGGAACAAGGCTAAGACAAAGGTCCAGTGTAGGTAAATCATCACAGGTGCTTGGTTAAGGAGCTTTGTCACTCACTCATTGCAGTGCTGTGAGGTGCTACGTGAGGAAGCTGAGCCTTACTCTCCCTACCTGTTCCATGAGAAATGTTGAAGAGTTCCTTTCAGTCAGAGTAAGCCACTTCTTTTGAGGCTGTCATGGGTTAAAAGTAGCAGGATTCTGTACATAAAGATTATGTTATCATGTGCAAGTGGTCTGAACCAAAACTGTGGTAGCATTCTGATGCTGAGATTCTGAATTTCTTTGAAGCAGTAAGATTTTTTTCCTTTTTTAATTTAATAGAAGCTAAGAGTATATTCAAGAGAATCATTGTCCATCACAGTAACAGGCTATGATTGACATTATCAGTCTCCTTAGAGATGGTTCAGTTCATGCAGTTTATGGTATATATCACCTATGGTTAGTATGTTAAAAAAGGTAAACCCAAAAATGGCTACAACCTGTTTATGAGAAAACTGGTCTGCTTTTTTTCTAGATGATACACACTATTTCTTCTCCAGACTATCACTTTAAGGGCTGTTCAGCTTCTGTAACAGCAGTAGCTATATTATCTTATAAGTTTGTCTTCATCAATTCTCTGTGAATGCAGAACAGAAATTTATTCTATAGTATGCTGGAAAGTGCAGACTTCACTGTCCTTCAGTTTTCCCTCTGACAAAGTAACAAAAAACTAAGTCTTTGTGCCACAGGTCAGTTTGGTGGCTGTAGCTTGGATGTGAAGTGGCTCCCAGGCACTGGCTCCTCGGTGAAGAATTTGGACACATGCTCTAAATACATCAGCAGAAGAGAGGAGCCAGACAAAGCACTGAGCCATTCCTGCTCAGCAGTCCTTGCTGGCTTGTACAGGAGTGGGAAGGCTTTTCCTGAGCATGTTCAGACACTGCTGCTGAGGGAGATGTGTTGCACACGGGGAAGCAACGTGAGTGTCTCAGCCTACACTACAGGCAGGCAGAGTAGCTGTATGCTCTGCACAAGAGGGCATAACAGAAAGCTGGGTTGCATCTTCAGCATGTACCTGAAATAGAATATGCTTATTAAAGAATTTCTGAAGTTTGGAATAGCACAAGGTGCTGGATTCATGGAAAAAATAACCAGGATCTGATCAGTTGTTGAGCAAATGCAGAGCTGCTTCAGTGCAGGGTTTAAAGAGAGGGGATGGCTGAACCAGGCAGTGGTGGCTGTATTGTTTCTTTACCTATCACACCATGACAGTAATTGGGCTCAAAGGCCAGGAGGCTCCAGCAGAGAGAATGCTTGGCAAGCACTGCAAAGGACAAGAGGCTGACAAAATATTTACGCGTCACAATAATTTAAAGTTGGGAACAAGTCACAGATCAGCAGCACCAAAGGTTGGAGGCCGGGGTCAGCACAGGCACCTCACTTTGGTTATTGAACATAGTTGTTAATGAGTCATCAGGCCCAAAGACTGTTCACGAAAACCTGGAGGAAGAGAATAAAAAGGCCATTGATTTGCCTGCATTCAATTTCCCCTGCAATAAGTCTGTGGCTGGGTTAGAGTCTACAACAGCATAGGGAAGATAGGAATAGTCTCCATTTCCTGTCAAGGCTCCTTGGTGCTTTCCCTGCTTTTTGAGATTTGAGGACAGACTGGTGTACAGACTAGTGAGGTGCAAAGGCTGATTTCACTCTTGGTTCTGTAGTCTGCACCTCGCACACATCAAGGTATGTTTAAGTCAGTTAATTATTGCAGTTTTTAAGCCTCCAAAGACATCTCATATGGCCAAAATAAGAGGAGGTAGTGTTTGAGACATTAAAGATTAAAAAGTAACTTGAGTCGTCACTTTTGCATTTCTGTAAACAACAACAAAAATTCACAGAAAAAAACATGAATGAAATACACATAAAGTTCTGTACCCCATGAGAGGTGAATAATGAATTTCATAGGTGAGACTGCCTGGAAGAGGCATCTGAAAAGGAAAGAACTAATAGGTTTTAAACAGTGGTTGAACCTTCTCTTTCTTAATAGGTATTTTATCTGATCGTTTTGTAATTATTCAGATTACCAAGTTTTTCAAACCACTCTGAGAAACAATTTGAAATACAAAAGTGGGAGCAGAAGGAGGAAAGAACTGAATTTGTTAGAGAAAAAAAAAATCAGAGCATTTAATACTTTACACAGTCAGTCAAACTCTGCCCTGAAAAAGAACCTCAATTTAAGTCAACATGTCAGTGACTACAAGTAGGGCAGATTTTATTTGTTGGAAAAGATTGGGGGTGGAAATGAGAGGAAAATAAATAAGGCATTAAATACAACAAAAATAACCAAGTCTCTTAAAATACACACATCCTACATGTTGGTACAACAACTAAGATGGCATCATTCTACCAAGACAAGGAACAGCACTACAGTAGATGTGTTGCTGCAACGATTTCCCTTCTTCCCTCCCAAGGGATCCTGGTGCCTGATAGCTCCAGCAATGGCAAGAGTATTTAAATTCACCAAGCAGAGATCATTTGCATTTTGTAAGCTGAGATGCTATGTGCCTTTTCAGACCCAGTTCCTGCAGGTAGAGATCTCAGTGCTCAAGCTGGAGGAAGCAGGATGCTTGGCTGGGCTCTCCTGTGTGCTGTATGTCCAGCTCTCTCTGTGGGTTTCCCTCAAGCCAAGGTTAACAGAGCTTTCATAAAGAAGGTGATAAAAAGCAAGAGACAGAGAAACCAGCTTAGCTTCCAGGGTGTGGTTGCCTCAACAAACTGATCTTGGCTGGGCTTTTAGCAGGGCCTCAGAAGGGCTTCAAGCCCTGTCGGGGGAGCAGTTCAAGGACAGAAGACACATCTCTGTGTGTGCTGCCTAGATCCCAGCTCACAGTGTCTGCAGCTCTGCTTCAGCAGCCATCTCACCCCACTGACCCTAAAGGGAGCTGGAGGGGCCCTAACATCATATTTTCAGTTCTGCCATTTATTCAACATGTGAGTTCAGGTGAACTGGTGCAGCTAGTTATGCCCCATGAAAGAATGTAGGTCTCCAGCCAGGATCCAGCATGCCCCAGTGCCCAGAACCAGTGCATCACACAGGGAGCCAGGCTACTGAGGGCTCCTCTGCAGGCCCTAACCCAGGATACTGTCAAAAGCCCTAGTACAGTGTTCAGCTCAGAACTAACCCAGACAGAGGTAAGGCACAGCTGATAGGCTTCATTCCAAACATACTCCTCATCCACAGACATTCCCTGTCATCATTTGGCACCACTTCAGAGAAGATTTCACGCTGTTTGGTGGTTTGTTTTTTTTTAAAAAGGTGTCATTTCATATAAAAAAATCTACCACTAAGTAGTACACAGACAGTTCTAAAGTACTTTTTAAAGACATTTTTTCTTTCCATAGTATTTAATGAGACTAGAAGAAATAAAGTAATTAAAGTCAATAAATGGAATAGATTGTTGCTTTCAACACAGACCTACCCTTGTAACTGAGAATGGGGTGCTGCATTTTCTGTTTGCATTATATTATCTATCAAACTGCTTCTAAGTACCAAAATGGACGTTTCCAAATACAACACACAGTTACCATGTATTTCAGGCTATTCACACAGCACCTATTGGGAAGAAGGATGTTAACCTACAGAAAAAAAAAAAAAAGTGTGGATTTTTTTTACTAGTATCCAGAGGTATAAAATGGAAGCATTCATAAAATCTATCCAGTAGAGCCGAAATAAATTCATAAACTTTCCTCCGCAGTAAATATTTCAAGTTGAGCTATATTTGGTACAGCAATGATTGCAACCCAAATGCTTTTATCAATAGCACTTAATGCACTTTCATATCCAAATCTTCAAGTATATTATCCCACTGCTCAACAAAAGAGCATTTCCTAAATCAAAAAGAAAACAGTACACAGGCATTGATGTTTAACATGTGAACTTTGTTCCTCCACTGACGCATTAATTTATGAGAAAGCTGCACACATCCATTTTAATAAAACTCACCATTTCAGTCTCAAAGGTTGCCTGTCAATAACTGGTCTACTGTAACTTAAACCTGGTTATTTCTATAGGCAAAGTGAGTGTTGAATCACTTTGAAATAAGCCTCCTACTAAAATAAAATTCTATTTAATGTTCTACAGTTGTAATTTTCCAGGCAATCTAAAGTGAGAAGGGAGCTACACTATTTTAAGAATAAACACACTGAGAACTGGAAACCTGCATATGAAAACCAATAATTTGCAATGCCTGGACTTGGATCCATTAGTCCAATTGCAAAATTCAAATCTCAGTTTCTAATTCAAGAAGTCATCTGAATGAAAATCATTAACTAAATAGTCCTTCGATGGGGAAAGAGTCTGTTTTGCAACCAGTTCTGATCCAGGTTCTGGGACTCGAGTTTACAATTCCAAATTCACCCAGTCAAAGTGTAAAGAGTCTTCATTTATACTAGTTCCTGGGGCCATTGATGACTCTGCATTTGTTCCATTTTGAAATTAAAGAAAACAGAAGAGGAGAAAAAAGAACTATGTGCAGAAAGTGACATCTCTGAAAGATGAGCCTGCCAGGGCAAGAGCTTAGGAATCAGGGAATACTGCTCATTTTGATTCAAAGGCAGACTGCTGGTACTGGAGAATGCAGCAAGTTTCTCTCTGCTTTTGTTAAGAATTTTTAAGATTATACTTTTTTCTGCACTGACACAGATTCTTACACAAAACCCACATTCCAACAATCTGAACACTTTCCACGCTGGTAACTGCAGCCTGGAAGACTCCAGTTACCCTTCTCCAAGCCCTTCTTTGAGCAGCTAAATAACCGTGATCTTGGATGCTGTGTCTTAGACAATGTTAGCATTAGACTCAGTTTGCTGGTGTCACTAAACCCTTGCCACTGATCAGTTGTTTCAGGTCTTGTATAAACTGACCCTCACTCCTTGCAGAGCTGCAAAATGAAGTTTTGATTTATGATTTATTATCAATTCAGAATAAGAACATGATTTTCCAAAGATGTTTTTAGGAATTGTTTTCCTTCTCATTTTAATACCATATATATAAAAAGGTGTACTAGATATTTTGAAAGAAAAAAAAAACAGCCAGTGTAACCCAACTACGACAGGAGTCCAAATCAAAGTACTGCCACAGTCTGTATTTGGATTACAGAAGAAACAGGAGTGAGCATGTTTAGCCAGTAAAATAGAGAATAAACATGAATTCTCTTCAGCTCCTTCAAACCAAGGAATAGAGCAACTCATGCTGTTCAGCTTTGACCACTTACAGCAGGGGTTGAAGGTTCTTGTCACAGTCCACACTGAAGACGTGGCCAGCTGCAGGCTGTAACTTGCACCTTGACAGTTCCCAACCAGAGGGACAGCAATCAGAGGACCTAACAATGTTAAATGTTGCCACTGTAAAGGAGGGCTTGGCCGGAGGGAGATGTGCTGAAGGGCATCTGCTGTCTGCAAATCCAAAGCAGCATACCTGGGGCTTCAAGTCCAGTCACTGCAGGAAACACATTCTCACAGCTATCACTTATGGTCATTAGTATCTTGTGTTCACCACAACATGCACAGACACAGCAAAAGTTCATCTAAGACCAGTTCCTGGGCTTTCCATATACCTGGTCCATCTCTATGAAATCTCCCAGCCACTGTAAATGACACTGGTGTAGCTGAATCCTGAACTGGGAGCACCTTCATACCAGGTTATGGTGCTCTCTGTTTCATAGCATGGCCCAGCTCTCACCATCCTTTATCCAACATATATACTAAGCTTTCATATACTTTCCACAGAGGAGAAAAAAACAGACATGGAGGATAATTCTGCCCTAGGCTTAGACTGTGTATACAGTGCAGATTGGAACTGTTTGCATGATGTGACGCCAGCACAATGAGACACATGCTGTCGTACATGGAGCATGACAGTTGGCCTCTTTAGAGTGACTCCAGCTTTTAGCCATGCTGATGTTTCACTCCATTGAGTGGAGACAGGAACACCTTCTGTATGACCAAGGACACAGCCTCAACCTCAGCCTCTTCCAGGAAACCACTTCCTTGCAATACCCACGCATTGTACAAGGATCAACTATCCAGCTGGCAGATCTCCAACACTGGCCTAAAGTGCATTTTACAGACATGTACACCCTTCTGGTGCTGCCCTTCTGCCAGTGCAATAGCTGGCAAAAAAACTGCTAGTTTCTGGGCTCTCTGCTGACACCTACCTCCTTGGCCAAATTCCTAGTAAGATTTTTTCCTGTGCTTCTCAATTTGTGTTCCAGTGTTGCTGCCTGTTGGTAGTAAAAGGATAAAGTGTTACAGCAGCCAAAGGTGGGCCATGGGGTATGTTCTCCAAAAGTGGTAGCATCATGGGGGGGGATGAATCTGAGCAATTCATTACGTAATAAAACTCTGGTATCCAAAGGTCAGGTTCCTCTCTGAACATGCAATCTGCTTTATTTTCTGTATATGAATTATCCATAAACTACCAGGTCAGCCCACAGATAAGTAAAATGTAACTTACACAATAGCAGATGCTAGGGGCTTATTTATTTATTTATTTTTCTTTTTAAGGATTTCGCAACAGTATAATGTAATGTAGAGACAAATTACTGTCACGCTAAATCTGCTTTCTGATCCCACCCCCACACTGCACATTCCTCAAATAACTTGACACGTGTTATTTCAGTAAAATGGTGATGTTACATACGCCTCTGTGTATACAGTGGGATAATAAATTTGAATTATTTCTAGATGCTCTGATGCAGGCAAATGTTTGAAAGCATGTAAGTTTTAAAGTTCATTCACCCCCAAGTTTTTACTAAACTCAAAGTTTACATGTCACCTGCACTTTCCTAAACCTGCTCACTGTCTTATAAAGCTATTTATTGTATCGTAATCCAGAACAAGAATTGCATGTATTATTCTGTCACTTATTTTCAGCCTTTCAGAGAAAACTGATAAGCAATTGATTGATAATCAACAGATATCATTGTCCTATCATCTTTAGGATGGGATGGGATAGAATAGAATAGCAATAGAAATAACAATAATAGAAATAGAAGAAAATAGATATAGAAATAGACTTGTATTTTAGTTGGGAGGGAGCGACTTCAACCATCTAGTCCCACTGCCTCACCAATTCAGGAACGACCAAAAGTTAAAGGATGTTATTAAGGATATTCTCCAAATACTTCTTAAATATCTACAGGCCTGGGACTTTGACCACATCTCTGGGAAGCCTGTTCCAGCATTTAATCACCCTTTCAATAAGGAAACACTTCCTAATGTCCAATCTAAACCTCCCCTGGTGCAGCTTTGAACCATTCCTGCACATCCTATCACTGGATACCAGGGAGAAGAGCTCAGCACCTCCCTCTCTGCTTCTCCTCTTCAGGAAGTTGCACAGAGCAATGGGGTCACTCCTCAGCTCCTTTAGCTCCAAACAACACAATCCCAGTGTCCTCAGCCCCTCCTCACAGGACAGCCTCTCAACCCTTTCACCAGCTTTGCTGTTCTCTGGATGCATTCAGGGACCTTCCCTTACTTCTGAAGTTTGGGGTCCAGCACCACACACAGCACTTGAGATGAGGCTGTACCAGCTCTGAATATAGATCACCTCTTCTGCCCAGCTGGTCGTGCTGTGTTCGATGCACCCCAGGATGGGGTTTCCCCTCTGGGCTGCCAGGGCTCACGGCTGGCTCACACTGAGCTGCTGTTGACCAACAGTCCCAGATTCTTCCTGCTCTCCAGCCTCTCCTCTCCCCATTTGTACTTGTGCCCAGTGTTACTCCTTCCTAGGAGCATATTCTGGCATGTGGACATGTTAACTTTTATCCCATTAATCGTAACCCAATACTCCAACCTACCTAGATCCCTCTGCAAGACCTCCTGTCTCTCAAGGGAGTCAACAGCACCTCTCTGGTATCATCAGCAAACTTATTGACCAGAACCAGCCCTAGGACTGAGCCCTGAGGAACACCACTAGTGACTGGTCACCAGACAGGTCTAGCTCCATTTACAACAGCCTTTTGAGCTCTGTCCTTCAACCAGTCCTTCACCCAGCACACCTGCTCATCCCGCATCTGAAAAGCTTGTCCAGAAGGATGCAGTGATGGAAGTATAAAAAGCCTTACCAAAATAAATAAAAAAAAAACCCTGCAAAAAGCCCTTCCCTTCATCCAGGAGTAGGTGACCTTGTTGCAGAAGGATGTCAAATTATATGAATCCATGTTTACTGAGCCTGATGAGCGTGTTGTTCACTAAATGCCTTTCAATTCTATTCCATAACCTTTCCAGGAAATTAGGTTAGACTAACAGGTCTGTAGTTCCCTGGGTCTTTCCTTATGCTGTTTTTGTGTAGTGGAATAACTCTGGCTACCTTCCAGTCATCAGTGTCCTCCCTAGATGCCCAAGACCTTTGGCAGATGATTGAGCGGGGTTCTGCCATAACACCAGCTAGCTATTCCAGCACTCTGTGATGAATCTCATCAGGCCCCATGGATTTGGGACCATTCAACTGGTACAGCTGGTCAGGGGGAAAATTGAATCTGTCAGAACCCATATAAATTTTTTTTAAATGGCATTTAATACTCACCTACACTGAAAAGACAGCATTTGCAGACTTGCTGCTTACAAATTTCCTTTTAATAACCCTCTAACGCTCCCATCCTTACTATGCTTTGCTTGTTCTTAATGTTGTATGATGTTAAATTAACATTTCCTTTCAACCTAGATTGCAAAACACTGTTTGCATGACTGGTCAAATGAGAGCTGAGGATCTTCCCAGAGAAAAGGTGACACAAAAATATTACAGCACTGTCATCTGGAAAAAAAATGTTCGTAATTTTAACAGTAACTTACAAAATTCAGTGTCTTCCTCCCATGGTCATTTTAGCAAGTATATGTGTTATCCTAAACAAACTAAAAGAGGAACTTACCAAAGAGTGCATGTTTCAGCATCTCACAAAAAATGTAATCACTCATAATTTAAATTCAAGTGTAGTTTTCCAAGTGACAGTAATTTAAAACTGCTTCGTTGACAGCAGAGAGGAAAAATGAGGAATCTTTCCAAGGCATTTGCTAAAAACAACTCTTAGAGCAGATTTCCACAAACGTTTACATGCCTAAAGACACCTACTGGTATTTTTCACAATTAGGTGGCGGAGTGCTATTAAAACCCAGACAACTATTTGCATTGTTGGGCAATGAAATGCATCCAAATTCCAGCCCTCCATCCTGCAGCACATTACCTTGGAGAAATTCCATCACCCAGACACTTGCATATAAAAATATTCCATAACAGCTTATGAACAATGCCATAAACCCCACTGATGTAGCAGTTACATTTGGCACCAACCTACTGAATAGGTCTATCAGAAAGAGAGAGGTACATGCGCAGCACACTAAGTCTTATGTCCAAACATGGCACTTGCTGACAGCATGTTTTCTTATCACCAAAGGCACTTCTGCCGTGTTAAAGTACTTCAAGAACATCTTAGAGAAGTATCAGCTACATCACATGTGTTTTTTCTTCTGGTAATTAATTCCTTGTGCTCCTGGTAAGAACAGGAGGAAATCTTACTCTGATAGAATGCTAAATTAAAAATGAGCAAATCTTTCCTTTTATCATCAGAAGCTACAAGTTGCACTTATCCCCAAAACTGTGGGAGATATTTTGGGTTTTTTTGCAAAGAGCTCTGAATCTGGAACCATCCTATAGTAACCACAAACTATATTTTAGATCACTTGTGCACAGATTTTATGCAAGATGTGTGAACAAACCCCCAACTATTTGGACATTAACAGCAGTACTAGAGTTAACCCATGAAAGCGACATAGTGAGCACAAATCTGCTCATAGGATTATGGTTTGACTTCCACTGTCCCCAGCTAGTCTTCCAGCTAGTAGAAATTGAAGGCATATGATTTAGGGAAAAGGTTTTCTATTTCTGTGACCTCCTGTTGTTCAAAAGAGAAAGCTCTAAGTTCTTCAACAGAAATGCCAAGTCTGTAACTTGACAGGGAGGCACTACCTGCAAGGTACTACCAAAACAATAACCAATCAGTTTTTAACAGGTGCAGCAGTATGGTTTGGCCTCCTGCTTCAGCCTGCTACATGCAACTTAGTGCATGAGAATAAGTGAATTTAAAACCTGAGCAAATGTCATCTGTCCTAGTCAAGTGAAGTTAAAAAAAAAAATAAAGAGAGAAACAGAAGCTTAAAAAGCAAAATATTTCATTTGTGGAAAGCCTTATAGGATAATTCAGTTAACATTAACAAAGGCTATTAGTGGAAATTTATATACAGCCTTCGAGCCCATCTAGCTAATCTTAGCTGAAGTTACCATGACATACAGAAATACATGAGCACAGACAATCACATGCATGCACAGATTCACAGCTCTGTTCAACCAGAAAAACACATTTTTCAAATTGTGATTCCTCTGTGAGGCCAGCAGCAATCTGATGACTTTTACTATTGTGTCAAATCCTTACCAATGCTACAAGTCCCAGATTCAAAGCAAACAGTTTTGATCAACATACAGAAAGGCAGCCTTTGTAGAGACCCTGGGCAATGTATATTCCTAGTAAACAGATTTTTACAATAGAGATATTGTAGTTTTGTTATATATTGTCACGGGAAACACTTCATTTCAGTGTATCAGGGAAGGTATACTCGTTTCAAATATTAAATGAAAATAGGCACACAGCTAGGGATTGAACCCTGCGAGTCCTCCAGTGGAGGATCCCTGACTGAAGACCAGTTCAGTTAAATAAACCCGGCCCCAAGAAGCCAGAGCCATTCAAGCTGTACTGAGCATGTGTTTACAAAGCAGATCACCACTGTTCACCTTTTAAATAAGAAAAATCTTTTAAACTTAGAACTGAATAAGAAATATTCATTTTCCTTTCCCTCCAGAAATACATGAGGTGATTAACAGAAATGTACATCTGAGCACAGGACAGATGAGAATGGCAATTGTCAACTCTCAAACACATTTTTTTTATTTGAGAGATTTCTGATATTTTACATTACTATTGGGGCTACATTCAAATAAATTTATAGGTTAAATTCTGCCTCAAAAACAAACACCCACCTCTCATTCTATGTCACTTAGTGAAACCCCCACAGGCACAAAACTTCCACTCACCAATATAAATTATGATGCATATCTGAAAAACAGAATTTGGCTGTGATATTGGATCTTAAGAGGACACAGTCAAAAATCACAATACCCAAGACATCACTCCTGGTAACTTCTGGAAGCCAAAGCTGATATGTTATCAGAAAAAAAATTGTTTTCTTCCTAAGTACACTTCCTTGTTAGGGTCACTGGCATAACATTTTATATAACATTTTATTTAAATAACATTTTATATCAGGACAAATAAAAATAACACAAGAATTATATAGACAATGCAACACGGGAAACCAAGTTTTGAATCATACAATCTCACTGTACTAAAGCAGAATGTCACAGACTCATGTTAAACCTATTTTACAAGATAACATCCTGTTGTGCCTCAATTCCGTAGCATTTCTGGAGACATCATCCTCTTACACAGAACTGGTTTTATGCTGTTTAGGGGCAGCAGAGAATTATTCTATGAAAGTTTTAAATTTAAGGTGGATGCTCTGCTTTTTGATGCTGGTTTACAGTAGGGATAGTTTTTCTGATATAGAGGATTCAATTTTCAAAAGTGAATCTTCCTTTCGAATACCATGATTTTAAAATACTCTGTCTGAGAAACCTGAGACCTGATTTCCAAAGTGATACATATGTTCAACTCTAGGAAAAGTGCTAAGAATTACAGGTACTCAGCAACTATGAAATTTAACTTACGGCTTGATCTAGGGTTTTTAAGAACAGAAGCACTCAAAATGCCCTTTCACATTACTGTGGTTTATAGACATAATTAAATAACTTGTTTGTGTGCTCCTGTCTGTATGAATACACATATGTATCTCTGACACTACAGCTTTTAAATCTGAGCAACGTCAGTCAAAGCTGCAGGACTCTTGGTGAGGTATAAAACTGAATTATAGGTAAAGCATGTCCATAAATAAGCATATAAATTGAACAAAACTGTGCCTGCAAAAAAGTAGGCACTGAATTTTCTTGCTTTTGTAAGAGCCCATTAATATATTAATAGAGGTTTTACATTTTTTTATACACTCAGAAATATACATATATTTTCTCAGTAATGAGTGCTTACATACATACATGTGCACATATGCATACATATGTGTGCACTTACCACACACACACACTCTCACATTCCCTTATCTACACACATTCAAGTCCTTTATTTTTGAAGAAAATGCCACCATTTAATAAACACTGAAATTGGTTCCAGGTTCTCTATGATTTTAGAATTATAGAAAAAGGTAAATTACATCTCTCGTTGCATATGAAAAATAAAATCTGGACTTTACAACCACATTAAAGTGAAAAGAAAGCCCAAACACACCCCTCATGCTATCAGCTTTCCAACTGGGAATCAAGATATTGGAATGAATCTGGTACAAACGCAAGAAGCAATGGCAGCATTTTGTATGACTTTTGTTTAAATGTGAATCTTTTGGAAGATGAACTAGCATCAATTTGTGGTGAGCACAAAGTTCTTTCCTAGACAGGTCACTGCTGAGCCCCTTTCTTCTTCTGCTCCAGCTCCTGCAGGCGTTCCTCGCGGCACTGAGCGTGCTGCGTCCCCACTTTGTGGGCTGTCTCGGTGGCTGCAATGTCAATCTGTGCATACCGGGACGATCCACTCCCTGAAACGCCAGAGGAAATCCTGTAAAAGGCTATACCCCTTATATGTTACTCAGTAAAACTGACACAGGGTTAAGCTATTGAGATACTTCTTCCACAGATTTCCTGGATGGTTTTGGTCTGGTCTTAAAGCTAGCTATATAAAGGGAGGAAGATGATAACCACAACCGAAACAAAACACATCAAAAGCTTTGCTGTCTACATATTTTAGCTATCGGGTTTTCTTCAAATAAGGATATGAACCACTTGCATTTCTGCTCCAGGTTCAAATCTCCACCCCTACTGCTTCAAACTCAAACAGACTGACACTTTAGTTCATTTTTTGGCAATAGGAGAGATAAAAGATGCTCAGTCTGTTTTAGAGTAAAATAGTTCTGTATAAGTGCAAACATAGAGGAAAACTTTAATATGAAAAAAATTAACATATTTATCGTCATTAAAGGCTCCTTTAAAGTTACAGCTTGGGAGGGTAGTTGGCATTTAGGAAAGGTTATGGTATTTGACTCTTCATTCTTAATGCCTTGGTTTATTGACTTTAAAATTAAGATAAAACATTGCTTTTACATTTCAAGAGGAGGTTGTACAGAGAACTACATTTAAGTCTGGGAGAAGCTTAGAATTGCTTAACTAAAACCATATAAACATTAAAAAAATCAATGGGGAAAGTGCTAGCATTTCAAAGTTAATAAAATTGCTGAATTTAAAGGTATAAAAATTAAAATCTTAATAGCTGTAAACTACAGATGAAAAACCCATTGATGCTGGATTCTGATTAGATGCTTTCTGTAACAAGGACTGCATCTCTAAATGACAAGACATGCTAGATACATTGCACGTTTATGTGCTAATTGTCCAAGTTAAGCATTAGAAGTAAAATACACAATCTAAACAAAAATTAAATAATTGGTCTGGCTTTCTCTTTGTAGCACTTTCATACATCCTCAAGGAGAGCAGATAGGAGAATACTGTGTTGCATTTTTAATGATTTGCTGCATGGCTCCAAAGTCAGTGTCTTCAGGAGCAAGCCCTGTACACTTACACCCACAGTCCTATTTCTGAAGCCAAGCAAGAAATTTAATTAAGTGTAGTCCTAATATGTGGGATGAAAACCTTGAGAACACAAACAAATTACTGTCTTTCAAATTCCACAGACACAGAAATGTTCCCTTTAGAAGGAGCACATACACAATGCACCTGTCAAAGGGATGCAACATCTTATAGAACTTCATTACTCAAAAACCTTTTCCAAAAATATGCCAATTAAAAGAACTGCCTCACAAACATCCCAGGCTTCAACTCCCTGTTAGCAAAATCCTGTGGATGGATCATATAGTCATTAAGGTTGCAAAAGACCTCCAAGGTCATTGAGTTCAACTTTTGACTGAACATCACCATGCCCACTAAACCACAGCACTAAGTACCACACCAAGTCGTTCCTTGAACACTTCCAGGAATGGTGACTGCACCACTTCCCTTGGCAGCCTGTTGCAATGTCTGACTACCCTTTCAGTGAAGAAATTCTTCCTGATGACCCACCTGAACCTCCCCTGGCACAGCTTAAGGCTGTGTCTTCTTGTCCTCTTGCTGGTTGCCTGGGAGAAGAGGCCAATGCCCATATGGCTACAACTTCCTTTCAGGTAGATGTAGAGTCATAAGGTCTGCCCTGAGCCTCCTTTTCTCCAGGCTGAACAGCCCCAGCTCCCTCAGCTGCTCCTTATATGAAATAAAGATTCCCCGTGCCCCATACATTCTGCATTACTGCATCCTTTCTTGTTTAAATAGTGTTGTAGACTTCCTTACCTCTTATGCTTGTGCTAGGTTCTTGAAGTTCCAGTTCCATGTAGTGAAGCTGTTTTTTGGAAGTAGGGCTGACAGGAATATTAACATAGGTGGCTGTCTCACTGTGGGGTCGATCTGATGTGGGGACATCAGCTGAATAACCTACTGCTCCTTCTAAAATAAATAACATGTTAAAACAGATCTATTTGCAAAGACCAATGATCCACTTCATACAAACACACTGAAAGCAAACTTTGAGTAGCAATAACTCTGCTTGCCAAACAGCCCATTCCTCAGTGGTAGATGGGACAAGGAAGACTACAGTTTCTACATAAAAGATAAGATCCTGAGACACTGATGAAGTCAGGATCTGTGCAGGAGACGACAGACCACAGACTGGCATCTCGCTGTGTTTTGGCAGAAAACAAACACTATGAAGACATTTCCCAAGAGCAGCAATGCATGCAGCACTACTTCACAAGGCTTCCAGCCCTACCTTAAGTTAGTAAAGCTTTATATGAAGTGATCTGTTCCAGGAAGATGTGAACTATTACATCATTTGAAAGGTAACAACCAAAATCACTAGAGGTTCAGAAAGCATGTCCCAAAAAAGGAACTGAAGAACTATTTCAAGTAAAGGGAAGGCAAGCTTGAGGAGACCACATTGACAGCTTTCCTGTACCAAATTGAAAAAGACAGGAATAATGCCAAGTGGGGACAGACCAAGTAATGACAGACTTTAATTGCAGGAAAAAAAATAGATTAGATAGTGGGAAAACCTTTCAAAATAGTAAAGGTCACAAGAACACCAGAGGAAATCGTACAGTTTTCTAGAAATTTCTAAAAAAGAGACAGATTAATGCCTACCAGGAAACAGTTCCTATAAAGTGATTTTAACTTAGAGACAACCTGGTTTTGTTTACTGGATTAATTCTTAAGACCTCTTCAAGCCCTACATTCAATTATTCTAATCTTGTCTGCCTGTCCAGTCCAGATGGAGTCCTTACCCTTAAATGCTTTCTGCTCTCAAGCCAGTTTGAGACAGAGAAGTGCAGAGGAAAAGTGGCATCACTTTCAGGTTCTTCCTTTCCATGAAGGTCTCCCATTAAGCCCTTCCTTGTCCCCACATAAAACTCATCTCAAATCTTTGTTTGTCCAAATTGCTGCTTTTCTCTTTTGCCATTTATACATTATTGAGATGTGAATGGAAAAGCAGGAGAATATCAAGGCATTTTAGAGCATAAGGAAGAATGTCTTCTTATATCAAAACAACAACAGCCGTGAATAATCATTAAAGGGAAACTTTTTCATCTCCTTGGAAGTATTATGAATAGCAGAGATAACTCATACAAAATTAGGCAACAGTAAGGGCATGTTCCAGGATAATGGAATCTCCCCGAGGTTAAGTTGTTTAAATCAAAGGAGTCTACTATGCAGCCCAAAAATTTTAAAGTCTGGAAAGTTGGCTGATTTTCCCTTAGATTTTCATAAAGAAAACATAGGAACACACACAAAGCATACAAATATTTTCCTTACAGTCAGACTTCAAGCTGTTGTTCCAAAGCCAGATGTTAGGAACAAAATTACAAAATCAATGCAGAATCAAACAGAAGAAATTTTTATATCTTCATTAACCATCATTCTCAGAAATTATTCTCAATTATTATCCCTAAAGTATTTCAAAGGAATTTGGCCTCACTGTGCCAAAAGGGATTCAGCAGAATCACAGCATTGAAAATCTGCATGACAAATACTTAGAAACTGTAAGCAAATGACAATCTTCAGGGCTAATATAGAGTCACGAGCAGTCATGAAGGAAAGTATAATTTTTGAATTCTTGCTAATAGAGTGATGTAGCAGGAGCTTAAGTGAAGCATCCTCAAAGCTAGCTAGCATGAAAACTAGCAATCTTCTCTACAGAGCTGAACTGCTGACAGGTTTCAGGAAGCTGAATGTCATACCTGATGCAGACAAGCCAAATGATTTTCCTGAGAACTAAAAAACCGCACATGGAGAATAATGTATTAATTGGTAGGGCTTTGTGCAACAAAAGCAAAAGAAATGCACAGAAAAAAAGAAGCCCCTGGCAACAGTCAAACTTTCTTCTCACAGCAGGAGAAGGGAAAAAAAAACCACCAAGAACAAAGTTGGGAGTTTGGAATGGAAGGAGAAGTTTTCTGTTGTTCAGTCAGTGCTGTCTTAGTAGAAACTGTGCTTTCATTGTAAACATAAAAATACTTTGCTTTACGTTTTTCCTTTAGGAAAAAAACCCCCACTCATTAGACACTGAAAACTGGCTTATATTTTTTTGAAGACAAAAGTTTATTTAAAAAGCATGAGACAGTCAAAAGCTCCTACTAAGACAATAAGTCACACACAGAGAGCCATGGACAAAGACAGTGCTTTCAGCAGTCCATTCTGAGTGGACAGAAGCAGCAGATGCTTATAAGAGGGGCCAGAGGACTGGTATTTGAAATCATAGTGAAAGGAGAATTTGAGAGAAAAACAGAAAAAAAAAGCATGGTTACAACATTCTGAAAGAACTGGTAGAATATCATGATTTCTTGAAGAGAAAGGGAGGAAATTTAGGAATCAAAAAATATAGTTAAGCAAGTAACAGGAGAAGAGTGAAAATTCAGTGGTCCTGAGGTGGGAAAAAAAGGAAAATAGTGTAATTGGGGAGGGAAGAAGAAAATTATATTTGAAACTGGTGGTTTAGCCTTTCTTTCACCAAGTGTTAGTTATTCATATTTTCCACCCAATATAGACTCTGTTCTCAGAAATGCACAAAAAATAACACAGAAAGAAAACCAGCACCGTAAATACAGCCCAGAGATAAGTGTGTGTGTGTGTGAGCAAGCATGTAAAGCTGACATGTTCAAAGGGCAACACTTCAAAAATAAGCACTTAAAAGACATCTCAAAAAAAAGAAACAGGAAAAAAAAAAAGGGGGGGGAAAAGAAACAGAAGTTGTTAGTGTCCTCTGATGCACCTGACTGCAAAAATCTACACTCACCAGGCTCCTCAGAACTAGTTGGAGTTCCAGGTTCTGAAGGAAGTGTTAGCATCTCATATCCACCTTTAGGACCTAGAATACAGGAACACTGTGAAAGACTTTGGATTTAGGAATTTGTACAATACAATCAAAGCATACGATTTTCTGGTTTTGACTTGGAACCTTCTAAACTAAACCATCATATGGAATAATCTCAGAAAATATATAAACAGTGGCTAGTGTTGGCTTTTCTGTAGTGGTGATACCAGCACTTTGTAATGAGTGTAACACCAGGAAATAACCTTCAGGACATTTTTACAAGGATTCACACCGAAGGCCACTGAAGTCAACAGTGGGTTTTGCCGTGCATCGATGTGGGAGCAGAGCTATGTTGAATGCATGAATCAGGGAGCAGCGCGTGGGTGATCTTGGGAGCATCTGGAAGACTCTTGTTAAAATTCCACCTCCAGCAATGATGGATAACTTCTTGATTTCTGACAAAGCCCTGTAGAAAATGCTTAAGCTAGCCCTTTCAAAGGTAACTGCTTTCCAAGTGCAAATCAGCATCTTTACAATAAGCCCGGTTGTACAATATCATCAGCCCTTCATGAACACTGAGCTCTAAAAAGATGCCCAGGTTTCTTCATGATCTTGAACTCCACTCCAGTTCGAAGAAGGCAAGCAAAAATGCTGTGTCCATAGAATGAAGATACTGTAATTAATTTTGAATGACAAACATGCATAATTTTATCTGCTGGCAGTGTTCTTTTTCTCCATTATGAAGAAGTATAATTAAATGTAGTGGGTGTTTTTTCCCAGCATATCATTGTTAGGGTACAGAATTTCTCATGACCTGAGGTGAGGTTTTTTTGGTGGATGCCCTTTTTTTAAGGTGCTGGCAGAATTTTACCACTGTGAATAACATTACTGCTTATACTCTGACACTTATCTCATCTGTCACTGCCTCTTCTAAACTTATCCCATCTGTCAGTGCCTTTCTAACAAAAACTCTGCAAAGCAAAAAAACCCAAAGTAATACATAAGCCTTATAATAGGGAATCAAATCATACATTACCTTTCATATTTTTTGATCTTTAAAATAATTTTGTTTAAATTAGTTTAAATTTACATGCACACGCATACCTCATAATCACTTATACTTACCAGCTTGGAAACTGTGCCCTCTGTGCACTTTCAAGGACCCAGAAGCTGCCATGGCAGAAGCACCACCTTTTTCAAAGACAAGAGATTCACATTAAATCTAAATAGCTGCTGCTATTCTTAGATAGATACCTGCTGTGCATCAGCAATTTTTATAGATGGCTTTGAAACATCTAGAAAAGTTTCACTGAGAATTACAAGGTTTTGTAACTGAGTGGGGAGTTGGCTTTGCAATCCATAACGTAACTTTAGCAACAACAAAACTTAAATTGTTTATTAAAGTCTGATCACACTGGATCCAAAAGTTACTGAAGTGAATGAGAACAACTGTATCACGCTTCAGTAGTCCACCATCTATGTTAGACATGCCTAAACTGGGGCAGGGGGAAGGTACACGAAGGACTGAGTTTCCACGGTGTTTGAATCCAGGTCTTACCAGGTTCTTGTGAAACACCTTCTCAGTGTTGCAGCCAGGAAGGCTTTACCACAAACATGCCAGATGGCACAGCCAGTCTCCTTTCCCCAGCCTGATTCACAGAATCACAGAACATGCTGAGCTGGAAGGGATCCACAAGGACCACTGAGTCCAACTCCGCCCTGCACACGACCATCCCCAAGATGGTTTAGGTACAGTAATAGGGAAATCTGAGGAAACAAGACCTAGCAACTCAAAAACCTACAGGGTCGTACATATGGGGTGTGCTTTGCCTACATACCTTCTTTATTTACCCTGCAAACTAATCAGCATTATCCTTTCCTCTTGGGTTAGCATTACTCCTCTCCAGCCCTGAATCTCTTCTGTCTGCTGTTGTCACTGTGGACACCTTAATCAAGATGAGTGGCACTGACTTCCTCGCAGGAATACTTGTGAGGGTACTTTTTGTGCAAGCCGCTGGTGCTGACCAGAGCTCAGGTAGGAGGCTGTGCCTGTGAGTAACCCTGCCCTGCTGCTGGGGTGGCTGTGCCATGTGCTGCTGGGTGCTGCGGAGCAGCTACACAATTAACGCTCTGCCAAACTGACAAACAGGCTCTGAGCAGGTGAGACACTTCCCTGCAAATTGCTTTTAAAATAGCGTCCAGAAATCATCACAGTTCTTATGCAACATGGAGAAATTCTGTAAGATGAATAGTGTGGAATACCTAAGAAAACTGCACAGCCTTGGACTCTTAAATGGCAATTTTTTTCCCCCTTCTGTATAAAGTATTTGTATGGGGCTTTTTTTCCTAAATCTAAGAATTTCCAAGCTTGTGAAGTTAATCCTACAGTTTTATACAATAAATCTAGAAAAATACAGATTATTTCACTTAATGAGGACAATGGATTTAAAAACAATACAAACCTATTTCACAAGTGCACAACTGAGCTCAAACCTTTAGTTTGTAGTCTTTGTGTACATAAGAGCATATATAGGGTAATCCAAGGCTACAAGAAATAATTTTAAAGTATGCCATACTGAGAATCTGATCTTGTATTTTAACAAAAGAGATCAGATTGTAGAGCATTTACAAACTCTGATGAGGACTTAACCATCAAAAATGTTATTTGAAATACTGTTTTTAACAAGTCTGCTGATAAAAATAAATGCAAAAATAGGGCAGCCCCAGGCTAGCTGATATATTTTCTCTGTAATTGATCATCATTTTTCTCACCTCAGTGCATCCTATCTCTGCATTAAGAATGTCAGAATATTCTTTATGAAGCTGAAAGCATTACCTTACTTTGAAGAAAGATTACAGCCCTAGGCTAATTCCAGCTTCATCACAAAGCAAGTGTGGGGTGGGGTTTTTTCCTCCCTCAAAAAAATCACTGCAATTCAGCAGAAATAATTCCCGAGCAAATGTGGATTCTTAAGCAACATTTTTAGGATTTGTGGAGAGCACAGAGGACAGGAAAGGAGATTTAAAACAATAAAATATTCCAATCCATTTATGGTCAAGTTTAAATTTGCCCATTCAGAGCTTATTTAAAAGAACTATGTTAATTTTTCAGGATTTGATCTGTTGCATTTTCCTCATTTTCAAATCTGGCAACTAACAAATATTTACATAGCCAAATCTCTCAGGGAATTTTTTCAAAGCTTTGAACTGCATCATCTAAACACATGTCAACCAAGATCAACCTAGATATTTTCTTCCTCCTTTACAGCTCCCATTTAAACTGGTTTGTTCCTTATTTATGAATCCCTGGATAACACTTGCAGGAATGGAAAAAGCAAGTTAGCAAGATAATTTTCTGAGCAAATAAAGTATCCAGCGGGAGACAGGTGCTCCCTTTCATCATTCTTCTCCTTTTACAAGGGATTGTTAATGATATTTTTTTCTGTTTCCCCTCCATCTCGTTCTGTGTGGCTGAATCGCTCAAGGCTTTGTCAGAACTGAGTAGTTCATCAAGAAAGTTATTTCTGTTCTACTTTCTTCAATGTGTAAGAGGAAGAAGAGATTAAAAATGTAACAAAATTAAAATAATCTTCAGGATATTTTGCATTCCTACATATGATTAGACTTAAAAGTCTGATGTGGCTCAGTGAAGACAACCACTATTGGAAATGTTTTTCTAACTCTATAGTCATTGTTTTATGCCACTCTCCAAAAATAAGCAGTTTACAGCATATGTGCTACAAGAAATAGCCACGAAAAAAAAATAAACTAGAGGGAACATGGAAAATATACTATAAACTGAGCCCAGACAGTTTATATTTTCAAATCTTGTGCCCTGTCATTACATGACCAGTGAGGAGACAGAGCAACACTACACTGTGTTTACCAAGTGATCACTGCTCACTGCCCGGCCTCTGATTGCCTTCATGCAACAGGTCACGAACTCTTCGGGTCTGAGCTATTAAATTTCCTGACAAGGAGTCAGGGCAGGAGACAACACCATGTTCTGTGATAAATTCCTGCTTCTTGTTGAATTAAAACTACATTTATTATGAAGAACTTTGATCCACTCAGCCAAGCAACATTTCCATGTCCTTTGAAAACAGATACCTTGCTTTAAAGAGCATCCAAAGGGTAGAGCGACTGATTGACAGGAAAAATATTGCAAGTACACCAGGAGGTTGTTTCATTTAAATGTAATAAGAGACTTCCTGGTGCTGTATATTTGCCCTACAAAACTTTCCTGTTTGTTCTCTGCAATTTCAAAGTAATTTCATATATTTTCTGCTATACAAATGGTATTATCTGCAATACATAAAAGCTGAAGGGGACACTTAAAAATGTTTACTTGTTCTACAGATTTCACCATATTCAGAAATGCCCTATCTGTCTGACAGAGAGCCTCAGAAGTGATAGAATCACTCAAAATTAGAAATGTTTTCAAGCACACTGTTCAAATATTGCTCCTCAAAGAGGCCTGTTTAGTGTGTCCAAAAGAATCACAGAGGATCTAACTGCCTCTAGCTATCGTTCATCTTCCCAAGCTGTAAGACCATTCCAGTCCAGCCTCCTTAACCTTAAAAATGCAAAATTGTTAAGCTAGAATTATTACCATTTTCCTTTACCAGGAAACTCAGTGTCTGGTGTTTTTTTTAAAAAAAAAAACACCTTCCAAGCTGCTTTACATACATTTACTTCAAAAATCTTGATACATCTGAAGGTCAGGATCTACACTGGTCAGGAATGAAGGTCACATAATGTGCTTCCTTAATGGGAACAAAATCTGTAATAATCACTATATTTGCAAATAAGCTTCCTCACCTTTGTGCTTTAGAAGACTGGGATATGTAATTTCCCCAGATCTCAGTGTCAGAGAAAGCATGGGGAAGCAAATCAGGAATACAGAAAAGACAGGACTAGAGGGTCACTGTAGCATGGACATACCACCTTCTGTTACCCCCAAAAACAGGGAGCAGGAACCTGCTGGATCTGCTCAGCCTGGAGGATGAAGCAGCAGCATTTGGATCATTCACTAATATATGGTTTCACCCCAATGACTTCTTTGTTTCTGCTCCTGGGGGAAGGCCCCTAGTAATTCAGAGTCACTAGGGACAAGATTTAGCTTGTAAATGCAATATGTATTTTAATCTGTTTGCTGTCTCTGAGCATCTGTATTTCCTCCCCTACATTTTGAGTGCACTTGTAGAATAAAGCATGACCAAGAAAGAGCATGTCATATTATGGCAGGGTTTTATTAATTGGTTTCTCATTATAAAGATGCTCTTCTATTACAGCATTTAGCCCTATAAGATATGACATGACATATTTATGGTGGACATTGCTCAGCACAATCCTCGACTGGCTCAATAAAAATATCAGAGTGCATTTTGTCTTCCTACATCTGAAAAGCTGATGACACATTTCCTGAAAAAAATTGTGAATTATAAATGATTTTCAACCTAAAGAACAATAACCACCACGGTATGGCCCAGTTTCTTCTTTCTCATTACCTTCAGCTAATTCCTTGAAAATTTACTCTTAAGCTTGGAATAGAAGTATCAGGCTGCATAGGTTTGCAGTAAAAATTTTTAAAAATGCACAAAAGAAAGCCTATTTTTCCATCATAAAAGATAAGCTGTCAGACAGCTGACTTCATTTTCAGCACCTATCACCTGTTATATAGTTAATTTTATTCTTTCTTTTTGTCTTCCTGCCTTGAGTCCCTATCTACCTATGAAAAATTTAATAGAGAGACAATGTTTATAATCAGCATTCAGCTGACATTTCAGCTGAATTCCAATCCACAGCATTGTTTTATGTTTATTCCTTAATTCATCCTCTCAGAACATATCCTATCAAGCACTGTGTAGGTTTGGTGCTACAAGCAAAGAGGCTGTCAGAGAGCAAGACTGTCTGTTGCAGTGCTGATGAATTTGCTCCTGTGAAATATGAAAAAAAAATGGGAGTGATAATTTATGAGTCACAAAACATTGTTAAAGTACTCCCTTCTATGGAAGGATATTTGTTAACTTATTTGCCCATTCAACTACTGACTATTGCAAAGCCAGAGCCTGTGACACAGAGGTATAGGGAGATCAGACCTTCCACTACACAAGTTTAACTGCAGTATTGAAATACTCTGAGGTTGTGTCTGTCTCAAGGGAATGCCCAGGCAACCAGTTTCCCTGTGGAAATTGGGAAGGGACAAAAGTTTCTGAAATACACTGCACAGAGCCAGCATGAAATGCCTTCTCCAGGGATTGCAGTGTCCCTAAGCACTTCTGCAAGCCATTCCACCTCTCAATTTAGCTTCTCTAAATAGAAGTCTTGGGATTCAGACTGCTCAGTTCACATGGAACAGGTTGGCAATTAAGGACAGAAATAGTGGCATTTCTCCTCCACAGAAAGCAGCCTCATGGTTTAAACATCATTCATAAAACAGGGTTGCTGTGACAGAGTTCTACTCTACTGAGAAAATACAAACATTTTGAAGGAGAGCATGACAACATTGTAAGTAAGAGCTGGAGGTTCCTTACCCGAACTGTTGCAATGCAATAGAAAGGAGGACAAGATTTAAATAAGAGGCCTAAATCACAGTGCAAAACAGCACAACTGCTAGGAAATACATTCTTAATGTAAGAGTAGCAAAGGACTTGGGAGGATTTAAGGAGGATTAAAGGTTTCCATTGCAGAACCTTCTAAACAAGCACCTGTCAGACATACATAGAGAAGTACATCCAAACCTCAGGGCAGATGCTCTAGCTAGACAACTACTTCAGCCCCATTTTTCCTATAATACTTTGATTTATAGTACCAGAAAGATAATGAAGATATGACAGGCTCTTCAGCTCAACATTCAGTGAAGGAGTGTGCTTTCGTTTCACCTCTCAGCACTGAATGTGCACCTTATTCATGATCCCTTAATTCAAAACACATAAGCAGTTCCTGACTAAAAGATCTACACATGTATCCCTGAAATTGCTACCACTAGATTAAGCTACAGAATTTCTTAAGCAGACATGAGAATCTCTGTGTAGGTCCCATGAGAACTTCTTACACAAAGTGTACTAAACTGAGGTGCCTCCAGAAGCCAGCACTCTCAGAAATCTGAATCACACTTTTGAACCTCTATCCTGTCGTGGTATTTTAAGGTCCATTATAACTCTAAATGCAGCCTATTATACTTAGGAGCACACATTCCCACATCATACAACTCCAAAGAATCCCTTGTCTTGATCTGTAGTACAAAGCTATGACAACAATGGGAATATTTTCCTCCTACAAATGCAAGTAATCTAATTCAGTCTCTCTTTCTAATCAATATTTATATTATTTATAACAAAGCCAACCAAATTATTTAAACCAGAATTAAATGATTCACCCCAACTTGGGTTTTTTTCCATCTAGAAATACAACTCAGAATTGTTGCTGCATTTATGAACACTTTTCAGCTTTGCCATTAGAATTAAACACACTTCTCTACAGTTGCTGAGTCTGTTGCTCAGCGTTTGCAACTAAGAGTAGAAAGATAATATCATCACCCACATTCATTACCAATTAACTTGGAAAAATATTTAAACAACTAATCCCAACTGTTTAACTCCCTGTCTTGCTACAGAATTGAGACACTCAATCCCAAAAACATTATATAGAATATGTGAGCACCTGTAGCATAGGAAGGAGTGGGTTTGCATTCTACAGTGTATTTGAATAAAAATACATTACAGTCCTCTCTGTGATGAAAAGAAAAGTGTTTGTGACTAAGTCAATGGCTATACTAGCAAAATATATACCTGGGTATTGGGTCACTGTACAATCATTCATGGCAGTAGTGGTATCTTGCCATGTATATGCACAAGACAGTAGTAGTTTGAAAGTAGTTACCTCAAATTAGTGTGCCCTGATGTCACCCTCAACAATGGATAATAACCTCTCACAACAGAGAAACACAGAGAAGTTCTAATGATGCTCAGTCCAACAGAACTCTGTGAGTGACTGCTCAGCACCCTGGGACCTTCAGTTAATGGCTTAGATTTAAGACTCAAAGGCTACAGAATTATTTTGAGAGCTCTGCAATGCCAGGTTCAATTATACTTGAAATCTTCCCATATATAAAAGGCAAAACAGTAAAATTAAATATCTAAGGACAATAAATATGCAATGAGGCAAAGAAAGCTTCAGTTTCTCTAGTATTCTGAAACACAGTGTAGTATTAAAGAATAAAGCTGTACCAGTATTAGAGAATTTGAGAGATGAAACCTCACAAAGAAGGCTAAAAACTTCTGTCACTGGCTTTAAATGCTGCATTTGCCCTAAGCATTCATGCTTATTCCAACAGATGTTCAGATCTTTTCTTACACAGTATTTTCCCAGTGTACCAGGCAAGAAAACCCACCTACTCAAATTTCTTCAGTCTTGCATCTTCTCTTTCTGTTGATACAAAAATCTTTCCTGTATTTCTACGATTCCAATTTGTTTAATGATAGGTTTTCTCAAAACAGTTAACTTCCTCATATGCATGAATAGACTAAGTTTTTTTTCAGACATTGTTTGCATCCCTAATTAACTTGACGTTGAAATTAATACAGAAATAATATTGTGCCCACCATATACCCATTTTCCTCTATTGACACATGTAAGTGCTCTGGTTTCCTTAGATTGATTAGAAGACTTGAAACTTGAGTGCGAGAGGGAAAGATAAAATCTACTTACACCTCTATAAATCAAGAGTAATTCCACTGACTTGAGTGGAATAACTAGAAACAAGATCTGCTAAATGCTTCTGGATTTTCTCCTGCTAAGACAGAAAAAAGGAATAGAGTTTCTTATAACCTTTCTCCAGACACACCTCCTGATCCTAGGTATCTTACTGGATTTGTTCACACAAGTATCACTCAGCTACATTGCCTTACATATTTAACAATGTTTTTTAAAGTAATAAAGAAACACAACCACAAAGAGCTGTTGTTCTTTGTCTACTGGAAGCGGGAAACTTATGAAATTTAATGGATCTGATTAATTATCTGACAAACTATTTAAGGAATATAAAGGCATTTAAGATACTTACCAAATTATTTGCACAGATTTCTCCAAAGACTAAGATGGAGACAGTACACAAAACCAAATGCTTATGGAATTTTATCTTTGGTGTAAAATGATAATTTAAAGGTGCCAGCCCAGCTTGTCTACATTAGACAGGGAACTCAGGTGACCAACACAGGAAGGTTGCAACACAAAGATGATCAGTCAGTGTGTGACCCTTCCCTAAATAATCTTTCCAGACTCAGTGTCCTCTCAGTGATTTTGTTGGTCAGTCAACAGTTCCACTGATATGGGAGAAGCATCTCCTTGTTGCCTCTGGGAAGGATTCATTCCTGTTGTTTTGTGTTATTTAGGAAACTGGCTATACACATATAAATCAAATTTCCCTTTGGTGTTAATATAGCCTAAAAAGAACACTTTCTGAGTGTTCTTCAAATATGTAAGTAGAAAAAAAAAAACAAAAACAACTTCATATAGAAACTGACAGCTTTGAACCTCTTTAGATTTAAAAAAGGAAGGGTAAAACAAATATATTAATCTTTGCAACCAAAGTTACTACAGATTACAATGTATTTCATAATTGCCAGTCATGAATCGCAGCAGCAAAACTAACCACAAACAGGATACCTCTCTATATAGTCTTTAGTTCTGCTACCATAAATCTTCTGTTTTTCTTACCACAATTTGAGACTTAAACGTTATCCTTTAACAAAGCAAATAACTAAATGACTCCTACCTGATATAGCTGGTAAGACTCCAGACTGTAATACTGCTTTTCCCTAAAGAAAATAGAAAATTTTAGAATGAAAAATCTTTAAAATATATAGAAACTTCACAAAATATAGGAAGAATGGCAGAAAAATCACTTCACCATCACCAAAGCTTAACAAGTGGTTTAAAATCCAGAACAGATACTAAGATGCTCAGACCTGAAGGTGTTCAAAACGTGTAAGTTGAAAACACTTAGAAAAGGCTGGGGGCTTTTTTAGTATGTCTTAATCATGTACTTATAGAAAAGGCTAATGAACTTGTTTTAGATGCTTTGCAACAACTGTAGCAGGCATGATGAAGCTTAGCACTATTGAATCAGTCCTGAATTATATAGTGAAAAGCAAGAAAATATGATATTGAGACAAAGAGGGTATCAAGCTGGTGTAACAGGATTAACACATGCAAATTAAGGCCAGGTCTATATTGGTTTAAAATGGTAGGTGCTGTGAGAAGACAGAAACCTGGTGTGCTCCTAACTCAGCCCCATAAAACCAACATAGAGCTTACACTGACTTCAGACTGCCTACAAATCTCACCTGTGACATCACGGTCTTTCTAGAAAAGGGTTTTGCCATCTCACATGTTTCACATCCTTCATACCATGGTGGTAGAATAGGAGGTGGGGCACATGAAAGGAGTCAGGCATAGAGTACCAGCGCCCATTCACACTAAAGAGTAAGCATGTTCCCAAACAGGCTGGCAGGCCAGGCTCCTCCCCAGCCACACTATCTATGTCATTCAAAGCTGATCTAGAGGACCCTCTGGCACCAGATGGTATCAAGGCAGTTCCTGCACTGCAACATCAAGGTAAGCTGTGCAGTCAGCCTGGTCTGTGCTGCTGACCAAAGAGATCTATTTCTGTCATCATGGTGAGAAGAATTCATCATTATGATCCTTTCATTTTGATAAATGTGTCTTCTGCACTTTGAAGTGGAAAAACTTTATATACCTTTTGGAGCTGGGTGATAACGCTGCTCAACTCCAAAGAAATAAAATTCCATTTTATATTGACACCTCACAGTAATTTTCCCCACCTAAACACACATACTTGTGACATCTCTCTATTTTCCTGGTGGCTTTTCTGACACACTTAGCACTTTACAAGTACTTTATATACATATTTCCTCTATATCGGCGCTGTGTTGACTTCCTGCATACAAAATAGATTCTTAACATTCACCTGGAAGTTCAAGTCACACTAATTCTGGCACAACATTTTCTTAAGGAAAACATATTAAGATGTAAAGCTCATTAATGTGACCATTACAAAAAACTGTCAGAGCCAGCAACTAGGTCCAACTTCAATTAAAGTTCAGTGGAAACAATTTCTTTGGTTTTGATACACCTTGCAATGAACCAGAAAAATATTAGAAATATTACCTTGATACTGTTTCACCTAATAAAATAAAGATTAAAACAGCTTACTTGAATCAATTAGGGTGGGTACATTTTTCTTTTAAAACACATTTTTGAACCCTGCAACACAGAGCAACTTTGAACAGTGGAGTAACATGTAACATACAAGATGCTTCTGCCTGATCCTATTGCACATATGGAATATGCAGCTTCAGGATTTACTTGAGCTTTTATGCTAGCTATATATTTTAATATTAAAAAGGACTGCATTTGAGCATCTATTTAGAGTAAAAATAGAATGGAGGGAAGGAAATCAGAAACACGGCCAAGATCCAATTTTTGAAAGAGAAAAAACATCCCACAGCATTTCAGAAAATCTTACATTATACATGACAAGGAAGGATGCAAAAGGAGAATCAGAAGCTTGATGTGTGAAGTGACATCAGATTTGGGACACTGGTAAAGTATCATTGAAAATATAGGAAAGATATGAAAGACAACAAATAACTACAAGAGTCAACTGTGATTAAATAAAGAAATTAGTGTAAGGTAAGAAAAAAAATAAAACCAGTCTTTTGTTAAAGATTGTTGTCTTCATTTCCATTTCAGTACATCATATTCTATTACTTCTGAGCTCTGAGGCCTCCTGCTGCAATCCTCCGTGAGGCAGAGACTTCATTAACCAAGAGGGGTGACTGCTGAGGCAACTCAGCAGAAAGAACAGTAGAGAGACTTAAAAGCCATTTTTATAATTCTACAAAACACAGCAAAACACGCTTTTCCCTGCAGAAGAAACTTTTAAAGTTATTACAGCATAATGTACAAATGTCAGTGCATGTTGTACAAATGCAGAGTATAATACATATCTCAACCTACTATATGATTACATCAAAGAAGAAAAGAGGTAAGTGACCTCACTCAAATAACATGCTTTTGTTATGCCTGCTATGATACTCAGACAATACATAACAACATATCTAAATCCTGCATATCTCATAATATTACTCATAAATTTGAGCTAGATATCTTTCTAACCTACAATCTTTTATCTGTGACCCACGAGCTGAGTGCTGAAGTATGTGTTGCATGGTTAGTTCTAACCACCTCACCACTACAACACCCCCAGTAAATGGATATGTACCACTTGTATATCACACATCATGAGCTACATGTCCAGGGCTATTTTAACTCTGGTAGTGATCTGGCTGCTGTCAGATGACATTCATTTTTTATGTTCTGCTTCCAAATATCTTGGGTAGGGTTCAATGATAGACGGTAGGAGAATCCACTGGTTTGATATGCTGGGTCATTATTCATAGATTAGCTCAATTTCCCTAAAGAGATAAATAGAATCTAAGCTTTGGTATTTATTTCTGAGTGCAAAAATAACCATCATAATACATAATCCTTTTTACAATCAAAATGGGATTGTTTTCCCCTATGCCTCTTTGCCTTTCTCTCGCCTTTTCTTTTCTTTTAAAGTTTCATATTATTTCATTCAAACTTTCACTCACTTTAAATGTCATAAAATATGTGAATTATCACAGCATTTCCCATGTTAAAAAAAAAAAAAAAAAAGAAAAAGAAAAAAAGCAGACTAAATACTGTCCCACATGAAGAGCAGCACGCCTACCTTCCTCTATGTAACATTTATGGACTAAACACCTAATCCTGCTCTGATGCTGCTTATGGAAGTTTTAATCTTTGGGCACAGGATCCACCCAAAAAGTCTGGTTCATCTAGTATGAATTCCACAGTAAGGAGCAAAGTTACTGTACTGCACAGTTTATTGGGTTTAGAAGAAATTTTACCAGATTCATAGTGACAAAAGGCACCACAGTTGCTTTGTAAGCTCAAGTCCGTGATGTGAAAAGGAGCCAGAAGCTTGTAAGTTAGATGCATAGAAACAAAAAAGGGAAATATTGTCTTAATACTATTTCCTCCAATTACTGTCTCTAAGGGTAGGAAAGGATGGAGAGCTTTCCGTGTGAAGCATGCATTTTCACGGAACCAAAATATTTTTGTTTCCTACTTTGCCTCCTAAAAAGAGGGAACTTACACTTCCAAGCAGACCAGCTTCAGTAGGTTTTAATGCCAAGCAGGCCTCCATAATCACTGGCAAGAGGAATGAAATGCCATTCTCCTGATAACTGTGTCAGCATTTCAGATACACCTCATCAGTCACAGCTTATGTAATTCCCTTTGTGTATCTTTAGAAATAAAGCTTTTCTTTCAGCTCATCTAAATTTGGCAGCTTTTTATAGCCCCATTATTCTGCACCTACTGAGATTAGTGTTCTCAGCACAGAAAAGACATGAACCTGTTGGAGCAGGTCCAGAAGAGGGACACAAAAATAATGGGAGGGTTGGAGAAACTCTCCTATGAGGAAAGGCTGAGAGTTGTGGCTGTTCAGCCTTGAGGAGAGAAGGCTCCAGGGAGACCGTACAGCAGCTCTTCCATACTTAAAGAGGGTTATCAGAAAGATGGGGACAGACATTTTAGCAGAGCCTGTTGCAAATGGAGAAGGGGTAATGGTTTTAAAATAAAAGAGCGTTGTTTAGGCTGTATAAGGATGAAATTTTATACTATGAGGGCAGTGAATCACTGGCACAGGTTAACCAGAGAGATGGTGGGTTCTCTATCCCTGGAAACATTTATGGTCAGACTGGATGGAGCTTTGAGCAACCTGATGTAAGGTGCCCCTACTCTCTGCAGAGGGATTAAACTAGATGACCTTTCCAGGTCCCTTCCAGCACAAAATATTCTGTGCTTTTTAGGTCTCAGTTGCCTTAATCTAAGCATATGTATGAAGTTTTGACCCAGTCTGGGTCCTCAAACCAGAAGAAAAAAGGCTCAACATAATTGAGAGGCTCCCAAATTCTTCTTGTTGTGCAAGACAGCTTTGTACTTGACAGTAATAGAAACAAATATTTGCATTATGAGATTTTTATTCTGCACATACCAGAAACATGCCCATAAACGGAAGCTTGATTGCAACATTGGTCAAATATTTAATGTTCACAGAGGAGATGATCTAGACTTTTTTCTCCCTTCCCTTCTTTTTTTTTTAAACCTATTATGTAGCATCAAGGCCATGCAAAATATCCAGTTTTTCAGGAGGAAACCATCAAAATCATGACTCAAAATCTCTAAATCCCTGAAAAGCAGAAACTGTGTTGCAGACTGCTGTAACAATGAACACTGTCCTGTCTGTTGTATATAGCTGGTGGTACTTCATCACAACCCACTTCCTGCTTCACATGGCGCGTAAAGGGAGGCAGCAGATTATGTAGTTTATGACCATAGAGTTGAACTGTCATCAACTTCATAAAGGAGCAAAGGAGTCAATGAGAAATCCTGAATGAAGATTTTGAAATCAGCATCACAAAGAAAAGTTTAAAGTTATTTTAGAAAATGGAATAGAAAAAGTATTGATCACATCCAAATTTCTGCAAAGCTCAGATATTTCAGCAAAAAGAAAAGAATCTCTAATGAAATTGATCCTTAAAGTACTTTCCTTGTGAGGATTAAAGACTCTGACTTAGTCTATGATTATAAATCACCAGAAGAGTTTAAAGCTTGAATACTGAAGCTGCCACAAGAAAAAAAAAATCCCAGAGAATATCAATAAATACAGACACACAGAGCAACTTTTAAAGGTCATCTGCCTTTATGGGCTGTTTCACCGTGCCCAGCAGTTGACCAAGTTCCAAACAAGAGATACAAAATTGTACAACTCTATGATCCTTCTTAACAGCTCCAAATTAAACAGAAACTCCTGCCCATGGCATGCTTAAGGTGCAGGGCTCCATGTTCAGCCACAAACTCCTGACCACTCAGCTTCATCTGTCACAAGCCAACTGTTGGCTACGGAAAGATTGCTGAGGTCAATTCAGAAACATCTCCTTTTGCTCAGCCTGAACACCAGCTATTTTACGAGGCACGAGGCTGGCAATGTCAGTGGCACCAGAAAGTCTGTGCCACATTAAAATACACCCCTTGAATCCTGTGGAATAATCACAGCTCCACTAATGTGCAAGTTACAGGTCTTGTTTAAACAACCAGAGGTGAGAAACAACCAAAAGTATCGTTTAGTTCTAGTCCAGATTTGTGTACTCATCTCTCTCTCATGTTTTTACAGAGGCCTCTTCAGTTGTGATTTTGACATGCCTCTGTTGAGAGGGGCCTCCTCCTTCTTGCTCTGGGTTTCCCAGCTGCCACCAGCCCTTTGTCACACAACCCAGAACACACCACTAGCATCAGAATCAGATCATTAGCTCTGAAAACGAGCACCTTGCCTCTATCATACTCTGAAGCTGTCCGCTCCTGGGAGAGAAGGGAAAGCTGGGCTGAGTCCTCTGACACGACCAACAAAAGCCAGGACCTGGATCCAGCTGCCAGCCAAGAGCAACAGCCCAGAAATGCAGGTGGTGGAGTCTGGGTTGCAATGCTGAACGGTCAAATGTCAAGCTCTGCTACTGATAATATATGAGCACGTGAGGAAGCTGACACAGCAACAAGGCACATGATGTGCTACTGTCTTTTGCTTTTCAAAACCAGACACTGAATTACTACATAGTGGACAGTCACACTAGCAGTGTGCTGAACAACTGGACTGCAATACAATTACATGGTCACATACCATTTTTTCCATGGGACATCTGTCTCATTCACTACACAAGAGGGACATGTGTGGGTACAATCAAGATGACATGAGCAACTGTAAATCTGTCAACTCCTTAATGGTGAGGGGCTTAACTTTTCAAGTTATATCACATACATATCTCATTATGTACAGAAGTATTCAGTCTGAATTCTAGAGGAAGCAGCTATGCAATACCATCCAAGGCATATAAAATACCTGGTGTAAACACAACAGTGCTGTTTGTGTCTGTTTCCAGGCATTACTACAAGCCAAGCTTGCATACTTGCTAGATAAAAAAAAACCAAGAGCATGTTCAGCTGGGCCAAAGCAATAATGCACTCCAAGTACCTAGCAAAGGCACGCAACACCAAATTGTCATAAACTGTCCTAACACGGTATCAGCTAGTCAGCTTGTGGTTATAGAGACATGCCCAAAACCACAAAACACATAAATAAAATAAAGACACTCTGCCACCTCCCTCAAACTGAGGTTTTGGGTTTATCTTACCATTTCTTACTAATTCCATAAGGTTTTCATTTCTTATGGTTCTTGAGTTTAGCTCAGTTGGTTAAAACTTGGTGCTAATAACACCAAGGCTGCAGTTTCAATGCCCTGTATGGGCCATTCATCTAAGAGCTGGACTTGATGATCCTTGGGGGTCCCTTCCAACTCAGAACATTCTGTGATTCTGTAAACCAGGGTTTAAAGATTTGTATGATGGTTCCAGATCAAAAAAAATTGTCAAATACTTCTGTGCATTTGAGAATCTGTCCTACTTAACCACAGGTAAAATTCAGAAGCACTGGTTTCTGTACAGGTAGAAGCACTTCATTATCTCATGGAGATTTAGTAAGGACAAATAAAGTGACAAGCTGCAGAGAGAAATATTGCAGTAGCAAACCCTCTACAGAGAGATGTATAATCAACGAATGATCATGAATATTGCTGAACAGATGAGTTCATCTGAGCTTCTGGGCTGACCTCACAGCACAAAGACACTGAAGCACAATCAGAGAACATATCACTCCTAGTTCATGACACAGGAGGGCTTTCAAAGCAGGAGTCAGGACTAGGCTGAGGAATTCTACCAGCCAGAGCAAATGGCTAAGCCAGACATAGCAAATTGCTTCTGAAGCCAATTTTAATCCAATGTATTTGACAAACGTGGCCAGAATTGGTGGAGGAGTTAGAACACAAGAACTAAAACCAATTCTTCATGAAAAATAAAAACACCATATGCAAATGTCATAGGATATATTCATCAAACTTGACAACAAGAGAGTAGCATCTCCTCATTTCAGAGCACAGAACCTTGAACAAATACACCTGTGAATTGATGCTAGATACATAATAAAATGTATTAACATCAGCCTTCACTGCCTCGTCTTTCGCCAGGTATATCTCATAGCAATCTTTCCACCACTGAGGACATGAAAGACTCCTTACACAACTGCCACTAAATTAAACTATCACTTACTCTCAGTTTGGAAATGGTAACTGCTTTTTCTCCAACTGTGAGGTCTGAGAACCAAGGCAAATACCCTTGATACAATTGAAAGTTCAGCATGTCATATTTTCTTAGAACCAAAAGAAAGACAACCAATCCTTCCAGGTAGTAAGAACCAGCTGCATTGTTCCCCCTAACTCCTCAGCTGAGCTGTCCTGATTTACAGTAGCAGATGATGTTCTTCAGTTTGATGAAAAGAAACAATTTTCAATTTAATCATTAAAGACACCTAGCAGATTTTCTGATTCAAAATAGTGTTGGCAACTTTTTAGAGATGTTTTCATAGCAACATTCAATGTAATGTTTTTTCCCCTTCTCAGAGCCTTGCTCAGCTCCTCTCAGTGAAACCTCTCCTAAGGTACAGATAGAAACTCCTGCTGCAGTGCTTATGCAAAAGAGTTCAAACACACATTTGTCCAGGCTGCTGAAGGTTCAGCAGTGCATGCAGAGCACTGCTTTAGCCATTCACATTGTCACAGGTGAACACAAGCACTGTTACTCAGCTTGCAGCTGAATCACAGTATACAGTAGCTTCAGCCAGGCAAAAAGACAGGATGTGTTTATCTTTTAGAAGTTGTAAGGCCTTTATGGAGAGATGCTTATGAATAATAAAAATCAATATTAATAGGTTATATATTTGTATTCTTATAGAACTGTAAAATGGCAGGCATCTGTGCCTGCAGCTGTATTTTAAAATGAAAGATTATTTTGAACTTAATTGAATTCTGATAACGAGAGGAAAAACCCCCTTCCTTTTTATGGTTTTGTTGCCTTTTTTTTTTTTTAATAGAAACTGTCACTTGTAAAGTCTTGTCAAGTGCAATAGAAACACAGGAATGTACACAAAGAGGCTTCAATTCTATTCAATTCTATGTATTCTGGTTTATGTTTCATATATCCCAAATTCCAACAGGGGGTAGCATTACACTACCGCTAGAACATTTGATACTTAGAATACACTCAGTTTCCCCACATTTGTTAGTCTGAGCTTCTTTGTACAATAGATTTGTTAATTTCCACTCATTCTGCACCAATTGAAAACCACTCCTGCAAAACTACTGTAGTGTTGAAAATTAGGCTCAGATGGGCCCAAGCTGGTACAAAAAACAGCAGATTTGACTACTGTGCAAATAAGCAGTGTGCAGTTCTGAGTTCATTCTTCTTGCTCAGCATGTAACACGAACAGGAGAGGCAAGGTGCACACTGGTGGGATGCCACAGCTCACATGATTCCTTTCCTTTGTATTTTAAAGTTCACAAAAACTAACTGTGCCACCACTGAACATCTCAGGACTGCAGAGATACCTGCCAAAACTTCACCAAGGGGAAGTATTGTTCTACATTTTCCTAGAACAGCACATCCCAATAGAAATAACAGAGTTCTGAGCCAGAGCATTAGCCCACTTCAAGAATTTGAAAGGCAATACAAAAGTGTTATTTAGCAGGAAGCTTGAAGAGGCTGAAAGTAAATGAAAAGGACAATCCTTAACATATAGATATATGCATGCAAATATTCACAAAGGGATTCAGATGGCCTTGCTCTCTTGGTTAACAAAGGAGCCATTGACAGAAAACTTACACCAGCAGAGACATACAAGACAAAAGGTCCAATAATCCATTCATTTCTTGACACTGAGACATTCCTTTTCTGATGACGAGAAAGGATGAGCTTCAACCAACATGCATAAGAGACATTTTACACTTTTAAATGAAAAGATAGTTCTTATGCCACTGTACTGAGGAGTACCCTGACTTATCACAACTCTTCTTGTAAAAAAAAGTTGGGATTCATAGAGAATTAATTCCACCAATTATACAAAAGTGCATGAAGTATCCCTTTTACTCAAGTTTTCTGCTTGCAAAAAGATTTAAAATCAAAGTTAGTTATTAATAAAGGAAAGGGATTCCTTTTGTAAATAGAGTTCAACTACAACTCTAGAGCTAAAGTGAAAGACAGTATATAGAGAAGGGCACAAATTAAAATATTTCAAAAGTTGGTAAAGTGAAATCTCAGATCTTATAGAATTAAACCTACCTCTATGGGTTTTAGAGATGGAGAAAGTTTATGTTAAGCTGTAATTACCATTTTGAAACATTCACCCGGGGTCTGCCCCAAGAAAAGTCTTTTCCTTCTTCTACTTCCCTCAAAGAATGTTGTTCCACAGTGTGTGCTTAGCTTCTGCTTGCACTAAAAATACACTTGTGCCTATTTTGTAGCCGATGGAGCTATGCCAATTTACATTAGACTAGTTACTTGATGCCTTCCTTCCAGCCCATTCCACATAAAGACACAAAGAAAGGAATCCTTGTTATAACCTGTGCATCCTGTTCCACAGAGAGAGAACTAGAGTGGGCTTAATTATGGGCCTGTGAAGAATAAAAATGAGAGCCTTGCAATATGATCTTCACATTCATTTTCTTCTTTTTAAACTCATATTTAGAACTACAGTTAGTCAACTTCTTCCAGAAAAAAGTTATTAACAAGATAATCAGTGATCATCAGTAGAAAGAAATGGATGAAACTAGAAGGACAAATAAGGGAGAGAAAGCTCAAAATAGTAAAATTAAGACAAGTGTTTTTCTTTATCCCCAGCCCATCACTGAAATTATGGTTTGTCAAAAGTAGTGAAACTATAATTAAGCTGCACAGCTTCAAAGGATACAGATACTTAAGTATGCATGGGGGCTGCTCACAGGCTTCTATATCAGAGAGCACTGCTATAAATTATTAGGTACAATTATTTCTGTAGTTTTTTTCCAAATCTTTCTATAATAGTTATCTCCATAACACGTGTGTTCTGCTTGACTTTGTGTCTTGAGGAATGAGATGAATTGGCAAACTTCATGTGGAAATGTTTTCCTCGTGCCACAGGGGGATTCAAGTATACAGTTACTAGCCCTGATATAGCCCACTTAGCACTTCTCTGTCCTTGTAATAAACCAGATCTGGGAAAGGTTTATATTTCCTTAATATTTTCCAGGCTCAAATTTCTTGTGCATTCAAAATTGCTTCCAATCAGCATTGAATTAGCAGAGGATTCCACAGAATCCAGACTACTGCAGAGGATGTAGCTAGGGGAGAGGGAACACAGCCAGGGTTCATGTCCCACTGATTCCCAGCTGTTGAAACAGTCATTTTAGTTGATTGACAGCTGGCTGCTGCACTTTATCCTGTGAATAGCCCGATATCCTCATGTGACAAGACTTAGGAGCCCAAAGTCAGCTTTAAAGCCTCTTTTCCATGTACCCTTTGGACTTGTGTGAGATTGAACTGCTTCAGAGAAAGTCTCAAGATCTGCTTTCTTTCATCCACCCTGCTTTAGGAAAAGAAACATGGAAATACACAAAAGATAACACCAAGGAAGGACATACAAGCAGAGCTTGCATGCAGCAAAGGCACTTTACGGCAGCCTAGAAGCCCATATGTATGACTCTGGTATTCACTCACCCCATCCTGGCTTTCATTTATCCTATGGATCACAGTCACTTGTTTTGATCTTAACATCCCCACCCCACCCAAGGAAGCTCTATACACACACACACAAATTTTGTGTCATTACAGACATACTGATGCATCAAACTTCACTGGACCTGAACTAGAGGACATGGAAAACCAACAGTAGCTCCAGGTAATATTTTTCCCCACACTTCTGTCCCACATTCATGGGTTGAATTTCTGCCTGAAGCAAGTTAGTTTTTCCAAGACACAAAATGTTGTTATACTTGCAAGGATGGTCAGAATGCAAGGAAAGTCTTCTCTCTGCAATGTCATTTAGGAATGGAACAGAACAGTTAGTTTGCAACTGGTAAATGGGGATAAAGAGCTTTTTTTTACACTGTAAAAAAGATTTGCTCAGTTGGTCAGATGCAGTAACTTTGAGGTTTCACTGTGTCACCTTAGTTCTGACCCAGAGTTCCTACACTTCAAATCTGAGTAAAAAAAGTCATTGCATCAAAAAAATTGCCTAAATTAGATTTGATGCAATATATATCTCCATAAGGATTTTGGAAAAGAATAAATTAAGAAAATATAATACAATTATGGGTGGGTTTTTTTACTCCTCTGTTGTCACAAGTTGGCTTGAAGTTCAGTCATATCCTCAAGCATGTTCTTGATATCTCGTTCTTTTCTAAATGTTAAAAATTGCTCAGCCCTCAGGCTAATCCCATTCTTAGAAAGAACTGATTTTCAACTGCCATGTCCTCAGTCATGGACTTTCTGAATCCACTGAGTATAAAGGCTCCTGCATTAATAACTTTTTTCCAGTAACTCTGCAGTTCTTGAAAGACACCACTCTCCAAGCTCAATTTCACACACAAAAAATTTCTCTTGAAATGTCATATTCAGTGCCACTGTTCTGTGATCCTTCATTAAACAGAAAATGACTTTGAACTATTTGTTGTAGTTATAAAAATTAGTGATAGACTCCCCATTATTTAAAAAAAAAAATTAGGGAGCAGCTGCTTCATCCTTGCAGGCTGATTTTCTCCTTTAGCTACTCTTATTAATTACTTCCTTTTCTGTCCACCAGTCACCTGCATAGTGAAAAAACTTTGTCTCTCTCACTGCAGCCTGGAAAACATTGCATTTAATCTAATCTTTAGAACTTGGATAGAATTATTGTCCACATCCAAAGTAGGAACACCATCCCACCAGTTGTGACAACAGCCTTGGGAAAAAACAGTATCCAGACACAGATATTATACAGCTGGGTAGACTGAGGTAAGCTGGTCAGAGCCACAGGAAGAAAACCCTAACAAAAAAATTCCAAGATCAATCCAAGTCTCAAAATTCTTACCACTCTTTATTTGAAGTGAGACAGTGCCCAAAACACCACTTTGCCATCACAAATTCCTGCCAGGAGTCTGCCATAGACAACCAGCTTTATGGCACAGCAGGCAGGTTTATTAAATGCATCCAACACCAAGCCAGGCAGAGAAAAAACACCAGATTTCAGTATGGATTCCTTCTGTATTTCCTGAAACACAGAGGAATAAACTCCATTCTTCCACTATGGGACAGGGTTTGAAGTCTGCTTCTCCTAGAGATCAAGGATCTATCTATTTATTTTAACTTGCATGCAGCCCAATTCTCTTACAAAGCAAACACTTTAACTACATTGATTTCAGTGCCCCTGCTTCTAAGAGTGTCAGAGGAAAGGTGCTGAAGTCTGCAGAAAGGCTTCTGCTGGTCTCAGTGGGACATTTTGGTCAAGAATGTAAAATTGCATGAGAGATAAATTTGGCAGTCTTATCTTCTGTATGGACTCAAAGAATTTGCTTTCTCTGCTCCTCTAGACAGGTTTCCCAGCATTTCAGCAGAAGCCTTTGGCACTATGCATAGTAAAGCAATTCATAAAAATCATGAGGCAACAGTCCCTCCTGAAAACCAGTAGGTATTTCTATATCAGAGTGGCTTATGCACATTTACTAACTACTTTGCCTATGGGAAGTATTCATTCAGTTCTGAACACAAAAATATCCTTCAGTGATTCATTCCTCAAATTGGTTTCAGAGTAATGAAACCATGGAGCAGATTCAGTGGAGCAGGCAATGAACAGTTTTCTATTCAGTAGAGTTGTTGCCACATATTTTCATGCTAATGAATGCCAAAATTGCATTACCCATACGAAGATGTTACTATATTATTACATTTTACTAATATAATATTAGGAAAAAATTTGCTTTTTATGAGCAAAGTAATACAACTTGGTATGGGGTTGCAGAGTTATATGAGAAACAGTAAGGATTTTCCTAGCTCACAACCTCCACATGACTGATACCTTCAGATCTAATCTGATTGAAAGTCCATATGGGATATTATAAGCCAGACTGAGCATATTTCCATAAATATCTTGAAGTAATAAGTATATTGGGAATCTTGAATTACCAAAACAAATTCCACTCATATGTCTTGTCATGAGTTGTGGACAAGCTTAAGCACAGTTTGTGTAATTTTGTTGGAACACATTTCATCCTTTTAATTTGCATGCTTCCACTTTTAAGTGGCTCTGTCAAAAAAGGCTGGTTGGAAAGGTCACACCCCTACTGAGCATCTATTTTCAGTCCTCTCATCTACTCACAGTGAGCTGCTGTCAGCCCTCCAGACATCCCATCCAAATGATTGCTATCCTACTGACACTCACCAATTCCTTCTGAGCCATGCAATTACTTTGATATCAGTGACTTATTCAAAACAAAGTATTTTCTGCTCAGCTTTCTTTAATCCACAGTCTTAAAAATAGCATGTTAGGAGACATTACAAACATTGTAAATGTTTGTAAGTCAAGGAATAGAGGGTTTTAGAAAATTACTTAGTTTGCGATCTTGCAGAAGGAGATGAATGACACAGGAATCAAACTTGGGAATCTTAATCCAGGGCTGCCACTGGACTTATTTGCTTCCCTAGAGTTCAGCTCCATGTACTCTATGCTTTCCTTATGTCTTTTTGTGTTTTCTTTCTCTAGGTGAATTCTCCTTTTTAGCAAATGAAGATAGAAAGTGGCTGCTAACACTTGGCAGGATTCTGTTGAATTTTTCCAGAAGGAAATGGATTTCTATTTAGAAGTGGGGAAAGAAAGAAAAAAAAAAAAGAGAGAGAGGAAAAAAGCCTTCCATCTTCCCATTTTGGCCACATTCCTAGAGATCTGAGGAGTCTCCTTTATAAGCAGATCAAAAACAAAAACCTCAGAACCCCTACATTCCAAAGGGAGTAATGTCTTCCACCTTTTACTGTCAGATAAAGCATTCTCCTTCAAAGCATTTCTTTCTCTCCCTTCAGAAAAGTTACTCTCCCAACAGAGAAAGAAGTAGCCATCAGTTTTAGTAATACTAAAAGCTATTATCCAGCTTGATTGTATTTAGGGAAGAAAGCAAATTTTCCCATTTGCTCATTCTGATGGGTATATAAGATCAATACCATGGTTTATCAATATCTCCATGGCTCTCTGACAGAAAAGCAACCCAGCAACACTTCTGTTTGGTGCAGAAGAATTAATTCTGCTGAGCTACATTGTCTACATTCCCTCATGTAGGAAAGATGCTCTCTTCTCTTGACACTATCATCTTTTCTCTTATCAGGGCTTCTGTGGCAGGCACTTCTTTTCCCATTACAAACCACAGGTTTTCTGTTCCCTATAGTGCCTGATCCCAAGAAGTGCCAAGAGCTTAGTTCTTATTATTCTGAATTTAGATTAGAACTTTTATTCCTTGCACAAATGCTGTGAGGATTCTTTTGTTAGAGATGGAGAGGACCTCGAGTATAATTTTTTTAGGTAACAGATAAGGCAGCTTCCTACAGGACTAAAAGAAGATCTGCACAGTTCTGGTAGGGTTGGCATGTCTTGTGTTTTACTGTGACATCTCAAATCCAGAGTCTTGCCCATTAAAAGTGACCTCTTCCATGCAAGCCTTTGGAAGAGCCAGGTCACTTATATGAACCCTTAACCAGCAAGAGCAATCTAAAAGGAATCTGGGTCTCTTCTTGATTACTTGGGAGTGAAGCCTGTTGTCAAGAAGCATTATAATATTTTACAAAACAACAGTGGTAAACTGAGAAAAAAAAAAAAGTCTTCCTTCCCTGTAAGCTGATGGAAAGCAATATCACAACACAGTGCACAAGCAGACCTGACAGCACCTTTGTAAGAGGATGGGAGTCAATTCTATGATAGACTCGTGGTCCTGGCCAAAATGACAGGAAGGAAAACAAAACAAATCTAGCTCTAAGCCTGACACTACACCCATCTGTTTCACACTCCTGTCCTTTGTCAGTTTCCTCTGGAGAACATATTTTTGCTCCAGTCTCTGATTTACACAGTACTGGGTGCTTTTGTCAGCACAACAAGCTCCAGAAATTCCTGCATTTCATTGTCAAGAACAGCAATGGCAACAGATTTCTTCTATTTCAGAAAGATGCTGTGGGGAAATTGGTGGGGTTTAAGATGCTTTTGAATCTGTGGAAATTTGAAAAAATAACAAACACTACTTTGTTGTAAAAATTTCAGAGCCTTCAGAGTTTTTTGCAGTAACTGTAATGTAAGTAAAATGCCAGATTGCCAGACCATTGTCCAGTGCAGACAACTCGTTCAGTGGTGACACGTGATGAAAGATGCATCTCACTGCAGGTTAACGTTTCACAGTCAAGACTCAAAGAAAAACAATTGGAGTTAAATCCTAAAAGAAGAGAGCACAAGAGCAAGGTTTCTAATTCATGCCAAAAGCCAGCATGACGCAGAATCAAGGGTCATCAAAGTACACAAGAGTCTCACAAACACATCATCACTTGGGTCAATACTAACAACTGAATTCCAGATTCCTCTGCAAATAATTCCTGGTTTAGTTTGGACATAATGTGTGTTGCCTAACTGCCCAGAGCTCTGAGATTAGAGCAGAAAGACAAGCAACAACAACGCTGTAGAAGATGACAAATGCATCCTTCTCAGCAGAGAATTTAGACAGCCTGTAGTTTTTGAAAGGTGGGAGGAAGCATAAAATGTTACAGCATCACACATCAATACTGTAAAAAAAAATCTTTGAAAAGAGATGTAAAAGGTGGGCAATTACAAATAATCATGTTCCTACACTTTCAGAGAAAGCATGGCAATAAACATGCTACAAGATAAACACATAAGGTGTTCAGTCTCATGGGGAAAGAGGTAATGACTCCAACAGAAAAAAAAAATAGCTACATTACAGTTGTAGATAACAATATATTGTGATTTCTTTACTATCTGTTTTAATACTACATTAGAAAACTACTTGACTAAAAGCCAAAAAACGTTAAAACATTCCCAGTTACATAGACATGGCCATGTGATCCTGAAGCTGCTATTTCTCAAATCTCACTACACAAGGTAACACCTTCTGGGTGTTCTCTTTCACCACTTTCAAAAGCAGCAACTACAGTGAGACACATCAGCTAACTCCAGGGGTAAGGGGTTTGTATGGGATTTGGAAGACCAAGGCTGTATTCCCAATGCAGTTACAGGCTACTCATGCCCCTGGTAAAATCAGTCCAGGCAAGACTGCAAAAGAGACCTCAGCACAGGATGCTCTTCAGAGTTCAAGCCCTTTCTCTGCCTGAGGACACATCAGCCTTGCTTCTCTCTGGGCTTAGTGTCTCCCTGGTCTACAATTCATAAGGGACACACAGATATTTATGGTTGCTCTAGATCTACATGGAGACTGCGCTCATCCAAGGCTGCAGGTGATTAACAAGCTCTGAAAGCTGGACATGGTGCTGCATGATTAAATACACTAGTGAAGAGCCTGCTCAAGGATCACAGTACAGACATGCACAACTTCCTTTAGAGCTGTAATGCAAATTAAAGCAGTTTCTACAGGACAGACTAAAAGAGCTAAATATTCAATCACTTAATCAAAGTTCCACTTAAACCGAGATCCATGTCCCTCCAGGGCAGGTATCAGTTCTCCAGATTCTATGCAAGGAAGGGTTCTTAGCCCCCCAACACTGTGGATCCTGCTGCCTGACAAAACCTCTCAACTCTTCTGTCCATCATGACCACAACACTTCCATATTTCCACTTACTACAGATATGCTGGAAGATTCAAAGTTTGAGGCATACAGTTACAGTGGTAGCAGGAACTACACAAGTAGCTCACAGAGGATTTGGGTAGAACAGCTTCTAATTTGGGACCATTGTCTCCAAGGAGGTTTTGGTATTTTAAAATTATCAACTTAAGTAGGTGGCTAAATACCAATACAAATTGATGACAACAGCCACACACAAACTGACAAGTTATTTTCTCCTCTATTATGGCAAGTTAACTATCAAAGCAGTAATCAAGACTATATTTCTACATAAATAAGAACTCCCACTGACATAAATATGAGTTTAGCATGAGCTAGACATACATAAATGTAATTCCTTTTAATGGACACATTTCAAGCTGTCAGCAGTGATTTGAATATTACGCTAAGTAGTATGAAGAGACAGCCATAATCATTCCATATTAATTCAACTTCCAAGAAGATGAAGGTCAGGGGACAAAAATCAAAGCAAAACTAAACCCAGTACTTGTCAGATGGAAAAGGACAAAACCAGTTGGAAAATTATTTTATTTTTCAGACTTCTAAGGAAATTTACAAACAATGGTGGTGTAAAAAAAAAAAAACTATAAAAAAGTTGACATCATTTCTCAAACTATAGCATTAAATGAAGTTACAGAGCAACAAGCGTACAATGGAATTCTATTCATCAAATTAGTATTAGTTAAGTAGTTGAAAATGTAATAAGTAAAATCCAATAATAAATCTCTACAACTTACTCAGAAATCCCATAACAATCCAACATTCTGAGCTTAAATTATACTTACAATACACAATGAATTCATCTCTGCAATCGTCTATAGCACTGAAATCAACTAGGTAAAGTTACATAGCGAAGGCACATCTTGTGAAGTTTGTAAAGGACATCTTGAGCACACTACAATTACATACAACAGAGAGCAAAACACCCTGCAAGCTTGCTTGTTAATCTCCAATGTCTAATATGAAATACAATATAGAAATCATAGAAGCAATATTTAGTGTCTCTTTTCATGCAGGTTCTATTCATCATGCAGAGTGAAACACAAAGGCTTCCTTGCCCTCTTTTCTGTTTGAGCCTTGGCACTTTCCCAGGGTAAGTTCTCCCTATGTTCATCATCATCCTTGTCATTAGTGGATCAGGTGGCTGTTAACAAGTCAATCCCAATCATGAACACCACTGTGCCCACCACCTATGCATGTCTTCATCCTGCAACCTGTCTCCAACTCTTCACATGCTGAAGTCCAACATGCACACACAACATGCCCAAACCTAACCTCCATTTGCCAAAGTTTACATCCAGGGCAGAAGACAAACAAATGCTCTTATCCTTAATCACTGCTGTAGACTTTCCTTGATTCAGGTCACTTACTTTAAATAGCAAGCATTTAAAAACAATTAACACAATTTAATTAACAGCTGAACTTGAAATTGCAAAGGTATTCCAAACACTGGTACACTAAAGCCTTTGAACATGAATTTGAATAAACATGAAAACCTGGTGTCTTCATTAATCCATAAATCAGCTCCTCCTGGCCCTAACTTCATCTGAAACATATCCTGTTCAGAGCACAAGGAATAAGAATTATTTTTTAGTTATAGCATATGGATTTGTGTTTTCACTGTATTCATCATGAGAAACACCAAAGACAGTGTCCATTAAATAATGCTAAAATAACTCATCTTGACAGTTCAGGAGAATCTATCAAAAGGTTATTTTTTCTTTCAAAAATAAAAACAAACCCATGAGCCATTCAATTTAATAAGACTTCTTTCCTGACTGCTTGCAAATAGGTATTTTAAAAAATAAAATAACAGATGTGCATATCTTATGCTAAAACAAAAAGTTAGTAAGAGGGATGAAGCAGTGTTTATCATTAAATTAGTTTAAATATTGGCAAAAAATTAAATTCTTGCCAACCTATAGTATTAGGGCAGCTAGAAACACTGTGAAACCTGACAGCACTTTGCAGTAAAAGATGTGGATACCCATGTCGTTGGGGTCAACAGGCAGTGAAAGAAATAGTAACATACTTTAGCTTTTAATGATTTTGAAGATATACAATGGAATATTCACTTTCAGCTTTCTCTCTTCCAGAGGTATGCAGGGTAAGATTTGGTAAATTCATGTCTAAACCAACAATTCAGATCACCCAGAAACATTAAACCATGTGAGCTAACAGTACCTTGACTCTTTCCTGATTGCCCACAACAAAGTCCCCTTTGAGCTTTCTGATCCTAAACCAGAGCCCTTCCAGAAACCAGTCTTGGGCACTTTTCCCAAATTCTTTCTAAGTACAGGCAGCAGACACAGGAAGTCAACAGAGATACACTGCTGTGTAGCCCACTGCCTGCACTGCAGAAAGAAGTGGGAGGCTCAATCCCAGCTCTTTGCACCCAGTCGAGCTTTCTGCATTGGGCTAGAAGGTACTGAGGGCCTTTGGTGCAGATGGCTAGTGAGGATGGTCTTGGAAGACCACTGATCCTCCTGATCAGTGTAGACACAACCTTACAAAGCCTGTCACAAACTGTCTCCCTACCTCCCAAATGCTGCAAGTACATGACAAAGTAACACCCAAGGTGCTGTGACAACAGCTATGCAGGTGCCTCAGGCAGACAGCACTCTCGAGTTTGCAGACATGTGAAGGCAGTCAATGATGCAAATGCATGAAACACCTCATGAGAAGAAAATAATCCCTCAATTTTATAACCTTTTAATTTTTCTTTTATCACCTACTATACATTCAAGCTCTTTTCATAGCAGTGATCTATGTAATCTCACATTCTCAATTAAATGCACACATTTCAATGGCAGTATTTAATTTCTCATTCAGAAGTCTCTCTTGCTGAATCCTTGCTTCACACATTCCCTAATTTAAGCACTCCCTCTAACCTTCACAGCCTTTCAACAGCTCGCTAATACGAGCAGCTTTACCCAATTCTAGTATAGCAAGCACATTCACAGAAAAAAAAAAAAAGTCTTCTCCAGAATGGATAAAAACAGATATATTTTCTTCATGCAATGTATAATTGATGCATAAAGCTTACTGCCATAAAAAGTCAGGAATGTATCAGGGTTCAAAAAGAATTTTTAAGAATATCAAAGTCATAGTAACAGATACTTGCAAATGTATTTAGAAAGGCATATGAGTCTCCATAGTTTAGGTTTTAAGTCTTTATGTGACTGCTGATAGAATCAATTTTTCCTGCCAATAAATTGTCCTGGTCATAGATTGCTAATGAGTTTTTGCGTCCCTCCTCTAAAGTATCTATTGTTGGCCAGTTACAATACTGGATTAGCTGATCTGCTATGGACTGCCATCCTGATTTGACTATCTTGTATTTCCTCAGTGAGAAACCTGGCTAATCTGGCTTCTTGTGCAAGGCACGCTCAAACTACAGTGACAAAGAAAAGAAAGACATAAAAATATGCACTCTGGGCACCTTAAGAGCAGCACATACCATTTGACCTCCCTTCTTTCTTCTTTGTAAATACCAGCAGCAAGGCAGAACAAAGTACTTCACACTTGCTTGCTATTGTATGACAAATTCAGTGCCTGCAAAACTTTTATCTCTTTCACTCACATATACCCACAGCCAAAATTGTCATATACTCTTCAATGTTTCCTTGACCAAGCACAGATTTTGAGGAAACCATGTGCTAAGCCTCTCCATCCGAGCATGAACAACACAAAAAAGTTATTATCAGTTCAAATTATAAGGGAAACAATATTACTTATGACCTACAACTTAAGTAATTTTAAATTAATCATGCCGTATTAACTAAGGTTTGTTAGCATCTGCTCAGTCTTAGGTATTTACCTTTAGTCCACCACAGATTGGGCAAGCTGAAAAAAGAGCTCTTGTCATCCCAAGGTGGGGGCTACATGTGTCACAGGGGTCAGCTGAGGCCCCACCAGGTGGTGACAGCTCACTACTTTTGGAGTCTGACACCTGTCCTTGTGGTTTTGTGTCTGACCACCTTGAAACAAAATCCACATATGTCTCATCACTGGAGTCCTTGCTGCTTTCTGCGAGTAAGGATGAAGGCCTCCCTCTGTCCTGGCTGTGCTCAGGTACCCTCCGTGCTTCCATGTGTGGCAGTCTCAGTTTTGGGTCACTAGCACCTTGAGGTGACAGGGCCTGGTCCTTGGGAAGCGTGGAATCCGCACTCTTCGGCTGCACATCTTTAGAAGTTGCCTGTAACACGCTCCTGGGTATATCATAAATATGTCTGAGAGAGCTGGGAACCTGATACTCGGATCCCACAGCTCTCTGGGACTCGCCGTGAGGACAAGTACATAAACTCTGATCTGAAGGAAAGTTCAACGGCAAGCTTAGCAATGATCCAAACTCATCCCCATGGCAAATGTCCAGGCTCCCAGCATAGGAAGAGAAGCTTCCAGAGTAAGAAGAGTGACTACCAGTAGCTATTCCACTGTCGGAAGAACTCTGACGACCTATTTCCTGCAGCTGTCTGGATCGGAGGGGCTTTGGAGGTGGTTTAGTAGTGCCACGTGCCGCTTCTGGAAGGGTCTTTTCTTCCCCAAGATGAATGCCCTTGGCAGCTGCCAGTCCATGGCTCTCTTGAGAGGTGCTGGCTGAAGACTGCTCAGGCCAAACAGTCAACCTGCTCCCAACACTCACGTCCGAGTGGCTGGTGTCTGAAGATGAGCTTGAAAGACTCCTGTCGTCTCCTAGAAAAGAAGACACATCAATCTATGTGTAAAACTCAATCAAGAGAGAAGCTTCTCAAGAGAGAAGCATGGCAAGTATGTACAAACTGGAAGGACCATGAGGCTCCACCTGCTTTTTGTAAGTGGAAGTGCTGTCAGAAAGCCAGAATTCCTGCAATAATTCGTATCCCCACGGGAAAAATAAAATATAACACTGTGTTACCTTGCCATAACCCTACCACACTGTGGAACATTCAATGTTAAATTTTTAAAGTTTATGCACCAAGTTCTCCCTTTTTCAAACATATTTTACTTCTATAGTTAATTAGGTAACTGTGCCAAAATACAACCATACATCACTGTACAAATAAAAATGAGAATACTACTGTTATAAAAATGTTTACATATCTATATACAAAGAGAGCTTCTGTGACTCATTTATACATATATTGCAAGAATCTTTTTTCCTCACTGATACTTGCAAGAAGGGCACTTTTACAGGTAATTAAATATCTTGACCATTTCTCTATTGTTCTTGCAACCCCCACATCTTATAATTATAACATATGCTCACTTTTAAAGCCTGAGAAGAAAGGAACATCATTTAATTTTTTTTAATTAAAGATATTTCTTACCTCCACTGCCTTGGCGACTTGTATGGGACAGCAAGCTCAAGCGCTTTTCTAATTGCAAAGCTTCATGAGCCAATCTTTCTTCTGAATAGGCTGGATTTGTACTTGGATCTTTAAAAACAAACAGAAAATAAAAAAATTAATAAACAAACAAAACCTAAATAAATAAGGAAACATGGAAAACATATAAAAACAGAGGAAAGGAAAAAAGACATTATTATGTTAGATATTCTTATGTTTAAAATGCTGATTGGAAAAATGCATGGGACAATCTGCCTTCAGCACATCCTGGAGATGTGCTACATACTAAGTTAAAATTATAAGTGCAAAGATTTTCGGAGATTATACCCAGTGTCTGTAGTAGTTACCACCAGGGACAGAACGCTCAAGAGCACAGCACCAAAGGCAGCAGGTAGAGAAATAATTAGCGTCCAGCAGGTCTACAGGACTTGAAAGTTGGGAACTTTAACTTTGAGAAAGACCAAATTTTTCATCCTACAAATTTATAAATCAACATCATAAAGTCAGGGTCATAGTGATTAAACTATTTGACACCTTCCAATCCAGATCATCCATTTAAAAATACTTCACTTTTAAGTTTGATGTTCAGAAGGTCATTAAGATCAGAAGTCAGAGACAAAACCAGAAACCTGGTGGCTCTCTGTCTTCATGTTCAATGCAAGACAAGTTAGAATGGTATAAACCGCTCCTAAAATGTACTGTCAGGGATTTACCCCATACATTTCAGTGAGCTTGCCATTCCAGCAGAAATTATTTCACCAAAGGCAGCTCATTGTATTCCAACAAAAAGAGAAAACCCAAAAGTTACACAGAATGTGGAATAAGTTTCATCAGTAAAACAGGCCAGTTTCCTCTAAATCATTTTGTTTCCAGCCAGGCACAACAATAAACCCAGATGGAAGTATCCATAACCATTATCCCAAGAGAAACCTTATGGATTCTTTCGAATAGCACTGACAAGTGTGCCATGTTCAGCACTTGCAAAGGATATGGTCTGCTAACTTGTTCAACATCAGAAGTTTCAGTGGTTCTTATTAATACACAGGGAAAATAATTAATGACAGATAAAACAGGTTCCTCACAACTGCTGCTCTTGTATATCTGATCAACTGGGTAGTAGTAGCACACCACAAAAACATTGAATCATTAAATAAGAGGGAGGAAAAAAGGTTGAAAAAGACTATACATTGCTGTGGTTGAGTTAGTAAGACAAAAAACAGTTGCAATGATGAAAGAAAAGTTTCATTATCATCACAGGTCTTTTAATTTTAAAAGACTTGGGTTTGATGTTGTCAACATAGCAGTCAAAACAGGCTCACAATCAGGGGAAGAAGCACTGCCAGGTGAGCTGAAGCTCCATGGGAGCTCCCTACATTATTAACTACCCTGAGAAAGAAGCTGCCACATCTCTTGTCCCTCACTATATTCACTTTCTGGCCTCCCCTGGACACATCTGAGTAGAGCACAAGAACAGAAGTAACAATGTTGAAATGTCTTTCTTTCCCATGCAGAGGAAGTTCTCATCTTTAGCAGTCTGCAATCTGGATAAGATTAGCAGAAAGAGCAAGACACACACAGTCCACCTATAACAACACAGACTGGAAACCAAAGATGTTCTAACAGGAACAAGGCAGTAATGCCCATGACAAACAAGGTCTGTGACCTCTGTGTCTCCCAGCTCAAACAGTGCTTAACACCTTCCAAACTTAAGAACAGAAAACAGGACTGTTTGATGTGGATTGTTTTGTTAGGTCTTCATTCCTACTTACACTGCAATACAACTCCTATTAAGCATTGACTAGTTCAAACCTGTGTAGCTGCTTATCCAAACAAAACCCCCGATGCTTCCATATGGACCTCTGCCAGAGGAAGACACAAGATCTGGCCACCAGCACCTATGGTGCAACCCAGACAGGTCTATGCAAGGATCTGCTCAGTAGCATAGAGTGTAACAAGCTGCTGCTTGAGCCTATTTTTTAACATCCACTGTTTACTGTATCTACTTAAATGCCTTTATGCCCAAAAAACGTTCAACACAGGTGTTCTATGAGCACTTTGAGTATAAAGCTGACATAACAGATCAGCAAATTAGTCAAACCAAGATGCAACAAACATTAACCCTTCCCACAGCAAAGAACTGTGTAGTAGGAAAGGCCCTTTCACTTTCCTCAGGGTATGATTTTTTGACAAATACAGATTTTCAGAACATTACTAGGGCACATACACAATTAGTTTTTTAGTAACTATTCCTCTTACAGACAGCAAAATGTATAATGTTTTTTAAAATGGTCAATGCAAGATGAGGAGATAGGAGGGAAGTTGAAGTCAATGAGTCTGCACTGACAAATTCCCTGTCAGCTACACAGCTACAGGACACAATAGGTTTCACCAAAGAACATGAAACCTGAGGGCATACTGTCTGTCCTACAGGACTGATAATTTTTTGGTTAAACTGTCCCCTAAGGATTGCCTATGTATAAAAGGTGTGTACAAAACTGGATTCATAGTTTTGTGCTGCGACCTCTCACTGCCCAGTTTTGTGAAAGATTGAGTAGCAGAACCTTTTTCAGCAAGTTCTAGGAAGGGTCTAGAGAAACAGCTCCAAAACCTGCCAAACATATACAGACTCTAAGTCTTAGGTAGATATTAAAAATAACTGTCTATCAATCTTATCTATGTCTTTGCTTTGCCTTTAATCTTGTCTGCTAATAAGTCAGACTTCTATGGAAAACACACAATATTACTCCCCAGAAGCAGCAGATTCTTATACCAGTGTTTTTGGTTACAGAATTCCATGCTCTAATCAGGAACTTTTGCTACAAGATCAGGCTATGGACTGAAGTGACTAGCAGCCACTTTTTAGAGACCAGTCATTACTGGAGAGCATAACCTTTGAGCTCTTTTCATATGAGTGTAGAACTACGGTTTAAAACTTAGAAAAATAAAAGTTTTCTCAACAGCAAAGTTGGATTTGTTGGCATCATCCTATACTTTGTGCATGCACAATACACAGCCTCTGAATAACTGAGTGGCAATTCACCATATTAGTAACTCAGGAGGAGAGGAGCAGCATGACCAGCACCGAGACAGCTGTCCAGGGACGTTAGAGAGCTTCTGCCCACACAACGTCCGACAGCAGCTCCAACAACTCTAAGAGCAATTAGTACCTTCATTTGCCATACTCTTAACAAATGTATCCTGTCGTGGGACTTACTCACATGAAATCTATGCAGTTAGATTCACTCAGGTCCTTCAATTAATAAAATGTTTTATCATTTTCCAAACAAAAATGGATCCCTTGCTATGAGGAAATAATCTTTTGTCTGAGACAAGTCATTGAAATCTTCTTAAATGCTCTTTTGGGGCAAAGGGGAAGGATTACATCAAATTCAGCTGGACTAAAAATGCCTCTGATGGAGACTTTATTTTTATATTACGTTGGTGGGTATTCATTAAAGCCACATCAGCTGCTCATCGTGGGAGATTTTGAATACTTTGGTAACATACGAATAAAGTGTCACAGTAATTCAAAGCTCCAGGGTTGTTCAATAAGCACCTGTCAGGAAAAAATGTATTGTATCCAGTTAAGTCAGCAGCTACCTGATTGATTATATGCATGTTTAAAATGCAACACTGGTTAATTACTTCATTAAACAAAATTAGGTAAGTTAGGCTGAAAATCTCTCCTTTCTTTCTTTCTTTCTGCGTAACTGTAGGCAGATTTGTAAATCAGGCCTGGACCCTCACCTTCTTGCTAACATCTCCATACCCTGTAAGATGTCTGGAGGAATGAAAAGATGTCCTAAAAGTTTGAGGAGGATCCACTTGGTACAGATACTGCAGAAGGCAGCCACAGAGCTGTCTTGCAATGGCCAATGGTGTATCAAGCTTCAACAAAAAGAAAGAGCATCAGATTGTACACTCTCCAGTCAGTCACAATGCAGCCTGAAAAAGCTTCCAAAATTAAAAGAGAGCATCAAGACTATCAACATTACACCTGGAGTCTTTCCAGGTTGGAGGACTAGACTGTCACATAGTCTTAGATTTAGAGAGTACTGGTCTGCTCACTGATCAAAGATACCACTGATCGGCTGTTGGGCCTTTGCTGTGTTCAGGTTTGGCATTCAAAATGAATCTTGCTAGTGAAAAGAAGGAATTCAGCACACACCTGATAAACAAACATTTCTCAAATAGTATGCATGCAAATTCAGTAGAGACTACAAACCATGCAGTCAGTGATTTGTTACTACATCAATATCAAGACTTCTGTCAAGATAGAATGTAAAATTCTCTGGTCTTTTTTCTAAATACCTCTTCAAAGGGAAAAAAGAAAAAAAAAAAGCCATCCAAAGGTATCACATCACTTATTGAGTCCTTTATTTAAAATGTTACACTGCCTAAAAACATTCACAGATACCTATATCTACACTATCTCTGCATTCCCACTCAATGTCTTCATGTTATTTTAAAGAGACCTCATGCAGCTTTCAATAAATCAAACCCTCCAATCTGCCAATGGAGTTGTCAATAGGGCTATTCTGGTACAATTCTGAAGAAAGTAACTATCACAAGTAATAAACTGTAAAACATCTAATGTTCTTTTTCTTTTCAATTTTATTTTGGACTCATACAGAGGGGTTTTTTATCATGGGAAGAGTAATTCGATAACCATTTCCAAAACATCACAGAATAATTCAGTTTGGAGGGGATCTCAGGAGATCTCTAGTCTAACCTACAGCTCAAAGCAGGGTCTGCCATGCTATGAGAGATTAGACCAGACTGTGACACTTTGCAATGGTCAGTCAAGTTCACGAGTTCCATTGCATTGGATTTTCATTACATGTTTTATAGATGACATAATAAAATACTTACAGAAATCATATATCTACATGATAAGAACACCATGCTTTTAAGGAAATACGGTATACTTTTTTAAACTACAATACTGAAAAGAAGATGTGAATATTATCCTTGAGCAATGTAGTTACAAACTCCATTTGGATACTGGGTATTTTACATTTGTTTAAAGAATCACTATGGCAAGGAAAAGTAAGAAAACTGATAATTTTCCAGTCCTCTTCAAAGCGGTCTCTACGGCTTCCTAATAATTTCATGCTAACACATAAAATTTTCAGCACTCCTTTTAACCATATGGTTGGGCTGTTTGTAATATGAAGCAACTGGCTTCATTCATTACCCTTTTTTACAAAGACAGACTACACAGATGTTGATTGCATAACATCTATGGATTAAACTTGTGTTGTGGGCATTGGTGTCCAACACTGTCAATGTGACTTTTTTTACTATATTACCTTCTTTCTCTGTACAGATGCCCTCTGTATTTTCCTTCCTTGAAAATACCCAAGTGCTTCAAATATACTTCATGTTTAAGTTGGAAAGGTACAGACAATGGCAAGAAGCCAAATTCGAATAGGAAACTGTGAAGAGGAGGCTGCTTTCTCTAAAAGCTTTTAAACTAAACAAAAGCAGAACACTGCATACATGAAGCACAGTTGAGGCTGCGCAGCATTCTGCACTGCAGTAAATATCAATAACATTGACTAGAAGTGTCTTGGTAGAATCCCCAGCCTGGAAGTTTTGATCTAATTACCTGAAGTGTACAGATAATTAATCTAGTTAACAGCTAATCCTTTCAAAAGGTTGGGTGAGTTTCAATACTTGGCAGATACAGTGTGCAGCTGGTAGACTTCATCTTTTCAAGCAATACAGTACATTCTGTGTAACAACATACTTGATAAGGAAAATTAGTTTATGGATGAATCACTAGTATTGTGCATGTGCATGTGCGTTAAACAAATCTGTGCAAGCTTCTGCATGGGATAATGAATGAAGGAGAACACAAAAAATATTTTTTTCTATGAACACATACATAGGGTGCGACACCAAACTGGAAGATACACGGGTAAAATACACAGGAATGAAAGTCAGAGGGGTCAAGGTAGCTTGGATAAAGGCAGAGGAGTCTGCAAGAACATGAGCACACTTCCCCACAAAACAGTTCTGCCCAGGGAAACCAGAGGAAATCAAGTGGCTGAGTACATCTTCACTTCCACCAGCACAGAAGAAAAATTAAAATACCTCAGAAAAGGTCTTTTCCTACAAAAACCCAGTTGATCTCCAGGATGTTCCACATTCACTTTATGCACTTTGTTGAGGTCAGAGCTCTTGAAGGAGGGGAGAGAATGTGGTATGTGGCTGTGCAAATCCACAAATGCCAGAATTGATAACTAAGATGTGAAAGCAGATTTACTCCTACATGCCTCTAAAAACCAATTCTACAAAGAATGTGCCATTAAAATTAAAATTTAAAATAATAATTTAAAAAAAAAGACAATGGAATAGTTGCTGGTAAGCTTAATTTTTCTGGTTAAAAATCTTTTGTTAAATGAAAGGTTTAGAAGTTGTATACATTCAATACAGTTCTGGACATGTAGGAGAATATATTCAATAGTAAAGCTTTAAGTATCAGCACTCATTTTTGTGTTTCTGTTCTTTTTTTTGCTGTTCGCTTTTTTTTTTGAACACTACACTTAATTGAAGGCAAACATATCATGCAAGAATGATTCTTCTGTCCACTGTTCTGCTGGATTATTTAATTTACTTCAGTCTTACAACTATGAGAAAAAAAGACATGAACTGAGCCTTGTGTTTACTGCGTTCACTTTAACTAAATTTTCGTAATTTATTTTCACAAGCTTCACATCCAGATCTAATCTTCTCCATCACATTTCCTTCCTGCAATTATCTTAATCTTATAACAGTAATAAAACCCTGTCAAACACTGATTAACTGCCTAGCACTTAAACAGAAACTCTCATGATTTCCCACAAATCCCACCTCATCCTTCACCATTCTTGCAGCCTTTTCCCACTGTATTCCACTGCCAAGTCACAGATACTTTTCTGCAATCTCATTTCTACACTTCTGTCCTGTTTAACACAGTCATTGTGACTCAATATTGTATTCCATCTGCTGAAATCAAAAGGCAGTAGGGCTTACCATGACACCATCCAATTTCCTCCCTGAACATTACAGTGCATGCAGCATTTACCATGAAATAGGAAAAGGAATTTAATCCTCACACATCACAAGAAAAGCTCAAGCCACAAAACTGAAATGGGATGTGGAGGCCTGACAAAGTTTTTCAAGGTTGACAAGACTTAGAACTTAGTGTTTTGGGTGAACTTAAAATGCTCCAGAAGTTAGTTTTACATCAAACTATGAAAATAGCAATGCAGACAGGGATCCAAATTAAATTTCTAAGTTTAAATCTAAAAGTTAGGGTTCCTTTCAATTCAAATTGCCATCTTTTAGTACTGTTAGATAGGAGAAGACTAAAGTTAGCAATATCACCAGAAATATGAATGAGCCAGAGCAGCAGGGGGAAACTGGGTACATTCAACTTATAAATCTGTACTATGACATTTCAGAATGAAAACCACTCTGCAGTCTCCACACCCGCAGTGTCTGCAAGCTGTTCTTACAAGCACAGCAGCAAGTGGCAGACATGGCAAGTTCCTACTCTGCTCGGTTACTCTATACTTCCCATATTAACCTGGTAGGACTGGACGCAAACCAAAAGGGCCCTTCGTCGGGGAGATGCCACGGACGATGCAGTCGAACAGAAAGCTGATCTGCTCTCCCTCAGCACAAGAGAGGAAAAAAACACCAGCCCCTGCAAGAAAGCACAACATAAATATGTGGGTTTTCACCTGGATACTTTAGAAATATATTTAGCTGAAGTTATTTATAACGTAGCAATCAAAAGAATATGAAGTGCAAGCCATGAAAGTAAGTCAACGAGACATTTTCCAGGGAAAAGAAATAAAAAATTCAGGTCAGCACACACACACTATAACGCAAACATGTAAAAATTCAATAGCTACCTAATAATTGATGTTAATTTTCTGACAGTCATTCAGAGTATTGTCATAGAATCATAGAATGGTTTGGGTTAGAAAGGGCCTTGAAGATCTTCTAGTTCTAATGCACCCTGAATGTCAAAATAGAAGACATTCTCAGCTGCTGTCTAGGTCTTTTATTCTTATTTACTCCTAAAATTTTGTGGGCCAAATCTTATGGCACATGTTAGGGATACTTAAAGTGTCTCCAGCAAAATGAACCACATTAATACTACTTTTGACCAGTTTTTACCAAGAAGAGCTTTTTATGTACCAACAAATTAAGATTTGGTTATATTGCTGGATTATAGTATAAATTTTCCTAGACTAAGTCTTATGTGTCTATTATTAACAGAATGTAACACAAGTCCACAGGTTGTCATCAGATCTTTACCCTTTGCTCTATTCTGATATTTGCTTTCCATTCATTAAGAATAGCCCCAAGCAAAATTAGAATGAGAATCACTAAATAAACAAACAAGTTATGAGCTCCATGATACATGACTACATGAACAACACAAGAGACTAGAAGGGCTCCACAGAACATTTTATTTGAGAATTATCAGACCAAATATAAATCAGATCAGGAAAAAAAAAATATTATCTTAACACATCAGGAAAAAGACCACCCCAGTCACCAGCAATTTCATTGACATAAAAATTCAATATCAGCCACAGAAGGAAATTAAATTAGTATACAGAGCTTGAAGAAGCACTGCCACTTCACCACTCCAGGAAAAACATATTCTGGTCCACATCTTTTGGCATTCTCAATTTATGTCACATCTAGGTCTTGCCTGCTCTGCTTAAATCTGTTCAAGACAACATTGTTACCAGCATCTTCATAACTTGATTTGTCACTCCACCCCATTTGCATTTCTTCATATCTTGCTGATCAAAAATTCTTCAGCCAAAGAAACATCTAAACACCCTGGCTTCAGGATCAGAGACATGTAGGAGATTACAACACTAATCACACAGTCTGACAAGTATGAAGTTTTCTGGTGGTGACTCACTTGTAGTCTTGCCCCATTTCCCCTCCCCAAGAGATGCCAAAGTCAGAGAACACTGTATTAGGAAAAAAACCCCAGGGTGCAACGAATTTGGGTTTGATGTCATGATTTGAAATTCAGCTTTTTCTCTGAGCTGACTTCTCCTTCCTGCATACAGTAGAGGGAGGCTACAGAAATCAGTTTACCTAATCTTGGATGGTATGACTCTTCCCCTGTGAATCACATCAGTGCCAGAAGTCACACCTTTCTTGAGGGAGCAGTGCAGCACAAGGCTTTGCTGCACTCTTAACATAACCTTTGCATTCCGTGCACAATAAGCAAGCAGGATATAGAGAGAACACAGCAGAGAACAATCATGTCTCAAGCACAGTGATATACTATGTGGCTTGATAATTCAGCAGAATCTTACACATCCATGTTGCCACTCAGGAAAAAAAAAAAAAAGATTCTTCAGGTATCTTGTACACAAGTATGTCTGAACCTTTGACTTTACTGGAAACAAAAAAAAGTGAATGTGTGCAAGCAAGGTGGCTGCTTAACTCAAAGGATCATTTCTGCAAAGAATTATCACTTATTTGGAAATGCTTTCATATAACAAAGAGTGTTTACATTCATGTGCATGTGTAAACAAATCCAACATACACATAAAATATTTCTATGTAGATTCCTTTATTCACATGAACACCTTAATTGCTGATTGACTCATAGGAAACATTTTTGTTCTTGTCTTGCTAGATAGAACTAGATTGCAAGTGAAGGAAGAAGTCTGAGGGCCCTTGCAAAAAACAAGTGAGATAAATGAGTAGGTAAGACTTAACTAAGTAACATTTTAAAAGCATACATAAAAGCAAGTAATTACATTTCTTTTTGCTTTCTTGAGAAAACGGACAAAATTCACTACTAGAAATTACACATCTCAGTCGTGTGCTGGAACAGATTTGGTGCACAGGCATTTGGAAGCTGAGGAATATGTGGTATGCATCACTGTAATACCATGCAGCTGTTTACCAGAGTGAAGGGCTCACTCACTCTCTCCACAGGGTAAGAGACTTGGTGAAAAGCAGCCTGCAGCCACTTTCACAAGGCTGAAACACTAAGGCTGTGTTAGCTCTGTGCCAGTCAGCAATAAAGCATTGTGCAGTCCCTCAGACATTCAAGAGAAGTTGCCAATTTCATAGAACTTTTAAATGCTACTAAATCCTGCTAATGTTTGATTTTAATTCTTCATATTAAAAAAGTAAAGCCATCTGCAAACACACCCTCAAAATCGATAATAGCCAAAAATTACTTCAGTCTCTAAACTGTGTGAAAGCAGGAAGAGTCAGTTCCTTTCCATTAATTACTACTCCTGGCAGGGGCCAGACAATGCCAGAGCCTGAAGTCTTTTAGCTACAGGACAGGTATGACTCATGGCAGTTCATTTCATGGCCATCAGCATATTGTCCAACTCATACATCTCAACCCTGGCCTTGAGCAACCCCCTTTAGAGGGTATCTCAGGCTGCTCTTCTCTCTGGAGACAATGACAAAGGATGTTCCTATTATTGCCAAGTAAGATATGGGCAAAACTACTGAAAAGAAGATAAGAATGGTTGTTGTCTGCTGTAGGTCTAAGTAGGAGACAGCACGCAACGATATCCACATATAAACAGACATTTTAACCTATGCAACACAGAATTTGTCAAGAAATTCCAGATCTTGCCCCAGTTTAATGACCCCTAATACTTCTAATTTTTAAATAAATGCAGAAGTGGAAATAAGCAAGTAAGGAAGGAAAGGAGGAAGGAAAGGAGGACAGAAAGGAGGACGGAAGTACCTAATTTTATCAAACAATCATGTAAATACTCCCACTTATCCTGCAATTAGCAACAGTATTTGTTCTTTCAAAGAGCTCTAAGGGTCCTTCAGGTTCCTTTCTCCAAGGAGACACTGTCAGAAAACAGGAGGCAGCTTTAAACCAGGCTCTGAAAGCTAATCCTGCAACACGTGAACACTGGAGAGCCTGAATTCTCAGTGTTAACATGCCCTTTTACTACCCTACTTGAATTTTTTCACATTGACCTCCAAGTCAAGATTCTCCTGGCAACTGGTCATTTTAATCAGTGCACAGTAATTGAGCTACCAGCTTAGGAAAGTGAGAGGCTTCTTTTTTCCAGTCTGTTCCTCTGTGTTCCTCTTAACTGGATCCTAGGCCAAGATACCTGCTTCTTGCAAACAGTATGTGTGATCAAGCTTCAGCTACAGAGAGAGCAAAATTTTGCCCCAGAGAATAACTTATTTGCAGCTTTCGGAAGCAGAAAAATTATTTTCTAATCTCTAGCAGTACAATTGTGATGTTAAAAGCAAGAGAAGTTCAAAATGTAAATGTTCTTTTTCCTATTTATGAATAACCATGTGTTAACTATCTTGAAAACACATCTAGATTTAATGTTTGGAATCTCAACACTATCTCAGATGGTTTTCCTCTACCTGGACTGAGTACCAAAGCCTTTGGAGTTGAACAAAACCTGTACTGAGCAACTAATTCCAGAACATAATTAAGTATTTTATATTTATGAAAAATTTTGTGATGAAGCAAGACTCAGAAAGCTAAAATTAATTCATATCCTTTTAGCCTTCAGTTCTACCACAGACATATCCAAAAGTAAGCTCTGCTTCTCTTTGGGGCTTCATGGGTTTTAATATGAAGAGAAGAGCCAATCAAACCACAGGATCATCAGTTCCTTTTAATTAGGCATTTATTACAGGGGTATTTAAACCTTAAATTTACTAATCCTCTGCATTCAGAGCTCTGCAGGAAGAATGTGAGCAAAGATATGCTTTAACTTGTAGGCAAGTAACATTAATAATAGAGTCTGCATAATGTTATATGACATTTCCATGACAGAGTAATGGAGACTGCTTTTGTTTAGGAATTAAAACAACTACTGTAATAACATATCAGGTGTTTTCCTGAACTTGCTTGCCGGTTCCTCAAGAATGGCAGGGGACTGAGGTAAAAGAGTCAGATACCTCAAGGAAGATGGTCTTTCTCTTTACCAACACTCTGGTTAAAAGTAACCAGAGTTACTTTTATTATTTTATTTTTATTTACGTTCTTTTTACAAAAAATATTTTCCTATAGTGGCAATATTAAATAAAATGTTTAGACTAAACTCATACTTTCTGCACTGTGGAGGTAGACACAGCAATACTCAATAAGGCCAAATCAGCTTAAGTTCTTGGAGTGTAGCAATTGCATCAGATTTAGAACAAGCTACAGAAGAAATGCCACAATTTAACTAAAGAACATAAATGATGAAATATATATATACTATATATATGCACACACCATTATTTCTGGGCTTTCTTATACAAATAATAGCTAATCTTGGGAACTAACCATTCAAGCACAGGAGCAGGGATCAGCATCTAGAGTCTGTCCCTTGCAGTTGTGCTCCCACTCTCAAGACTACAGACACGTACTGAGTTTTTCTCTTCTGATCTCAGTGACATTTACATGCCTGGTTACACAGTGAGACAACTTCTAAGCCTTGCAGTAGGCTGGTTTGTATGTAGGCACCAAACATTCCTCAGGAAGTAACAGATTTGAAACCCTGCAGATTGAAAGAGGCCAGAAACTTGGGTTTCCACTCTGTGGAAGTATGGCAAGGAGAATTAACATGCAGAGGCACAGTACACCAGTCCCAGGGAACAGGCAGAACAACAGTATACAAGTCACGGAGAAGAATATATTTGGATTTGGATCAACTCTGAAACCTTTTAATTTCTTAGTCTGTTAATTGAAGAAATCTATTATTTTCACATTTCGGTCAAGTCAAACACCTTCACATACAAACTGACAATCTCCATACCCTCTTGTACACACAGATCATCAATTCAGCATGGGTTCAAGCTCTGATTTTGAAGTTAAAACCTTATGACTATAAACCTAATGATATATAGAATAACAATAACTAAAAATATAAACCTAATTATGTATATGTTATTATACCAGTGCATTAATTATTTTTCCTTTTCAGCTCTTTCATAGGAACTCTGCATTTTATCTGAAGTGAGAATTTGAGAAGTCCTAAATTGGACATTGGAACAAGGGATTTCTCTCCATCTAAAGGTGTACCTTAGCTCCTAGGCTACAGAAACTACGTTCACATTGACTCCTTGCTTGCTTGCTTTCATTTTGACCTCATAAATCTCATGATCCCATAAATTTACAAAGCTACTAACAGGGAAGGAACCAGAGAGTTCCTAACTTTTAGGATCTAAAAGTCCTCTAGAGGATTTAGACATCAGCATTTACACAGTGAGAACATTGATGCTGCCTGTAACCTCAAAGCTCCATATAATTTTCCCTTCTGCAAACAACAAAATAATTAATTATTATTTGATAATCTGAACATTAAACCATTTTGCCTTATCCCTTGCATGAAAAAAGCCATAACATTTCATTCCCTTCTATTTGCTCTGTGTCCAATAGCAACTTTTGACAAAACGTCTCCTAGAGAGCCACAGGGCAATGTTCACTCAGGGCTCCACACAATCCCATTTTTACTGAACACCAGGGTATAAGCCTGCAGAAACCGACTCAGAACAGACCCTCTGAGATGAGACCGCCAGTGTGACAAGGCAGCACAGCTGGTTCTGCAGTCTCCACTTTGAATGAAGCTAGCATTTACATTTCTACAAAAGGTATCAAGTGACTTTTAGAAGACAGGTTCCATTTGTACTTACAGAAGCCGCACCTGGTACCCCCTTCAAAGATGAATCCGTTTGGGACAGCTCCATACCGACGCAGATCTGAGAGCTTCCACTGCCCCATGACACTGGGAGGAAGGTCTTTTGCAAGGACAAGAATGTCATTGCAGAAATGCAGGGTAGCAGGTCCACTCTCTAGTTTAGTGCCAGGGGCTACAAAGACTTGAAATCTATGAACTATCAAATAAGGAAGGAAAAAAATTACTGTTCAATATACAAGTAAGGCACCATGACTAAGGTTACATAAGTCATTCCATTCAGCTGCTTGGTACTTGGACCAACCCCTGCCCGCACCATGAGATTCTACTTGGAGCCCAGACAGCCCCATGTAAGTAAAAATAAGCTCATTACTCTCTATCATGCCAGTTTAGAAATGGGAAAAAAACACCATATCCTGGATCAATGCTACAAATAACTAAAGTTGTAATGCTATGTTAATTTATTCTAAGTCTTCCAGGCTATTCCCTATCTCAGGTTAGTCAGTTATCCAGCCTACACTTTGCTTTACCTCTTCCATCCTTGCATCCCTACATGGGTTTCTTTCTGTGTCCTCCTTTCCTACACGTATGCACACAAATAACACTGTGCTGAAGGAGCCCAAAACCCAAGGCTCAAAGAATTAAGCAAGTTCTAACCAGATCTGTCACTGACTCATTTGCAACCTTTATTAAAGTGCCTCACTTCTTCCCTAGAAGTAAAATGGGAAAGAATACATTTTTCCACCTTTGTGATTCTTTTAGGAATTGGCAATGGTAGATGCCCAGACATTTAAAACTTCTAGGAAATTAAGTGATTCATAGGTAATAAATACTTTTAGGTGTCAGTTAATTTTTCATATTTCACAGCCTAAATTTCAAGAATAGAGGAAAAAAAAAAGAAACACCTATCTCAATTAAGTTTACAAAATTCAGATTCAAACCCCGTATATTCAAAGCTGTATATTACAAGGGTCCTTACCTAAAGTAGCAGTTGTTCTAGGTTGGTCTCCCATGTTCTTTTCCAGAGCTATTGCATTTTGAATAAGTTATTGAGACCCCTGCAAGGGCTCAAATCCCAGTGTTTCAAAGGGAGCAATTTAAGTGAGCAAGCATATAATTCCCAAACAATAGTTTTGACCTCCACTACTCCTCTAGTTTCTTTCATATTGTGATTAAACAGCAAAAGAAAAAAATAACAGCACAAAAAAATATTATCATTATTATGAAAAGAAAAAAGAAAAAAAAACCATCAAAATCCCCCATTTGTCTGGACAGAGAGAAGCATCAAGATTGTTACATTTCCCAGCAGAGATTTTTAGAGGAGTGTTTATCAAGCAGCACAGATTTTGCTTTTGGTTATGAATCAAAGACCATACAAACGGCACTCTGTCTATGAAATCTACAGGGTAAATTCCAGGTAGTCTCACTTCTTACAACCACTCTTCCCTGTTCCTTGCCCATGTCTCTCCAAGCATCACACATTTCATCTAAATCCAAGTCTTGCTTCTCATCCAGCTACTTGCTATATTCTTAGTTACGATCTGAGCTGTAAGTCAACTCCTCATCTGTGACACGCATTTGGTAAGTTCCCTAAGGCTCCAGCAGAATTAGCCACAAAGTCATTCCAGTGAAATGTGCAAGGAGACAGAGATAGATCTAACTAACCACAGCTCTACTTACAGCCCTGCCAGTGGTACTGCTAGGGAGCAAATCAATAGTCACACGATGTCCCTCTTTGGGCACACAGTTGTTACGCAACCTGCTTAAACATAAACTATGAAAAAGATAGCAAAACCATTGTGATGGACAACGTTCAGTAAGGAATCTTTAATGTCATTTGGACCCTTCTGCTCAGTTAACTCTGCCCAGTACTTTGCTGGCAATTAAACTGCAAGAGCAGAAGCATCAGAGTTCTTTTCTGCTTCATAAATGAGGAATGGAGCCCAATCTTCACACAATCAGTTGCAAGTTACAACAGCTGCTGAAAACAAATTGCTCCAGCTCAAATTCTAGACCACTGTCAAAAAACAGCATAATGAAATCTGAACAAAGCCAAAGTAGAGGAAAAGGCATATCTGAACATGAAGCTTTTTCTATACACTGTTAGTAAATTGAATTTTTTTTCAAAATTCTCCCCAGCCATCAACTTCTCCCAGTCTATGGGGGAAAAAAAAGTATGAAGGCATAGAGCTGATAATACCCATGAACAAAAGGTACTACTTAAATTCATCATTTTCTTCAGCTAATCTTTTCCTCTTCACAGCTATTCACTGACCTGAAGTATGCTAAATTCTCAGAATGAGTTGTGGACTCAAGTACATTCCAGGAATCACATCCACTTCATCTGCTAAGAACAGAGAGAAAACACTGGGAACTCCAGTGTGAATGCCTCCATTCTGTGGTCCTCATTCAAGAACAGTGTCAACTCCTTTCACCTTTTTTTTTTTCCTTCCCAGACTCTGAGGTCATCTGTCCATAGCCTATTTTTATCATCCAGTCACCTTACGTTCAAGGCACACAAAGGCACTCTCACTACACTTTCAATAAAAACACTAGTCACCATCCTCTTCATCTAAGTCTCCTCCCTTTTTTTATTTCTGTCTACTCAAATTAGACTCAATTTGATTTGACTTCTTTTTCCTAATTGAACCTGCACCGAAAAGTAAAATCCTGAAAATTTTCCTATGCTCTGGTTTAGTCTCCTTCCCCTAAGCTTTTTTTCAATTAAGTTCCTACAAATTATTGCCAGTTCAACCAATTATACTTGTTTGCTTACTTCTGCATTTCTCCACCTCTACACATTCTCTGCACTTCACCTTTACTTCGTGGCCGCATGTCATCATCCAATAGGCTCTATTCCTACCTCATTCACAGCTTTCCTTGAAACTCCTCACTGCTTTTGCATTTCCTCCTATTACAAGGATAACCTTCACATCTGCATCAGTGCAAAATCATAAAAAGTAGACCTACCCTGTCAAATTCAAATTCTCCTTCAGTTTTAGGACAGCTCTATCCTATATATAGATCCCAAATCTAGGAAAAAAAATAGAACTGGAAGACAATACAACTATATCATCAAAGTGTACCAATGACTCCAGCTACTCATGCTGGTATTATTCAGAAACCCCCTCCAACCTTTCCTGTTATGCAAGATTTCATATTTGATAGCTCTGAGAGATACATCCACACATCTCACTTCTGATATTTCTACTTTTTTTTTTCTGTAAATTTCCCAGGCCATCTTTCAACATACAGACTGTAAAGGAAGGAGCCACAAACCCAACAGATGGCAAAGCATATGTAACAAATGATAAAGATGGCTAATGTGTGTCTCCCACACACCTACCCTCCTTCCCTAGTTATGACTAAACAAACATAAGACAGATACTGTGGATTACCAACATTATCACTCTTTGTTCACCACTGTAGTTGGTCAGAGCTGCTAACCAAGAAAATAAAAGGATGCAGAAAATTGAAGTTAGCTAAAAAGAATGTGTCTGATGACGCTCATTATTGCAAGAAGTCTCTATCTAAAATGGGACATTTGCAGCAATAAGCATTATGAATGTAACACCGAGCAGGTAGCTCAGCAAAATGGGTCTGAACTAGCCAAGCACTGAGGACTCTGTATCTCTTAATTTGTTTTTCCAGAATCACTGAGTAAATTGTAGGACCAAATCTGATCACTTTGTTTCAGAGCTATATGCTGTCAGTGCCAAAATCAAAAACCTCCGTTATCTCATAGTTATCCACCAGTATAGTGCAGTACTGTAGTCAAAACCTATCATAAGGAACACCTGCATCTAAGGGAAAGACTCAAATGAGCGACAGTCTTTTCCTGAACTGTACTTTTTTATTTGAATTTTATCTTTGCTTTTCTTTGTTTTTTTTACCCCACAGGAGAAAAATAAATAGTGTAAAAAGACAAAGGTTACCTTCCCCCAAACTGTAGCGTATTCGTACATCCCATGCATACATCATTTCCTTGTTCTCAAATCCCAGCATCACAACTTGAGAGAGACAGATGATTGCGAGCGTGTGATTCAGGCCCTCGTAGGAGAGCCCAGGATCCAAGCCACAGATGTCTTCTAAGGTCATGCTGCTCCTCTCCTTGTGCCCTTTTGCTCGTTCAGATTTATCCTTGTACACCAGCATGAGCAAACAGTCTAAAAGAAGCAAAACTGTCAGAGACGATGAGGCAGAGCGTAGACCATAACACATTTCTCAGCACTCTGCTGCAATACAAAGGTGCTTTAGACAACTGCAGGGTCAATCTGATCAAGCAAATATAAGAACTCTGTTTCCTTTTCCCACCCCACCTCCAGGTAGTTTGTAGTCCCTATTTTCAGGAAGCAAACACTGGAGGCACGTTTCAAGGGTAATCCACTGGCTCAGAAATAAGGAAGCCAGCAATGAATCTTCCCTATTTTGCTCAAAAAAGTCCAGTGGCTTTTCAGATACTCTCCCGGGTCTGGCAGGGGACTCATTAGCTCTGAACATTAGGAGTCACACCATGATAGCTGTTGAAATTACCAATTCTAAGGACCAAGAGGCTATTGTCATCTCTATTTCTATGAGAACATACTGAACTACAAATGAAATTCTTACAGTAGCTCACAGATTACCCAACTATTAAATGGCGAGCAGACCGAGATTGTTCCCGTCGGCTCAGGTTTCCCAGTTAAATGCTACACAGTAGCCCCTGCTAAAAATCATTATGTGCCACACCTTCTTTTATTTATTTTTTTAATGTTTGCGTGTGTCACCAGTTTTTTTTATCTCCTTCCTAGAGGTGTTTATTACACAGTAACTATGCAACCTAAGAAAGCAATTCAAATGCCACAGTTCAATGGGAAAAGTGCAATTCAAAAGCAAACTAAAAAAAAAAAAAAAACCAAGAAAAAGGGGAAGAGACCTCTCCTACTTTTTGCATTTAGGACAAAAGCAGCCCTCTTTCCTCCAGGTTGCTTTCCTATCACACTGCACCCAGCTGTAAATTAAAATAATGGTCAGTATCAAAGCTGCAACATCCACAGCTTAAACTGAGCTACAAACCACAAAAAAGACCCCCCTGCACCATTTTATGAATGTTGGGGTGTGGCATCCAAGCCCTGGCGAGGTGCCCTGCTGCTCTCAGCTGGGCAAGGGACTGGCAAATCTCCAAACAGATGAAAAATGACTGAAAGACTGAACTGTTTGCTAACTAATGCAGAGCTTTGCACGGATCCCCAATTGTCTTTGTGCACCTGTTAGCAAAAACAGCTGCAACCACAATATTTAAGCATTCTGCAATACACTTGTGTGTCTGAAGAGACAACTATGGTTTACATATCAAGAAAAGAAAATCAGTGGGGGCTTTTATTATAAACCTGTCTAATTTAGCTAGAATAAAAATACTATTTTTGAGGAATAAGTTACATTATCAGTCAGGCTCCTTCATCTATCCCCTTGAAACTTGGCTTGCTCAGAAACCCAGGCCCACATTCACATGTCTAGATACCAGCTCCAAGATCAAGAGATGCCCTTTCACACAGAGAAGTTTCACCGATTCAGATGAGATACAGGTATTTAAGACAATAAAAAGTTACTGTAACAATTCAGGTAACAATGAAGAGCCTGGGTTTGAAGAGCTTCAATTACCATGAAACCTTAGTGCTACCAGCAAGAGCCCGGAAGAGATGCCATAATCCATTCTGCAGCAATGCACATTCACGTTTTCCAAGTTGAGACAACATTTAGCCCTGGAAAGATACACTTTGGGGCCCAAATGTTTTCCCTGCTGGGAACAGATGGGAAAACCTGAAACTTACTTTTCCCTCTGCAGCAGTAAAACATCAGCTCTGAGTAACATTTTCAATTTCCCCTTCAGAAGTATGGAAACGATTTTTTCTCTTTTTTTTAATCTTTTTTTTTTCCTTAATTCAAAATGTCATTTTATTTTTAAATTGAAGCAATACTTTCTGTCAAAACGCTGATCAAAAATAACTACGGAGCTTACAATGCCAGGGGTTTTTTTAATTTTTTTTTTTTTTTTTGGCACCCAGCAATCACCCTGAAATAATAATAATTAAAAAAAAAAAAAATAAGAAGGAAAAAATATCCATTGGAAGCGGGCACCGGAGCCAGTGTTCGTGCCTCGGGAAGTCCCTTTTCCCGCAGTTTGCAGCCTGGCACTGCGGGGCGCAGGGGCTCTGCCCGGGGCCGGGCGCGGCTTGGGGGCAGCCCCGCCGGGGTGCGCACCCGAGGGGTGCCGAGCCCTGTCCCCACGGCCGGGACGAGGAGGAGGAGGAGGGACACCCCGGCCCTGCCTCCCCCAGCCCCGGTGCCCTCTTACCTGCCACCGGGGAGGGCTTGCGGAGCACCAGCCACCTGCTCTTCCACTGCAACGAGAGGCAAAGGGAGAGGGTTAGCGGGGCGAGCGGGCTCTCTGCCCTCGGGGGAAGGGGGTGCCCTCGGGGACCCGCCGCCCGAAGGGGCGCTCGGAGCGGGGACCTTTTTGCCGTCTCTCAACTTGACGTGACCCTCCACCACCACGGAATCCGTCATCTTCAGTCATGATTCCGGACAGCTGCGCCGGCTCGCTGCGCCCGCCCGCCCGAGGGGTCACTTCCAAAATAGCTGCCTTAGGGCCCCGCATGGGCGGGCGGGGGAGCGGGCGGCACTGCTGGCACTGCCCGGCCCCGCCGCCCGCGGGGACAGTCGGGGGGGTCTGGGGAACCCTTTCGCTAATTCTTTATTCACGTATTTTACTGCGCCGGTGGCTTGTGGGGTAGGGGTTTTGGTTGCGTTTTGGGTTGTTTTGGGTTTTTTCTGGAACTATTACATTTTTCCCCGCGGTTTCAGAGCGGGAGGCGCTCGCCGGGGCATCCGGAGCGCCGCACAGGCCGCTTCGGTGAGTCCGCTCCGGCGAGAACCCCGCTCCGGCCTCATCCGGCTCCGGGCTTTGCGGCCGCCCGGCGGGGCAGCCCCGCTCCGGGACTTGCCGCCGACCCGCCCTGCGCTGCCCCGCGCCCGGGCGGCCGCAAAGCACGGACCCGGATCGCCGTCGCGGAGCGGGGCCTGCCTCTGGACGGCCAAAGCGCCCCCTTCCCTCACCTTCCTTATAGCGCCCAAATTTCACTTTTCAAAAGTCCCTCAACCTTCCTTATAACGCCCGAATTTCACTTTCCAAAAGCGTAATTACAGCTTTCCATGACTCCCAGAAGACATGCAGCCAACTAGCCCAGATAAAAATATTCTTCTCTTTTTTTTATCTCTATTTCACAGTGCAACTGTCACGAGATAACAACATGCTTACACCAAGCCCTGAGCAACTACAATTAATAAAATAAGATGTGTTAATGATGTCCCCAGATTTATTTCCATGAGCAATGGACTAATTAGAGTCCATTATTCCAAAAATACTCCTGCTGCATCTTATTTGATGGTAATTAGTTCTTCAGCTTTTTTTCCAACAGCACCACAGCACATTTTTCTTTCAATAGCATAATAGAAGGATTTTTTTAGATGCTTGCATTTATTTTTTTCCTTTTAACTGGTCAGTTTGTGTGGAATAACATCCAATTTAATAAAACCATCTTTAAGTGTGTCTCATAGTGAAGGAGGGAAGTGTTTATTCAACTGGCTATGCATTCAATATAGTTAGGAAAAATATCAAACAAAATTTTTCTAGTGCATCTAAGTTAGGCTTTCATTTTGACCAAAGTGATAATCATTTCAAGGGGGCAAAAAAAATGGGGGATGAGTTTCTGTGGGTAATGCTCAACAGAAAGGTAGGAGGCAGAAGGTGCTGGAGTGCCCCATGGGAATATTGGCTGATGCCAGGGGTGTAAGAGGTCAGGCAAGGACATCTCACATAATCTGGACACTTCCTTGCCACCCCTACTCTGGGTTTGTGCTTTTAATACAGTGCTAATCATTATAAAGCCAATGCTCAAATGATTTTAACTTAGTTCCACCGAGTCAGGGCAGTAACAGCGGACAAGCAGGCTGCTTTGAGAGCAAAAAGTTTAGTTTAATGCATTCAAAGTATTACCATGTCACCTGAAGATTTGCCATTTAGACCTTTGAGGGCAGAAAACAGACCATTCAATATATTTTAAAAAAAAATGTGTTATTGTTTGTATTGGTGTTGCTGTGTAGTGATACAAGCAGTATAGATTTTTGAAAACAGGACATCTAAAAAGCTCTACACAAATTGTCAGAAACATCAGTCTAACATCTTTCCTATCAAACAGCCACCTTCTTTACTGCAACAGAAGACTGAGAGAACATATATAACAGAAAAACAGAAGTTCAAAGGTATGCACAGTATGGAAGAATATTAATTTCAAAGTGAAACTGAAGTCACAGAACAGATACAGACATTCAGAATGGCTTAAGCTTTAAGTGGAAACCTGTTCCTGATGAATCCCTTCCAAAGAAGAGCAAATAGTTCCGTCATGCTGATTTAGTGCTTGTCTTTCAGCAGCAGGTACACTTAGTCTTGTTACACGCTTGCATTCATTTCAGGGAGTTAAGCATGCCAGACTTGTACTGCACATGGCCAGGAAGGCAGAGCCAGACAACAAGAGTCTTCAGCTTGTTTTGGAATCAAGACCTCAGAGGTGGATCTCAGTTTTTCAAGCTAATGTTTAGTGCTTTAGAAAAACAAACTAAGGACTTTGATTTTAAGATTCACAGCCTTCATAGCAGAAAAACATTTCCAAGCACTTACATCTGTCTACTGGAAATTTGTATGACACTTGCATAAAACTGGGAGCACCACCAGCTGAAATTGATCCTTAGGCAGAGCTTTTCACATGCCTGCCAGCACGAAGTGTTATTTCATTTTTCTATCAGCTCTCAACCTGTAGAACAACCTACAAAGGGATTCAAAGATTTTATTGTAACTTTATACGTAAGTTCAAGAAACAGTGGATAAATGTTTTTATTAAACAGTTTACATCATTTATCTAGATTAGCATTGTTATATATTTGTACTTACACAAATTCAGATTTTGGTTATTTTTCCTTACAAAGTTTCTCTTAACTCCAGAGATATTCACTCCTACTAAGAAATCTGTGAAGACACTGTCAGGACTATAAAACATAACACATATCTGAGTATCTAGGCATCACTTTAAAATTCTGTGCCTTAAAGCACAACTTTGCTTGAAACACTTAAGCAAGTTCATAAATGTTCACTACTAGGGAAGAAATACATTTCACATCAACCCCTCAAATGTACAGGGCTGACATGACTAAAGGTTCCCTGTATTTAAAGGAAAAAAAAGAAAAAAAAAAGGCAACCGGAATTTTTCATTATTCTTTGTCAATTTTTTTGTTGTTTTTGAATAATTTTCTGTCTCTTTTTGCTAACATAGCTGAGTCCATGGCCTCTAAACAGCAACGTATTGTAATAGTTTCTTTGATTGTTCCCATAACAATTCCATAGACCAAGACAGCAAGGCCTGTGGTTTATGATATCACCAAATCCCCAAGGAAAACGTCAAGCTGCTCCCCCAGCCATCCAGTTGAAAAATCTGTTCAGAGAAATCTCCTTTCTGAATTATCTAAACAGCTGAACAATTTGTTAGTACAAAATCTAAGACACCTTCAAAACACTGTCAAATTAAAGAAACCTTTAGGGATTTATCATCAAGGTGAAGTATTTCCATTGCTATCGTCAGGGCAAGGAGCAGATCACAGTCTGCAAAAGGTCCTGGCTGTATTGGCCTAAATCAGGTGCTCCAAGGTCCAACATTTGTCAGCAGGAAACTTGGAGCTCTCAGCAGGTGTTGCATTGAGCATGCTGAAAAATTGCACACCAAATTCAGCAGAGCTCTGAGGCATGTTCCTGATTTTACGTCAGTGGAACATAGAAATATTTTTATATAAAAATATGCTTACATCTTTGATTGAAACAAAACCTAAGCCCTCTGGGTTTTTTTCTCCAGAACTGATCTGTTGCTGTTAGCTGAGGAGCAGCTTTACCTACATTATTGTATGGGTGTCCCTTGACCTGAACTTCAAGAGATCATTTCTGAGGAAGACAGAATTTCATTTTTGGTGCTCCTCCTGTTTATTTTTTTTTTATCTCATCTGAGAATATAAGTAGAATGTTGTTATGGGTTGGTGGGGGGAGATGACAGCTCCACCAGAAACCGCGTAAACACATCAAATCACTTTATGTAATCCACCAAGCAGACAGAGAGTTGTAGATTTTTGTGCACTGTCTCAACATGTCTGGGGTTTTTTTTATATTAAGACAAATACAGACAGTCCTGTGTGTTGAGCAACCCACAGCCTCAGAATTCTAGACCAAGGCTGCTGACATCAGACAGAGCAGGACTACTTTTGGTGGTCTGGCTTGGAATTGCTATGAATTACCATGACAGTTTTCATACCAACTTATAATAAAATACTTATGCCACTTTAATGAAACCAAGATACTCCTGAACCTTGCTTCACATGTTAGCATATTTAATTGTTCAGCTAGTTTTTCGGGGGGCTATTTTCTCATTAATCCAGTTTACATAGTTTGTCACTCGTGTATATACTCCAGGTTTGTTGACTCTGCCACAGCCATCTCCCCAGCTGATAACTCCGTAGAGGTAAGAGATTTCATTTTTCTCACAGGCCAGAGGTCCACCAGAATCTCCCTGTATTAAAAGTAAACAAAGATTATCTAATTTGGAAGAAAGCAGTCGGAAAAAGATCAGTTTGGGAAAGTCCTAAATTGGGAATGCTTGCACATGAGATTTAAATTAAAAAGAAAAAAAAAGTGTAAGCAACAGTTTACTGAAGCTTTGTTATAGAAAGCTTGTTTAGTCATACTCACCTCTAATATAATGGTGGAATTTTTTAATTGCATATTGAACAAAAGTATCAGATATCAGATTTTGTTTAAAAATAGGAAATTCTTTTAGATTCAGACACCTCATGAAAAGTAGAGTTGACTGAGATCACTTTCAATGGGAGTAAGCAAGTCTTTGAAGCTTGGCACTGTGTTGTAATATCAGCACTGCATGGATGGGCTACATGGGTCCATTTGGAATGTTTCTCAATGCACTTTATTGCAAATGTCAGAGAACATGAGAGTTTTCAAAGAAAGGTGTTACATACAGACACACTTTTCCATGTGACTGTAGGATGCTGTAATTTTATGTGGCATATGGGGGTTTGGCATCTGTTGAATTTGATGTTACTGAGCATTTACCTTGTCATTAAAACCATAAGCCGAAAAGCCCAAACTACACTACAGCAAGGATGAATTTGAAACACTTCTACTTATTTTAAGCCTTGCAAACATTCAGGACAGGGGTTTTATTATTATTATTACTCTTAGACTGACTTTCTGCAGAAATTAACATGTTAGAAATGAAAAATATGACTTAATAAATAGTACTGGTGAAGGAGCCACCACTCTAGTTTTTTGAGACCAAGGAGAAATACATTTTTTTCCTATTTCAGTAGAAAATTCCTTGAGAGCACAATACTTAGAAAAATTGTGTTGTCTTTATACTAAGAGATTTCTGTGATAAATGATGGACATCAAATGAATTCTTGCACCTGAGATCAATTTGATTCTCAGAACCTTGCTTATTTTATAAGCAATTTTATGTTTACAACATATGTACAGGGCTACAGGCTATGGGGCTATAGGACTTCCAATACACAGTATACATGATATTCTTTGCCTCACTTAATCTCACTGGCAGCTATTAGATATGTGCTGCCTTTTCACTAATTTATGCTAATAAAGCATAGCCCTCCTCCTACAAAATGATCTGAATTTTATGTAAAGAATAATACCTGATCCTTCATTTTAAAAGGTTTCATCCGTTACCCCAGCAATTCTACATCCTTATTTAAAGCCAAGGTATGACATAATTCAAAGTAGTAAGAGCATGCATCTGTGAGAACATGGATGCAAAGTAGTAAGAGCATGAGGTCATTCGATGAGGTTATGAAACACAGTTTCCAGTTGACTGATATTCTACACCAGTCTATCACATCCACTACAGAAACCTCCACTCCTTCCTTCTCCAAACCTCAAGGCTGCTCGTCAACTCCCACCCAGGTATCCTTACTTGCCCTAAGGCAAGAGGCAGCAGCTCATGGATTTGGCCCCACACAGGCTCCCACCAGCTGTCCTGCAGTGCATCCCTGCCAGCTGGCCAGGAAACCATTGCCACCACCTGCAGGCTCAGCCGGGAGCTAAAGCAACACATCCAGGGCATAGCCACAGCCTTTTGTGAAGGCAGGAGGACTATAACACCCTGGAGCCCTTCTGTAGAACTTAATTGACATGGAACAGGTTAAAAAATTAAGGTGGAAGCAAAAGTACAGTCACATAAGGTTCTTTTCTTTAGGAACGTTTCTTTTCTTTAGGAACGTTTCTTTTCTTTAGGAATATCAAAAGTAAGAATTTTAACAACATTTCTGGCCATAATATACATTTCTATCCTCTGCCTAGAGATGACTCACAGCATTACCTGACAAGCATCAGATTTGCTATCGAAGTAGCCAGCACAGAACATATTTTCTGTGAGTTCTCTTCCATAAATTTCAGGACTTCTGCACTTCTCCTCAGGAATAAGTGGAACCAGTGTTTCTTGCAGGACATCTGAATATCCAGATATATCTTTAAAAGATTCCCAGAGAGGAAAAGAAAGTCATTTTTATAGACTGTCAATAATATGAAAACACAAGGCACAGTACAACATATAAACACACTTAACATCTCTCAGTAACATTCATGTTGTGGGTATCTTTAAAAGATAATAATTTTTACAGTTATCTGATCACTTTTTGATCCTCCAGTCAGTCTCTATGCCCCTTAAAATAACAGTATGCAATGTCCAGATATTAGTCCACTTTGGGTTCTCTCATTTCCTAGAGACTCAATCCCCTGGCACTCCTGTCCTCTTCTCTTTCCAGATGTGGTAATAAACCATCCTTTTATTGAATGATCCATTACTTCTTTTTGCCTTTAGACTACAAATTTAGACCAGGACTACATTTGTTCATACTACATTTCCTACCAAAATGAGGCATCCAGCTCTTCAGTCCTTCTCATCTATCTGCATATGTCTCTGCATTGAAGCAGCATGGTCAAGCCTCATAATCCTGAAATTCCGCATCTGAAAGGATGGGATGGACTTTTCCATCTTTCTCATGCTGCATGTAAGCAGTTTTTAGCCCAAAATCTATCAGGCCCACTCCAGTAGATGTTTCCAAAGTTTCTTAATGGTGAAGTTAAAAATCCCCTCTATCACAGAAAAGTGATTGTGTTTGGTTTGCAGTCTTTGATGGCTACCTGGAGAAACCAGGGGTAAGATTCACTTGACTAAGGTGTCAGTCCATAGAGATCTAGCTAACTTACAGCACATGTCATCCTAAAATCAATGCAAACATTTGGTCAAGGGAACCACACTCAAATTCCAAGGACTTATAAAGGAAGTTCAAGATGACTATTTCAGATGTAAATGTTGTAAACATCTAAAGGTAGGTAAAAAGAATCTCACCAGAAGTCCTTTGCAAAATATTTAACCAGCCTCTCAGTTGTATAACATGTACTTGAGCATTATGTTTTTATCAACTTGGTTTATTTCGACAGACACCAGCTCTCATTTTACTCACTCTCATGTTTGTGTCCCCATCCAGAAATCTGGCATTTCAGCTGGTCAGGGAAAACAGTGTTACTTTCCGGCAAGCAGATAGGCTGAACAAACTGGGACTTGACTGCACAACGTTGGCCATTCTTCTTCAGCTTAACCAAAGCTGCAGAACAGACAATACAGGGGGAAGAACACGACTGTTCCCTTTCTTTAATGGGATTGGCAGCAATGGGTCTCAGATACAAATTTAATTATCCCCTAAGCCTCTCTTAATTAAGATATTTCAATCAAAGACAGACAGACTCATCTCAACAGCACCTGATTTCACAGCAAATTGAAGGCTGAAACATTCAGCTACTCCCCTTGTGGGAATATTTATTTTATGCTGTGCTCACTGAGCAGATTTTGCTTCACTGCCTTTGTAGAGAAGAAGGAAGATAGAAAATACATATGTCTCCTCCCACCTTATAGTTAAATAACAGTGACATATCCCCAACTTCCAGCTGAAATATGTGGGATGTGCAAGTACTCACCACTTCTAAAAGCCTGGCCACTGGACTAATTCCAATTCCACTTAAAAGATTAATTACACCAAGAGGTGGTGTATTTCATGCTCTGTTATGACTGAGTTCAGCAAAATTCAAGATCTTGAAAATTAAGGAATAAAACCCCAGGATATTTCAGATCCAAGCTTCCAAACAACCTTTCCTAACCCTTCATGGGGCTGAAAACTGTGTAAATACAAAGCTGTGCAGCATCATGAGATTGATACTGAAAGATTTCAAAACCCTGTAGCAGTGTCCCCTCTAGTAAATTCCTTTCATTTCACCATAGAGCAGCAGAGGGGACTTTGTTCTCAGTGGAATAAAGGCAGCATGTTGGCTTGGCCCCCTTACTCAAAGAGAACAGAGCTGAGGTAATGTGGACATGTCAATTAAACCTTCTCATCACGCCTTTTGGAAGCTCAAGATTTTGTGGGCACAGCTGTGTGGAAAATAGGTGATCCCACTGGAGAGTCTTATTTCTCTACAGACCACAATTTTTGGCCTTGGTGGAAGAGTATCGCACAGGCTGAGAAGCCCACACAAACCTTGCTCCAACACTCAGTAGCTTGGTCTTCCTTGCCTTCCTCCTCTTCCCCACCAACTTTGCCTGTTTCTGAATCCCCCAAACTTCCTAGCAAACACTCATGTGGTAGTTTGTTCCCTTTAGAAAAGTGTTTTCATCAGGAAACAACTGTTCTGCTACATCAGTAGAAATCACTGACTGGACAGTACCTGCCCCTGTGTCTTTCCCCTCAAGTTTCTGCCTGCTTGTTTGTTTTTGCAATTGGGCTCCTCTTAGGCACTTCATGTTCAGCTCTCCCTAGGTTTGATCTTTGCACACTAGTGAGGCATGCCAAATTTCAGGGTAGTTAAAAAGACTGTGAGACCTCAAAGTGTTTTAGGGGCTTTACACCAGGATATTTCAGAGCAGAGTAATGCCTCAAACGTAGTTCGTCTCCTGGTACACTGTGACAGAGCTCCCACCAACACAGAATTTCAAAGCTTTTTGCTATAGAGTGGAAAATATTCACCATCTGGGAGCAAAACAGCCGGTACAGGCCTGACCTAAAATATTCCCAATGTCAGGCTATTAAAGTCTCATAGACAAAGTGCTCACACAGCCTGATCCCCTGGGGTGACATGCCACCTTTCACAAGAGCAGATCAGAAAACAAGAAGTGAGTTGCTGTTCCATTGTCATTCTCACTAACACTATAAGGTCAATCAGAAGGGCATTCAACTTCTGACTGATAAGATAGCCAATTTTTAAATCTACCTCAGCGTGAAAAATGATTCTTAGTAACACAGATTTTCAGAGCAGATAGGGTTATTATATTCATCTAGTCAGAGCCTTTATACAATACAGACAATAGAATTTTACCAACTAATTCCTGCATCAAGCCCACAGTTTCTGGTTCAGTTGAAAAAATGCCTAATCTCACAAAGAATTGAAGTGATGATGAATCTGCCACACATCTAGATAAATTGCTCCAAAGGCTAATTATCATAATTATTTAAAATTTGCAATTTATTTTTCATCTGAATTTGTCTAGCTTTCAGATGCTGTTATAACTGGTAGAACTAAGAACCCCTGGATTCAAAAGCCTCTCATAGTATCTATGATTTTTTCCACTACAAAGGCAGTTTTTAACACATCAACAAAACTTGAAACTAAGTTGAGTAAACAGAAAATAGAACTGTAGGAACAAAAATACTCACCAATATCATGCTCAGTAGGGTTGAACACAGAATAATCAGGATGCAAGATGTATTTCTCTATTTCAAATGTCTGTGTTACATCAGTCGTTTTATTAAATATTTGCTGACCCAGAACTACTCTAATAGTGGATTTTAGTGGACTGTAATACAAAAGAGAGAACAAGCAGTTCTGTGATTGGCAGGACAAATGCAGCCAATTTTCCAATGGCTGTGTATCCTATGAACTGGTATAACCTCAAGTTCCCACCACATCCATTATTTACCCTCTCATAATGCCTTGAGCTGTTTCCCAGGCTTCCTGCCTACTGAGGGCAAGGAAAAAGATAACTAATGTTACAGTGACATCCAGGCTTTGTGGGTCCTGATTAGCCTAATGAAAGGTTTCTGCTTCTTGATGGAAGCACAGGCACTGCTGCCCAGTTGCTGTCTGGATAACAAGCATCTTTGGGGGGTTCTAATACTTCTTGTTCTAGAAACTTAACTGAGTCAACTTCAACCAGATTTTGCCAGTGAGAATAAAAATTATGGAGAAGAAATGAGGGATCAAAAGATGAGTCAATAGTGGATATCTCATTTCTTCGGGAAACCAGTCTCCTGAAAAAATTACAGGCATGGGCCAAGATTTTAAAGGTGTTGGGACATTGACAATTCAGGAATATCTGGGCAGCCTTCACCTAGAAGGTATCACCACTTCTGCTCTGAGATTAGATTGATCTATATTAAATCTGTTGTCCAGATTCAAAAGCAACCTGGTGAAGTAAGGTCCCAACATCACATGGATCTAATGGGAAACATCACAACGACAGAAAAACAGTTTTTGCAATTCACATCATCTTTTTTAACTATCAAATTTTTTAATTTAAAAAGACCACAGTCTTCTCAAATCCAGTGTCCTATGACAGAAAACGGATAAGAACCAGTACAACAGTTGGGAAGTAAGAGACATTTGGGAATAATCAGGAAATTATCAGTGTTTGGGAAAAGCAATACATTCTCTAGCTTTGAAAACAACTGAAATCACATTTCATTCTTGTTTTAAAACCAGTTCAATCTTGTTTTAAAAACAGTTCAATCCTCATCTGCATAATTCTACAATGAATTTAGTTAGCGAGTGTGTTCAACATTGGAGCACTGATATGTTTTGTTATCCAGTGCAGGAGTAGAAGACATCTGCTGTCCCACAGCATGCATGGATGCAGGGTGGTTAACATCATCGCAGTTTCCCTGCAGTCATGGATTCAGAGGAAAGAGATTCTGGCTAATGGCAATGCAGAGAACCAGCAGTGACCCTTCAACAAGAACTATGCTTAGGATTAACAAAGGAAAGGGCAATGTTTGTTTTGTATTATTACGAGAAGACAATAAAATGTTCTTTGAACAATATGTTAGGCCATGATTTTCTCAGTGTTTATGCAGTAGTAAACTGATCTCCTTGGAAATCAAATGTTGGGCCTGTAAAACAGAGTGGAAGTTCACATAGATTTTAGAAGCACTGAATGGTTCTACTATGAATTACAAATGGTTCATTCAGGAAAAGAAAGAAAACAGGAGAGGTTACAGAAAAGGAAAAAAGAAATAATTGAGCTGCACAGGTATCTATTGTCGCCTAGTGGAAAACAGTTGGAATTGTGACTACCAGAGGTACTAAACAAATAGAAGAGAGAAAATCACAATGCAGTAATTATGGAAAATCTGTATGTACCAAACCACCAGCTGGAAGTGGGTGGAAATGTCCTGAATAGCTGCCAAAGTTAGTAGCTATTTCACAACATTTGAAAAACAAATGCATTGTGGCTTAAGCTCCAAATGCTTCAGTACAGCATTCACAGTGGTATTATTAGCTCTACAAGCTATCAGTGTATGTATTCTGGCACAGGGTTTTCTGTTTCTCTTGGCTCCTTTACTATGCAAAAGAACAATAGGTATGAAATGATGTAACATTTTTCCCTTCGACGAGATCAAAATGAAGTCAGGGAAAGTGTTCAACATTTGTAAAAATTAAATATTAAAAATAAAGTAAGAACATACTATAGTCAATATTTTCTTGTGTCCCACAGGAGAAAAAAAATCTCTCAAGAAAATCAGCCTCAAAAGTTTAGTTCTTCCCTGTGGCTTTTTGTAAAGCTCAGCCCACTCTATTTGTGTCAACCAAGAGTAATTTATTGTCTCCAATAAATCATTGCTTGGCTGTCTCAGCCTTTTCGAACAAAACACAGCAGTGAGCACAGTCATCTCTGTTATATCTCAAAACAGGCATAAACACTGAAAAAGGTAACTGAAAAGAAGCAAAATACTTCTATCCCCCTGCAGATTCTTGCACATGCAAGTTCCCATCCCATGTCCTACTTCACCCTACCTTGTTCCTTCAGTCAGGTCATTTAGCTTCTTTGAGACTCCTTAAGGAACAAGGTAAGAGCTTATGAGATTATAGAAATACAAGCTATTTCTTTGCTCATGAACAGGACTCAAATTGCCACAAATTCCTTTTGACACATTGGTCTTTTATAATATCATCCTTCCTACTTGTTTCAGTTCAGGTTTGTTGTGAGGACCTACTGTCACATTAAGGGATGAGTTTACCTGTTAGCAAAGCAGTGTGCTGCTGACACAACCCAACAAGTCTGAATCAGGCTTCCACCACAGAAACTCTCTCCAATATATATAGCTGCTGTCCAGGGATGAGATCCAGGCAGAGATGAAGATCCCCCAACAATCCTAGGTCTCACAAAACTTCTCTTTTTATGTCTTCTCCCACACGGTCTTTTGGTAACTGTGTAAGTATCTACCTTGTCTGGAACTGGTGGCCTCCTTTCCCTGATTGCTGAGATAAAAAGGGATATGGCATCAGACTGTGAATCATTGTTATTTCTGAGGACTGTAACTTTTAAAGAAGTTTTTAGAAGAAAGATTCATTAAATCATGGAATCACAAAATTGTTTGAGATCATCTCATTCCAGCCTCCCTGCCATGGACAGGAACACCTTCCTCTAGACCAGATTGCTCAAAGCCTCATTCAACCTGGCCTTGAACACTTCCAGGGATGGGGCGGCCTGTGCCAGTGTCTCACTAACCTCCCAATAAAAATTTCTTCCTAATATCCAGTCTAAATCTATCCTCTGTCAGTTTAAAGCCATTACCCCTTGTCCTGTCATCACAGGTCCTTGCAAAAAGTCTCTCTCCAGCTCTCTTGTAACCCCCTTTAGATACTGAAAGATTCTGTAAGGTCTTCCTGGAGCCTTCTCTTCTCCAGGTTGAACATTATCCTTAAACATTAATGTACAACTGAATTTTATTCAGTTCCTTGGGAGACTGGCAAGACAGAAAGCTATGCCTATTCCCTGGCTACAGGTGTAATTTCAATGCACCCATGAACATTCCCAGACACTGTTTCATTGACCAGTACAAACACAACCTTCCCATTATGCATGATACCTCACATCTTCATTTTTTGATTCTGGCCTGAGCTTTGATGTTGAGACAGCAAGGACTAAGGCATTTGTGTTAATATCACCTATCAAATGTTTTAGAACCATAAAAGATAAATAAAAGGAACACATTAGAAACCAACTTTTCAAATTATAATGGTGTTTTAAGGGGTGGCTCCAACATTATTAAAAGGTAACTATTATTTGAGGGGAAGAGCAGAATCTTTAGTTTTTGGAATTAAATACTATGTCATACATCTTCAGGATGCAGACCTCTCATTGTTCACAGCAGCCCATTGCCTCTCCAGGCCTGTGATTCCCAGAGTGATGACAATTTGTACCAGAGCATCAATCATTTCTGACACCTTGCATGTTCTAGCAGAAAATTCAGGGATATTGGCATGATTGTGACTGAAAACAGTAGTATGACACCACTGCTATTTCAGAACAAGAATCACAGATTGTATCACAACTCCAAAAAATGCAAAAGAAGCCTGTTGTCATTTGATTTACTGCAAACAGTAAAATATTAAACACTCCTGGGAACAATGGAACATTCAGAATTATACTGTGAAAGCTTGTTGCAGTATCAATAAATCTTCCTTTGTTCATTCATAGCACGGATTTTAAGAAAGCCTTTACATACCACAAGTTGGAATGTCACAATACTCCCAAGACAAACTGTTGTCCTTCATGATGTAACACCATGGTTTCTCATCATCATCTGGATTTCTAATTAATTCAAGGGGAGAGAGAATTACAAGCATTAACCACAGTGTTGTTCCAAACTTCCCAAGGGTTTTCTGCTTTTTCATATTGCCCCATGCAGAGGACTGGCAGGAGTCTCAGGTTGTGAGCCATGTGAAAAAGGGCTAAAGCACCTGCTCACCCTGCTATCCCCTTCAAGGGTGAGCAGCCTTACAATAGAATTTTTCATCTTAAAGCTAACCAAACCTAAGGTTCTCTGGGACCTGAAGTACAGACACATGACTAAACACCTGTAAAACTTGCCTGCAAGTGTTTGGATGCATGAGCACGTTCACAGGGTTTAACTACTGCCCACACTGAAGCACTTTAACAGATCAACTATTTTCAGAACTAAATCCCATGGGAGAGATTCCTTTTTCAGGTTATTTTTTTAAGTGAGGAAATTCCAGCTCAGGTAGATTCATAGAAAATCCATAACAAGAATAGCTACCAAAAACGAATTTGCAAAGCTTGGGTTCACATTCCCTGGAGAGTCTGAGGAAACTAAAGACTACCTCAAGAAAATACTGTATTCCTTACAAAAGGGGGGAAAAAAGAAAAAGGAGTAATGGAAACGACTTATCCCTTTGTCACCTTGGTGTCAAACAGGTTTTGGTTTGATTCCATTAGGGCGTCTCTGTGGTACAGCCAAATTATCTCTATCAATGCCTTATAAGTTACTAGAAATTTGCTCAGTTTACTCCTCCAAGAATATAGGGAGACTTTGAAGACCCAGAAAGTTCTTTATTAAGCCAAGAAAAATAACCAAGGTAATTCAGGGTTCCAGATAAGCAGCAATTCCAATTTCAGTTGGATTTATCACAAGTACTATCTGTTATTATATGTTTCTTCAATAATTTTTCTTTTTCTTTTTCAATCTGACTGCTCTTCAGAAAAAGATTAGAGCACTTTCAAATTCTCAGAACTGAAGAAGCAACACAGGTTGAGTCATCTTCTGCCAACAATGTTTCTAAATTAGACTATTTGAAGAAGATATCTGCAGGATTATATAGTGCAGCAGAGATATCCCCTGAAATTGCAGCAAGCTGACAAAAAAGTGAAAAGCTTTTTTTCTCAGCTCTACAGAACATGAACACATCAGCTCCTACACCATTTTGTTCTTTGCATTTCAAATCTGAAAATGAATACTTGGAATAAATGATGCAAATCAAATGGTTTAAGTTTTATCAAAGCATAAAATATGTGCCAGAAAAAATGCCACTCTGCTGGGACACCATAAATCAAATACTGAAGTGCTTGCATGAGGACCATGTCCTGGAAAGCAAGCTGGGAGGGTTTAAAGGAGTGGGTAGGAATTGCTAATTGTTACTTTGTGTTAGATAGAGAAGATCTACTTTCATCAGGCATGCATGCTTGTTATCATCAAACAAATTAGGAAATACAGTACAAAAACTTTGGACATCAACCAGTAATTTATGGAGAATCATCCAAAGTTTGCTGCTTTTAGCACTTGCTCATCTCCAGGATGAGAGATGTTCTCTCTAAATAGAAACATTTCCTCTATTTGTGGATATCTGTTGATCTCATGCAGACCTCAGAAACAGGGGGAACATAAGGTGACTGAGGAGAAGGCACAAATCTATGTAGCACAAGCTATTTTCAGTGTAGCTCAACAAAAAACTTCAGCAGAAATGCAGTTTATCAGTATATGGTTCAATCAAAATTGAAACACTGTGAAGTCTTCTTTGGCAATAGGTTTGCTTTGTAAGAAATCCGAGAAATAAATTTGACATCCCATTTCAATATTATTTAAATATAGTGCTTTGATTTTTCATTTTCAAATAACTTTTCTCTTTTGAAAATATTTTCCTTTATGATATGTCTTTCACAAGCAAAGAGTCAGAAATTAAATTTAAACATTTCAATTTAGCTACTGCATTGCTTTCTCCATTTGGATAGTCATTAATGAACAATTTCAAAGGTTTTCTACTATGGTCTCATTTGAGAAAAAAAAAAACATTGCTCAGGGAAAAAAAGGACCTGGTATTTCCAATATTATTTTGTGCCTGTGTTTCTCTTGGCAGACCCAGCTATTGATTTAGCCTTGTCTTCTGAACAACTCCTCTTGTCAGGCTGCTAAATTCAGTCTAGGTTTTCTGAGACAGGCAAAAGATCTGCTTTGAGATTCCTAGCCCTTCTTTCTGTAATACGCTCAACTCTTGCTGCACAAATACAGGGCAAACAAGAACTTTCCTCACCTGCAGTAAGGGAAGGGCCCCAAGCCAAGCTGGACTGCTTTCCCAATGCTGTCCACATGAAGCTCTTGGTAAAGGAGGTCTGAATCCCAGGGCAAGCAGCTTTGTCCAGAAATGGTTGTCTTGGCCAAACCTCTGTACTCTGTGCCATTGCCAACGTAGCACCGATGGCTTGGAACTGGCAGAGAAAGAGGCTGGTCAGGAATCAATGCTAATTGCATATTAAATATTTACTTCACAGCTGAGACCCCAAATGAGAGCCAGTGAGCCCAGTTCTGTAAAATGCCTTTCGCCTTGCAGAGGAAATGAATGCATCAAATGGGGATTTTCTTAATAAAGGAAAAGGAGCTCAAGCAGTTAAAACTTCTGTTTAAGATTAGTAGTAAGTTAACCTCATTTTACACATGCACAAATAACTACTCAAGAGGCAGAACGGCAGAAAATTAGATCTAAAGTTTGTGCTGTGTATGGAAGATTTCAGTCAGCAATCTGCAGCAAAGTCAGCAATATGGCTGGGATTCCTCTGGCCTAATTTTAGACACAACTGAGCTCATCACTGGAGACTCCCTTTTTAGTCAATTAAGAGAAACAGGGATTGCTAGTGCCAAACTGATCCAGACTGTTTGAGGTGACTTTTTTAAGATATAGTGGATCCCATACACTCCTGTCCACATTGAAACTCCAATGACAATACAGGACGCTTAAGGCAACCAGCTCAAATAGAGATGTACGTGTTGAAAAGTGCCAAAAACAATCCTCCCCTGCCAGCAAGTGCTTAAAAGGCCTGATTTTTAAAAATACTTACTATGGCCTCTTACGTACCCATATATGTTCTATATCCAAGTATATTACATATATGTAGTTACATATTGCAAATACATCTGTTTTCAAAAAAATAACTAATAGGTTGAGTTTTCTTATTCACAACTTGTTTCTTCGTCACCTGCACATGGGTTATTTGTTCATATAGGTCTGGCACATACATATTCTATGACCTGTATACTCAGCTGCCAAGATCTATCAACAGCGCATACCAGCATTATGGCAGAAAAACATATGGGGATGCATTTGTATACAAATAGCTCCACTGAGCAGAAAGCCTACACCTCAAAACCCAGTGCAGAGTACTGCAAAGGAAACACAAAACCATCTAATGCACAATGAGCATTAATTGTGAACGAGCCTCAGGGGGTTTCTTATCCCAGCCATGTCAATGTGACTTATCCTTGACATCTGCAAGACTGGTGGAATCTTCTTCTAAACTTATAATCATACTTAAAGATGTAACATCGTGATATTGCCTGACTGTTGAAAAACACACTGTGAGGATGATCCATCACATCACACAGTGTAGACAGCTATTGCCAAAGATCTGTTTACTCTGACAGAACGAGGTGACACATGAACCAGGGCCCATAACCAGCCCTGAAACTGTGAATCACAGCACCGAACTGATATCCATTACCCTTCTGAGTCATCAGTGTATTGACAGACCTCAAAACCACAAGCAAGCATATGGCATAAATTTGGGAGCTGGAGGTCAAGAAGTTTGGTGTAAGAACTTCAGTGTGAGTTAGCATACAAACACCTAGCAAAATTCACTTTCTAGCTTGGCCTGGCAGACATTTCTAACATGATGAGACCATAGTTTGTCCCACCTGCACCCTGAATCAAATTCTCTTCATTTTAATTACTATGAATATAACATTAAATCAAATTTACATTTTAACAACCATAATCCAGGAGCTCACAGAAAATAATTTGTCTATCATTTGTATTGCTAGAAATAGTAACCAAGCCTTGGAAATCCTGCCATTTATTTTCGGAGCAAGTTGCAAGTTACACTACTTTGTTTGTCTGCAACAGTGTCATGAAAATACCACCATCGTGTTGTATTCTAAATTCTTTCATTTATCTGGGCAAGTGCCAGATGCTGTTTTTATTTGTACTGTATTTATTACATGCAGAAACAATTTAAAGTTGACTACATTTATGAGGATGAAACAAGAGATTCTCTTTCAGTGCAGAACCAGGGCCATATTGTGCAATACCAATGGTTCAGACACCTTGCAGATGGTGTTTAAAAGTTGTCCTCGTCCTTATCAGGTTTAAAATCCAATGCATCTCTGTTTCATCAGGTCTGCCAGTCATTGCTAAAGCTGCCAGAATGTTTTAACTGGGAGAACTTGGCTCCTTTTTAAACCATCCCTCACGTTCTCCTTCTGTAATTAAGAAGTTTAGATTACGTCTTGCACTTGTTGAGAGGAAGAGTAATATCTGTCAAATAGTTTTTTGTTTCTTTTTGGTTTTGTAAGGCGTATTTTGGGCACAGGCGTGACTTGATCTCGTATCTTGTAGAGAAGTTTCTGAGTTAACACAGTTGTTTCAGTAGTAGCTTTCCACTGGTCTGTGCTCCACTCCAGCAATCTTTATGTGACTGGTTGGCAGCAGCACCATGGTACCCACTGCACCTCCCATTTAAGGGCACTTCATTAAGTAACTAAGCCATTAGAAGTATAATACATTTTATCACCTATGATTCAGGACAAACAGTTTTAAATAAAAAAATCTCTGCAACTATTGGAGTCATATAGATCTTTTGCCTTTGATCCTCTTTTTATTGAGCTATTACAGAACTGGAAAAATCTGATTCCCTCTTTCTCTGAAATGGTGTTTAGGTTGTTTGCTTTCAGCAGTTCTAATGGGTTGCTCTGACTGGGAATTGTTCATTCCCAAATCTATATAGGTTCCACAATGTCTGGTAACTCTGAAACATATTTCTTTTCTTATTTGAAAGAAAGTAATGAAGGACATAATATGGTTTTTTTTGTTCATTCACTTCTCTGTGCTATTGCCAATCACTATGTTAAAAGTAGAAATGTCCTAAACATTCATATTATGGAAGTTTTGATGCAAATGCAGATTCAAGTTACTCTACAGTCCTATGCTGCTATCATTGCTGTTCATTTCTTTTTGGGGGAAAAAAATATTACAATTTAAAACTAGAAAAAATTTCCTGTTATGTTTTATTTTTAAAATCCAATATATTGCAATAGCTCACATAAAACATTCCAATTGTGTTAGGGTGGCATATTTTATCAGCATGTCAGACCAAGTCTTTGCCTTTTAATTTTTCAATAAAAAGCAGGTTTGGGCCTTAAAATTACCAGCAACCTGAAATAGCAGTTATACAATGAGTTCTAATTGCTAACTGCCTGAAAACATTTCACAAACTTTTTGTCTCCAGATCTTTTCTCAACTTCTGTAGTTACATACCTGAATATTTTTAGGAGTTTGCTTTGAAAGTCTTTCTGCAGAAAACAACTTATCTTTCAGATTTTCTTTTCCTCAAAACATCTCATCAGCAATTTTCCTGATGTTTTTGCACTATGAATGTATTTTACTTCCAGATACATAAGCTGTTTCATTCTGGTAATAAAACTACATTTTCCCCTGATGGTCCTAAATCTAGGACAGCAAAGTTTTAAAATAAAGCATTGCTGAATGAAAGGATTACTTATCCCTGACCAACGTGTAAGGCTTTTACTAGATACTATGTTAATATCTTTTGGGGTTTTTTAAATGCTCTATACAAGCTGATGGCAGGAAGGGAGAAAGGAAAAGGAAAAAAGAACTTAAGACCCCTCTGCTTACAAATGCCTTTACAAGTGGTCTTATCCAGTGTCTGAAATATCAATTACCCCAATTGAAGAGTTCTTAGAAAATAATAAACTAAAGCAAAACATTGGTGCAATAAGGAAAACCTGCCCCATCCAGAGCTTTCCTGGAGCACAAGTCCACTCCTGTTGCAGTGCCTCAGGAAGCTCCAGAACCAAAGGCTGGAATGCTTTGAGCCTAAGCCCTGTTTCCCCCGTGCTGGTCAGAGAGAGCACTTCAACACCACTAGGTAGCAGCTGATTTGCAAGACAGGGCACTCATAACTCTCTAAAGTCTTCCTAGTACCTCTGTGAATGTGTGTTTCCACCTAAACCTGTTTCATCTACTAAAAATCATGAAGTCATAGAATATGCTGAGTTGGAAGGGACTAATCAGGAGCATCAAGTCCAACTCCTGGCCCTGCACAGGACACCCCAAGAATCACACCATCTGCCTGAGAGCATCATCCAAACCCTTCTTGAACTCAGACAGGCTTGGTGCTATAACCACTTCCCTGGGGAGCCTGTTCCAGTGCTCAGCCACCCTCTGGCTGAAAAACCTTTTCCTGGTATCTAACCTAAATAACCCCTGACTCAGCTTCATGCCATTTCTCAAGATGACAAGCAATGAACAATGACATTTTGTGCCTCTGCATAAGTTTATTTCTTACACAGCCTCAGCACTGCAGGATGTGTTGCTCTTCAAGGCATCCTTTACAAGAGTAATTTTGAATTTCCTTTCTCCATGAGCTCAAACCCATCAGATGCCTGCAGATGGGTCTGTATTTTCTCAATTCACCTAGAAGTTCCCTGATCTCCTTTCCTGGGTATCTGGGAGATCCCCTCAGAGATGAAAGGTGTGAAAGCCTTTGATTTCAGGGAGTTGCACTTCCTCCGCTGCACACACAGCTAACCACTAGTCTGGGCTGGCAATAAATGTGTGACAGAAAGGAGTCTCCAGTATTCACAGAGATTGCTCTTACAGGCATCTCATTTCACCAAATAACACACTGAAGCACAACACACACAAGCACACACCCTGCCAGGCATTCTGAAAGCAGTAAGACAAATATTCCTGTGCAGAATGAAACAAACACCACAGAGAGAGCTTTGAAAGACATCCACATTAACCTAGCTCTGCTCCCAAAGGAAGATGCGGTTTATCTTACAGCATCTCCCACTGTCACTGAAAATCTCTGTAAACATCTGGGAAGGCGCCCATGTGGGCATGGACCTCACAGAAGAAAGCAGTTGCCATTTTTTTCACTCTTTAATGGTAAGAATGTGAAGTCTAATGACTAGGGGCAGAGGACTGCATGGCAGCAGTCTAGGACTGGCTTGGAGCAAATTATTTCACATTTTCACTCCTGTCTGTGAAAGTGAGAATAATATCACCTTTTGCAGCTTTCAGAGTTTGAAAATTAAAGATTATATGCTGCAAGTGAAGTATAAGGGAAGCTATATATCTATATAGCTATATTTCTATATAATTCAATCATACATTTATAATATTTACCTAGATTTCAACGTTTCTGTTTGGGCCCATGGTTTCATACAACACCAGATTGCACTGATTTATAACAAGTACTTGATTCAAATAATTGTGCTTTCTGGTTTGTTGAATAGCACCAAAACCTCTGGACTGACAACACCCAACACTGAAATGAATCCCTGCTGAAACCATAGCTTGATTATGACACGCACAATCTGCCCGAGACAAAAACTAGGCAGAAAGGTGGGAAAATTGGCATCTTTGTCTAATTAATTAAAACTAATAGAAACTAAATAAAATCAGAATGGGTTTAAGACTAGGAAAACAACGTGATTTTCATAATACAAAAAATCTCCTTTAGTTGTATTCTAAAATAAGGATGGGATACTCCATTCTCTGAAACTAGACTTATTTTTTACCATATTTCTTCTTCCAAGTATCTTTGTACCTTCGTAGTTGCAAATGTTTAGATCAAGAGAGCTAAAATTGAAGAGATTTATTTTTCTTATAAATGTACAAAGCTACCTTCTGAGTAAATTGAATTCTTTAATATAAAAGTTTAAATCCAGAAATCTATAAACTCTGCCAGTATTTTCTCACAGCTTAGAAAAGTAATATCCTAGATAAGAGAGAGAACTGGCTCTTCTTCCATTTCATTTTTCTATTGATTATCTTCAATTCTAGTACAATATTTATGATTTACAGAGTCATAAATGCAATCAAATAGGTAGGTATATAGAGCTAAAAGGAGCAAAGTATTTAGGAAATAGGTTGTCAAGAGGTAGGGGAAAGAAATTCCAGCCGCAACAAGCAAACTTCAACATTATATTACTTTGACAGATAAACAACTTATTGCACAAACTATCTTACAGGATTTTCAAGAGTTTCTGAGTGCCTAATTCATGGTGAAAGTTTTCATTTTATGCCTATACCCATAAGTCCTTATATGCTTAGAGCATGAGCCAAAATAATCTCTGGACTGGAAAAGAAACAGACTCTACAGTAATTAATGATGGTCAGCAGATGAGCAGCTGCTTTGTAGAGAGACAACAAAGAGTGGGGAGGTCTCTGGAGCCCCCAAAGCACCTGGTGTAGGCTGGGGGGAGAAAGCAAGGGATCGGAGAGGCAAACAATACACTAATCCAAGGATGATCTTGAAGCCTGTGAGCTGCTCTACCCTGTCTTCCACATCTTGCCGTCAACTACCTTCCTAACTGACAATTATACAGGAAAACAGATTGCATGGTTTAAGAGATGTCAGTCCCCTCACATTTCAGAGAAGACATGCCCTCTATAAAACATAATTAACTGATACCTCTGTCATGTCTCAAATAAATCAAAAATAGGATTAAAAACACCGTTATGGCTTTGAATTAACCAGCACCCAATCAGTAACACCGCTGCCAAGTCAGGCACTCAATCATAGGAGTAAAATCTAAGCAGCTGCTTCATATTAGCAACTGCTAATATTAATCATATTAGTTTATACTAGGATTATGACAAAGAGTTGTAATCTAAAAAGGTACCACTGTAGGAGTCCAGAGGATACCACAGAAAACTTACTGTCCACCAATACCTGGAAATTAATTTCTTTGTAAAAATAAACTCCTCGGTTGATCTTGAATTTACCCCTATCTGGAGGTATAAACTGTCCAGAGAAATTTTTGCTTCTTCCTTGGTATTTGCCATATCACTCCATCCTTCCAGAGTTAATCCTTGCTATACACTATGCTGCTACCAGTGCAGCTCTTTATCTCTCTCCTCTCTAGCCCATTTGCCAAGGTGTCAAATGTAAATGACTAATCCATAACCTCCATGCGAACGGTGCTTCCTTCTTCATTTAGGTTTTGCTCTGCATTAGCCAAAATCTTTGTTATTATCCTAAACTATAAAGAAAGGTGGGAGGTCAGAATAAACTCTCTGTTGTTGCTCATATCTGTCACCTGCATAAATGACACCTTATAGTTGTTGTTTTGTTATCTCCAGTCTCCTGTTCACCATTCCCTACACTGGCACTATCTCAGTGCAATGAATCAGAGGTGGGTACTTAGTTGACAAGTCATTTCTTCATCTTCCAATTCCCCCTACCATTTATCACTGCAGGTCACAGTCTACCAGATGTAGCTTTTCTCTATGTAACTCCAGTATTATCTGAATTATTTTGGAATAATTCAAAATCACATAAAAATCCAATCCACCATTACTATTTCTGCAGTAGTGCCCTGGGCTTTCTCTTCATTATTCTTGCACCATTAATACATGCCTTCCCCTCATGCAACTTCCCAGGGGACTCATAAGACTTTACCTCTGCTAACAACATAATCAACTCTCCAAGCCATATTCAGCCATAATGCTGCTTTTTGATCTGCTGTCCCATCTTTTCTTCCACAACTGTAGAGAAATAACTTTATTCTTTTTCAACCTAGTTTTATTACTAATCCCAGTGCTTCATACATGCAAGCAACAAGCATCATCTCAGTCCCACTTAGAAATCCTCTTCAAGTCTTAGTCATAGATCTGCTTGTCCAAGCTTAGTGCGGGACTGGCTGACTGGTTGAAGACTCACTTGTCATTGTCAGCCAACAGATCTCATTATTATACTTCATCCTATTTCTTTTTTTTTTCTTTTGCCCCTATGATCCTAGAAAATAAAAAATTAAACACTAATCCAAAAACACTCTAGCAGATGGTAAACATAAACCAAAAAGTTAAGGCACATTATCCTCTGTGTTCTTCAGAGAAAGTCTTAAAACTTTCCTTCCAGCTCCAGAGCTGAATTTCCTTTACTAAAGTACCTTTTTAGTAGAAAAAACTGCAAACACCCTATTTCAGTTAAAGAACCACTAAAAAGGTGGGTTTGCTGTCATTTTTACTAATTCTATTACCTCAAACTCCCCCAGTTTAACCCCCAAAGATGTGGCCAAGAAGGTGTTTTTTTTTCCTGTATGTAATTATACCTTCAGCTGTTCTGTCATCTTCCTTTTCTAAGAATCTTCAACCTACTTCTGACATATACCACATCTCCTTACATAACCATAAGCCTTCCACAATTAGCATTCCAACTCATACTTTCTTTAAAGCTATGGTGTCCCTCTAATTCCATTACCCAAAGCCGAATTAGGAGGGGGAAAAAAAAAAACGAAAACAAATTCACAGTTCATCATGATCAAAATACTATCAAAACCATTATTGCTACCTAAACCTAAGAAAACTCAAAATATATAATCCTCTGTGCAATCCTTCCAGTACTCCCAAACCTACTGTAACCCCCAACCACAGTGACACAAACCCAAATAGGCTTTGCATGTGCCCCTTTCTACCTCTTCATTAGTTTAATCATGAAAAGTACCAACATCTGCCACTGGTTTACTTAGCACATGGCTACCTTATTTTCACAAATCTTTCCACAAGAACACACCTTGAACTGTTGCCGAGTCCTGATACAACAAATGAGCCATAAATAAACCCCAGATAGCCATCCAGAGCAGTGTACCACCCAATGATTACGGTAATTCTACACCATAAAAATGCAGTTGAAAGCTGACAAACCATTGAAATATGTCTTATTAAATGCCACATTTGTCTACCAGCTATTCCTCTGATGAACAGTAACACAACAAAGCCACCTAAGGCACTAAATGTTTCAGGAAAAGACAACTAATTAAACAGAATAAAGATACCCCACTAACATGTCCTCAATAAATCGAGAATAAATTTAAAACACAAAGAAGGACCCAAAAAAACCCCACACCTAAAAAGCAGTAACAAAGCAATAGTAAGGAGAAGAAAGTGATTTTACAGGGAAATTGGGCAAAATATTAATTTCCACTCACATATCAACTGAGGCAAATATTGTGAATACAATGGTAGAGTTTTAACCACAGAAACTGAAAGGCACCAATCCCTTAAAAAAATGTTCTACATCTCCTTTCTTTACCCTTCGGCTCCCTTCAACTCCTCCATAAATGCTTTACTATAATGAGTTATCTGTCCTTTGGCCATATAACTCCTCCTCTTTCTTTAACTGTGTGTCCCTCTGCGTTCATTCAACATCTCCGTTATGGCTCCCATCTGTTCAAAGAAACCTCAAATGTCAACATAACTTTACAATTTCATGTTTATAACTGCTTGTCATCAGTTACCACCTCCAATGAAGCTAAATATTTCTGAAGTTAAATATCTTCCAAAAAAATTCCCTCACCGTTCCCCATAACGACTTGGGCCAGAGACAAAATACCCCGCTCACATCTTTCTCAGGTTTCACCTCTTGCTCACATTTAACACTGACAAAGTGGCTGAGCCTGGGCCTTTTTTCTAACTTCCTCTGGCTAATGAGACAACTATTGCTACTCATGGTTGGATAGTTAATTCTGCATCTTCACCCAGAGCCTGGATTCAGAGCTCTCTCAGCAACAGCTCTGTTTCCAACGAGAATGCAGCTACTCTTTTAATACAAAATCCTTATTTCTGAAAATAGGCACATATTTAAAGGCAATTACTATGAATTCAACTTAATTAAACATGGGTCCCTGAACAATTTTAAACAGCATCTGCTTGGGGAGAAATTTGTTGATGGTGTATCTAATTTCCTTTAAAATTAAACTTGGCTAAAATCTTATGCATATAAACTGCCTCCAAACAACTTTTTATATGGCAGTTCTTTCTTTAGTACTGAAAGTCTCTTCTTTAAGGGCAGGAAAATAATGTATTACCACAAAGAAAAGAAATCTATATTAGAAACTGTCTTTTGTATATCAGTTTCCTTTGTTATGGATATCTCCTATGTTACTTTTATCACCTTCTATATTTTTAAGTCAGCTCATAATTTTCCAGTAGCTGCATGGTCATTTATGATAATGGCTTGGCAATATATATACAAATATATATACATACATATAAACACACACATATATAATGATTGTTTGCAAGAGAACTTTAAGATCAGTGACAAGATGATTTTTGAGTGCTGACAGGGACCCTGTAGTCCAGAAAAAGTAATGGACAGATAAATAGGTATCTTTAAAATCACAAAAGTTATGATTATTCCATTACTCACTGTTCAAAGGGGAAGAATGAAATTACTAGGCAGTAGGTTTTTTGTTAACAATAGAAAATACTGCTTCTCATCATATCTATTTAAATTCTGGAACTTCTTGACATGGCATGCTGCGAAAGGGAAAAGCATAAAGGAGTTCTAAAGAGCTTAGACAAATTCATGGAAAGCAGGTAAAGGTCTATCAGATGTGATGGTCCAAGCATCTGCTGAGAAAGTCCTCAACCAAGAGAAGTATTTCTCAGTAATTCCTTGCTACTTTGTTTACTCCCCTGTCTCCTTTTCCAGTGCTTGAGTCACAGTAGTGCTTTGACCTGTGATCTGCCTCAGGATGGTATTTTGTTTATTAATATTTGTGAGTATAATGGTTAAGATAAATTAGCTGACTTTCCACTAGAATTATATCAAGACCAGTTATCCTTTGTGCAAGTTAAGGGCAGAGAACATCAGAGAGACCTTAAACACATCACAGCTCAATAACAGTCTGGGAGACTTACTCTTTATTAAATTGATTGATTTTTTTTTTTAATAAAAATAAAATAAGATACTTTAGCATCACATCTTGCGCTTAAGGTTGCCACTATAACTGAATAATTCAGAATAAAGTACACTTAGGAACACTGTACCTTTCCCTAAATCAAGCATTATAACCACAAGCTCTTCAGACTAAAGGGTAACCTCAAAATTATGTCCTCTTAGACGAGGGAAATTATACAAGATAGTAAAAAGGAAACACAGAAAGAAGCCAGCTGTGCTCACAGCATCAAATTGAAGGGTTGAAGAAAAAATTAATTCAACACATATTTAAAAATCAATTGCTTGTGCTCTGAGAATACAAGCTCCTAGCACTTTCATGACAATGCCATTGTCCTACTGTGATGATACTACCAGGTGTATAGACACAAGTACTAATTCACTTGTGTGAATTTAGAATGGCTAAATCCTGGCAAAGAGGTTTTTTTAATTTTTCAAACTTGTTTCCAAGGCCCTGACACATAAACACAATCATTCCGTTCCCATTTCGTGTGGGAGTGTTAGGCAGCTGAATGCAGATGGATCATAAGCATCCAAAGCCATGTGTTTAGCAAATCAAATGTTTGCTTTATTATTTTCAAGTAATCAAAGAGCACCTGCTTATTTCTTGTTCTAAGCTAGTCGGACAGAAACCGGTATTACAGCTGTAACGCTGTCATCCTGATATTTATAATCCAGGCCCTGCTGGATGGATGTCTCCGTGCAGCACTGCCACTCCGGGCAGGGGAAGCTGGCAATGGAACAGGAATTGGAAAAGCAGTTTCATGGGAGTATGGGCAGAGTGCAGCTCCAGGTCACATGTGCACAGTGCCCACGCAGCCCCCCGTGCAGATCCATGCAGCAGCATTCCCAAAGCCTGGGACAATCTCCCCAGGGCAGCTAAAGGACCAAACAACAGAGCTAAAATAGTGCCCCTTGTGAAGAGCTTAAAAGAGTCACAAACCCATTTTGCGTGATTTATCGGGTTCCTGGTGAGTGAAGGTTCAGGACTGGTTTGTACACTGTCCAGTTTGCCAGGTCACTCCTGCTATTTGTTATCCTAGCTGTACTGCTGGTGTCCCAGATGGATTTCTTTTCTCCAGCTTCAGTAGTTGACTACACAATTTGCTAACTATCAGAATAACAAAAAGAACACCAGATACCAATTGCAGTGTTCATCACCATGGGTTTTTACCTCACTACCCATTCGGACCAAATAGGTGCCCACCATAGCTACTGGGAGTCATGTCTTTGATCTGAGTGACCCATGGCATTTATGCACTCAGAAAGACACAGTGAATTGATGGGATCACAGGCTGGTATGACTGAAGGTCTATTATAATTTCTGCCTAAAAGCTGCTGTATTTAAAAAGTAGCCACTGATATAACTTGAGGATTTAGCATGCAAACAAGCTTTACAAGCAGATTTAACCCCTGGAGGGATAGATGTTAACTCTTCTGGAGGAATTTTATATGAAACACTATGGAGCAGCTAATAAACAAAACAGGACTAACACATAGACACAAAAAAGCAGATTTCTCTGCCCTGACCCACCAGAGCAAGCAAGCGTTTTTATGCAAGCTGTACCAAGCTAAAGGTGCTACTAATTTAAAGTTCAAGGTAACACAAAGGATATGCATCTTCTTTTTGTCTACTTCACACAGTAATCTAGTGCTACCAAACACAGTCAGCTGCTAGATTTTGTTGGACCATAAATTCCAGTTTTATGAGAGGGATGCATGGATCTGTGGTAGCATTTGCCCTAGACCACAATTCTGTGACTGATCCTGCAAAATGGAAGCATGCACTTATCATATGGGCATGAATAACTGGATTAAAATTTCTGTGTTTGATTTTCTGTAAAGTTAAAGGCATGAACAAATCTTTTCAAAATCAGAGTCTCAGTAAAGTGTGTGTTATGTTTTACACTGTAGAAATATATTAAACCCTTGTTCTGTGTGACTCTTCAGTTGTTACAAGAAACGTTCTCAAATGCAGAACACAACACAGAGGCAAAACCCACCAGCTTCACATCCAGATGAAAACTCCATATTCCATCTGCCAGTAGGTTATTATACTTACCAATATTGCAGTACTTTCCCCCATAATTTTCTTTGCAATCACATACTATTTTTCCAGTGGAGGTAACCATTTTACACTCTCCACCATTCATGCAAGGATCATGAATGCAACCTACAAGCAGAAACCAAAGATCAAACCAAAGGTACAAATTATTCAAGAGGATCAGTCCATTTTAACTTACTTCAGTACCCCTTCTCCATGCATACATGTTTTGGGGAAGTTCTTCCTTTTTTACTTAGCTCAGACCTACACTTGATATAAATTAAAGGAAATTCAGCTGATTTCTGCCCACTAAGGTCTGTCTCATTGTTTTCACTGCTATTGGATAATGTCAGCTATTGAAAAATATTATCAATGAACAATAGATAAATGGGGGTGGTTATTATTAGCACTTCTTCCTCTACAGAGGGTTCTGCCAATTCCAGGCTTGGCTCTAATCTGTATTAAAATTATAATCATGTATCTAGTAGATAGCTCAGATAAATATTTAAGATTTGTGATTGAGGAGTATTAAGTCCTATGAAACCAAATTTCCCAACTCTCCCATGGACTCCCAATGTCCTAGAAAGCCACTGACTCTCCACAGTTTCCAGTTATGTAAGGTGGGAACAAAAGAACCTACCTATTTCAAAGGGCTTTTATGAAGCTTATCTCTACTGTAAGTTTCTTGGGATTCTGGGCAGGTAAAAGTCAGTCAGACTAACAGAATGGCTGAGGTGAGACATTATGCTTTGCTTCACAACATCTCTCCTTCCAAATGGATGGTGTTGTTCTGGCTTCATCAGGTAAGTGACAACCCCAAGTACATGCCCTATGGTTTGTCAGCTGTGTTGGGTACCTGGCAGCCCCAAAACAAGGAGCATGCTTCATAACCATCACCCCAGCCAGGAATGGATAAGTTTGGCCAAAAATTGTGGGGACTCTGGGGTTGATGGTGGTCATATGGGATCCTGGAGGTGGGTGAAGTTTACACATAGCAGCTCAGGAGTGGGATAGGCTTGGGAAGAAACAGAGTGAACCAGCGATATGAAGTGATTGTAGGTGTTCAGAAGAAGAGTAGAGCAGGGCACGCCTCTCAAGCATGTTACAGTTTTGGAGGAGAAATTTTACTTCTGCTATATAATCTATTGCATATTCTTACACAGTGTAGATCAGGATTACGGCCCTCTCAAAGAAAACCATGAGTTGTGTCCCTAAAATTCATCATAGCACATATAATTGCTTCTTCAAATAAAGATGGATATATTGATTTCCTGGGTCAGTATTACTGCTCACACATGGAAAGAAAAGCTAAAATATTCTCTTTTGGGAAGGGTATGTGAGCTGCAAGAGCAGAATTATAGGGTGTAATACCACTCAGGCTTTGATATTGTCACTGTCCTTTACCTCCACTCTACGCAGGCCTACAGCTGTAACAAAAAACAGTGCCTTACTTTTGTGTTCAACACGTTCACACTCGATCTGGCCATTCTCACATATGCACTGCTCCACAACTCCATGTTGGACTCTTGACCAGCTCACACCATCATCAAAGAACACGTAGAGACTGTTGTCAAAACATTTCTCTGAAACAAAGTTTTACAAATAATACAAGTTTTCAGATGTTATTCCTTACAGGAAATAGCACCACAATCTCCATCATTCCTTGCCCATCCCTTTTTTCCTGCTGAGCAGATGAATGTTTGTCGACAGTGCTTCTCAAGCAAGCCAGCATCCATGGTGTGGAGGCACCAAGCCACCAGAGCAGCATTCCAAGGACCTGGAGACAGAGGTGGCTTTCTCCTAAAGCCCTATGAGCAGGACAGCATCACCATTACTGAAGCCCTTCCAAAAGTTCATTCAGAAAACACAAAAAGTCTTATCAATGGTACACACTTGTGTCTGTCCCACTTTAACTCATCATCCACTGAAAAAAGGCTTCCTTGTTTATTGTCAGGAGAGAAGTCTAGAGCTGCAGGGACCATGGGCTAGTGTTGGACTTGGTAGTGCTGGGTCAATGGTTGAACTCAATGATCTTAAGGGTCCTTCTCAACTTAAACAATTATACATTTTTATGAAAAGCCTTCATTCAACATAAGCAAGCACAACTGAAAACCCTCAGTTGAAAATCCAGACTACTTGCTTGATGTGCAGCAAATTGGAAGTGACATCACCATAAAACTGGAAAAATAACCCAAGCAAAGTTTTTTGGCCTGACTCTACTCCTTTGAAAATGAAGACCATGAAGATGGAGCAGCTACCCAGGTACAAAGCTGACATCACAGGAAAAGTCATAATAGACCCATAAACATAAGGGATAAGGCATCACCAGAAATTGTGTTGCTTTTTCACGTATCTATGCCCTATCTACTAGATATTAGCAATTTTCAAACATGTAGAGGTTATTTAACCTTTAAAAACAGCAAAGGAAGGAGAAGAGGCTTTTCATGTTTCCCATGCTCAGAGCATACTTGGATTTATAATTGTACAGTCAAGCTATTTTCAGATGTTCTGTGAGGAATGGATTGTCTGTCATAACCATTTGGCAATCCACCTACATGAGCATTCATGCTGCAGTGGTCTCTCCCATCACAACAGCACTACCTTTTCATTAAGCAAACACTAATGAGCTCTACTTACTACTCGTATTTCATGTTGTTACACTCATGGAAGAAGATACTTACTCAGCTGACAGTCCTCGCCTGTGAATTCCTCAGGACAGGTACAGTGGTACATCCTGTGGTTATGAGTGAGAGAACAGGTCCCTCCATTTTGGCAAGGGTTGCTTGCACAGTGATCTAGAGAGGCCACATAAGAAATTGTTGTTAAGAGGTGCCAGATAAGTCGTGCTTTGTTGTGTTAGGTGTCTGCTTGGTTATATGAACCCTTTTGGTTCAATACACAGTGGTTTTAATACCATCGACTAACCTAAAATAAAGTTTATCCAACCAACTTACAATGGGCTTGTTTTAAGCTGTATAGCAGCTAGATTTGTCCAGCTTTTAAAAACCATATAGTAAATCACGAAGTTGAACATTCTTCCCCAGGGTAAATTGCCCAAAGGTGGTAGGTCGAGGCACGCCTGAAGTTGCCAGAGCTGGCAAGGCAGTGAGGAAGAAGATGGGACAGGTGCCCACAAGATGGAGCTGTGCCTTTACAGTGGGGAGGGAGGAAGGCTGCAGCTCTGCCTCTGCCCGGCATTCTGCCCTGCAGCCTTAGCTTTGCAACACCAGTCACCGGGATTAGGCATCTCTCTTTCAAATTACAGGAAGGACAACCCTCGACAGAAGAATTTGCTCTGGATTTTTGGATTATGTCTAAAACTCATGGGCAGCTGGAACAAAGGGAAAAATTATAAAGCAAAACACAAAGCACATCCAAGTAAATCAGGCCAAGAAAGATTAAATGGGACCAGTCTAATATATCTTTGTTTACTAAGGCATTTTCTAAATCATGGGAAAATATGGTGAGAGAGGAGGATATGAGCCAGGACAACCTTCTAACTTCTGCAATAGAAGCTTTACAGGGCAATGTGCCATGCAAAAAGTCTTGCTGTCCTGGCAATGTTCTTGATTTCACTCAGTGCTGAGGGATGTATCTCCCCTGAAGTTAACCAGCAGCATGTTTACACCTGCTCCAGAGCTGGCCCAACAGCTTGTTTACATTCTAATCTTTTTTAATGCTCATCAAACTCTGTGACGCCAGCTCTGGAGTTACTCAATCCAGGTGCTTCTTCAGCTACAGACTGTGGTCCTAAGCACAGGATGCGACATATAGATGCACAGGCACACACACACAGAGCTAAAGGGAAGCACAAAAGGTACATCCTGAAGTTTGCCAAAGCACTGTAAATGTGAGGTTCTCTTGCACAGACCTAAATATTTACTACAGAAGAGAGTGGTGTAATTCCTATCAGATAGCAGGTCTGGGTGTATTCACTGGTAGTTTCACTCCAGGATAACATCAAGGGAAAGCAAGTAAAGTCAGTGACATTCCTACTCTTCCTGCTGTTGATAGTTATGAAACTTCTAGTGATGTAATGTTTCCTCAAAGGAAAATCCTGTATTTCCTATTCCCATTACATCCAAACTGTGACTTGATCTCCAAGACATTTTTCGCTGCAACAAGTGCTCAGGTGATTTTTTTGTTCCTTTGTTAAATCTGCAAAAAGCACTTCCAGTGCTCCATTTCTTTCAATACCTCACTACATCTCACCTACTCCTCCAGTCTGACCTCCTAGGGGTGTTCTGTGTCCCCCCCCACCTTTCCTGGAGTCCAGGGACAACTCCTGCTCATAAGCACATGGACACATCGCAGTTCCCTGCAGGGAATCCTGATCACCATTAACTGTCCATTAACTGAAGAGTGCCAATTCCCTGCCTTCTCAGCAATACCTAAAGCACCCTCATGGACAAAATACTCCATGCTTGCTAGCAGTCACCTTGATTACAGCTTCACCTCTCTCAGTCTCTGCTGAATGTGCAGCAGCCTTGTCTCACCTTTCTGCCCCTATCTCCCAACAAAAACTTTCTGTTTCTGCCACCCATCATCCCCAGAGCCACTCCTGGGATGACACCTCTTCCTCCTGCCTGCACAGCCCACACTGTTCTTTCCATATCAGTCCAAATGAATCTTAAAAATACTCCCTATCTGGCACTTTTTTCCCATGTCTGGGCCTTCCTGGGGTTTTAGCCATTTCTCCAAGATTTTCAGACATTCAGAGCAGTAGTCCTACCAGACTGCCCAAGATCTGGAAATCCCATATATATGGGGGAATTGCACATTTATGCATATGTGTACATACATGAGAGCTACGCATGCACAACCCAGTTGGTCCACGTGTATGAAAGGGCTCACATTGGGCAGCTACTTGGCACACACACCACACGTATCCCCTGGGCAGAAGGGAAGGATGTCTAGAAACCTGAACAAATAACCGCTGAAGGCAGCGACAGAGCTCCCACAGATGTTAGGGGGAGGTGAACAAGGGCCATGGCTGCTGATACAGCAAGCTCTGCCTCTGCACAGTGCAGTACTAACACCTCCCTCCAGCACAAACTACATACCCGAGCTCCACTTCATCCTGAAGCTTAAAGGCTGCTTGGTTAAACTTCCCCTTGAACTGGCAGATGTATTTTTCTGGATCAATGCCTCCAACACTTGCTCAACATTGATTTGTAAGCACCTTCAATGTTTTAAAGTAGGCTCCCCACATATACATGGTACTCTTGGCCTGGAGAGAGTTTGTGCTTCAACCTTTACTTTCAAGAAACTTTTGCTCCATCCCAATTGACATACTTCTCACCAGCCCCTCATGGCCAAAGGATACTCTCTCCCTGAAATTTCATTTTATCTTGTTTTTCAAGCATCCATAAAGTGCTTGAGATTTCCCAAAATATTTAATATTTTAGTGGATTTTTTCCCCAACAAAATCATTATTTTAAAGATCAGCATTGTTCATTTTGACTGCTTATTTACTCGCAGCTGTCTTCCACAGTAGATGAACTTTCTTCCTGTTTGTTTGAAATTCCCTTCATCTATTATGTCACTTTTCCTTTCAACCTCACTATAAAACTTTTCTCTTTAAGCTATGGCTGATGATCTGTTAAACATTTTCTAAGTCCAAATACAGTCCTTGCTGCTTAAAAAAAAAAAAAACCAGACTTATGTTTACAAATAAAACAACAGCTAAAACACTTTAATTTTAAAAAATTTTAAATGCTTCCAAAAATAAAGCTTTTTTATTTTACAACAGCCAGCAGTGATCTCTTCCAGGTACAGCATCCTTTTTCTTTTTCCTTTTCTCTGTCACACATATAAATTTGTTTTGGTTTGTTTTTTGTCTGGAGGAAAAACAGTAGTCAGGGAAAGCCCTCACTGATGTTAAGATACATTAACAGAGTGAGGGGCAGGCAGACAGGGTGACTTTCTTGTTCCAACCCACCCTATCCAACACTGTTGGGGTTAACAGGCAAAAATGAACGAAGAAGCCCAAAAAGGCTTGCAGGCAGGCAAGCGTGTGGCAAGACAATGGTGATGGGCAGACAGGGGGGCAGAGGTGGCACAAGGCACCACCAGAAATACAACACTAGGCTTGGAGATCTCTTGCAGCTCCTGGAAGAGTCTCCTTGAGTCAGCCAGCTGCTACGGTGACAGTCAGTGTTTCACAGGAGGATTAAAGCAGTCACGAGTTACAGTCACCAATATTTTAAGCTCTGGGGGGCCACTCACGAATAAGTAAGTGCAGCCCCCATAGCCTGGCTCTTGTAAGGCATGAACTGCCTATAAAGTCCATGTTCATGTCTGACACACTTGCCTTACAAAGGTACATACCTTGCTGCTTGATTTAGGGTTAGGTCATTTGTGTCTGAACTACTGTTAATCTGTTATAAAGCCAGGCTGGAAAATAATTTAAAGTCATTAAGTTTAAAAAGGTGATGCTATGCACTGCTTAATTTTAGACTGTCAGCATGATTCAGCTAACGTTGGCTTTTCAAGTGCTCTGGTAGATTGCAATCAGCTTGGCAGTAAGACTCCTGACACTGCGGAGAGCTCCCTGAAAGTGCCCTTCATTTGAACGTGGAAAAGGAATGTCTAAGGGCATCTGGTCATGTCCTGCAGACCAAATAAGACAAGTCACATTTGAAAGTAGTGAGATGGCAAAAAGAGGAACATGATCAGCATTTAAACACAGACTAAAAAAAAAAAAACAACCAAACCCAAACTCTCATAAGCATCGAGTTTAACCAGCGCAACATCTGATTTTTCAGTGTTGGTCTGTGACTGTATGAACTGAGAAGTAGGTGTATACATTCCTTATAAAATGAGATTCCCCAGTATCCAGCTCATGAAACATGGAGCTGGGAAAGCAGAGACAAGCAAAGGCCAGTCACTGAGGCACTGCTGAGGATAGGGATGTGTGGTTCCAGCTGAACTTCTTGGGATGTGGTGCTTTCACCCAGTGTGTCAATCAAAGTGACTTATATCTATATATATAGAAAGGATAGTTTGTCTCAGGCCATGACTTCCCATTTTAAACAGACTTTGGCAATGAGGTAATTGTAGCGCTGGAGCGCGGTGACCACATGAAACCATAGCACTGTTCAGCTAAGTAATCTTATTGTCCCTTAGGACTGCTGCAAAGAACGTGTCTGGCCTCTTGTCTTCTCTGACACAGCCCAAAGCCTGAGGAAGTCGGGGTTTGAGGTCTGCTTTTTCCCATGAGACCTCAAGAAAGGACATCTGGAAGTGATGGCTGTGTGTTGTACACGGTATCAAGTGTTTCTGTGCTTTCTGAAAAATTAACAGGCTAAACAGAGAGAAAAAGTAGCTGATTAAATGAAGGAAAAGCTAAAAGACAATTCCACGCCATGAGGGAGGAGAAGATAATCACCTCTGTGCTCGGCTCCAGCAGGAGTTCAGATTTCCGTGTTGGCGTTACTGTAATTTCTCTCCATGACTTCAAATTAGTCAACAGAGAGTGAATTAAAGACTGTGTGATATTCACAGTTTAATGCTATGGTTGCGTAGAGTCACAGAGAGATTATGGAAGCACCTGATGTGAAGGCTTGTTCTGTGTACACCAAATGAAAGTTGTACTGAAGGCACATCCCTCCTTACTGCAAAGCAGGAGACAGGAACCTGGAGCAACCCAGCAATGGCCCACCTTACCTGCGTGGTCTTTGTGCCATGGAGCACAGTGTCCCCAGCTCCTGTCCCGGTCAAAGTTAGGTGTTGTTGAACACCTGAAAAAAAATCAAAGGTGAACCTTAGTGCAGCTTTAAACAACCTGGATGCTTGCCCTGAAACTACATGGCCTTCACACTTTGGCAACCTGGAAATTCATACCTTTTTTTTTTTCTAACTAGCATCACTTTCATACTTTCATTCAAACCCTATTAATACCAGAGGGAAAAATATATTTCATTTGTTAAAGTTGCTCTACTCTGCTTCTCTCAAATTAAAAACAGGTTAAAAATGAGGTGCAGAATTGGGATCTGAGATTTTCAATAAATCCTCCAAAGAAAAAAAACCAAACCACATTACTTCTATTTCTAAGATTAGAAAATGAAAGACAGAAATAAAAAACAAAACCAATGCTAATAAATTATGTCTCCTTTACTCATTACAAAACAAGCAAAACAGGACCCAGCCCATTTTTGATGCCTGACAGTTGCTTCAATAATCTGTGGAGGCAGGAGACTGTCCACAGAGGGACTTTTCCCTGGCTTTCAGTGATAAACATATTTCACACTCAGTTCCTTTAAAGCATTCTTATTTTGGAACTTGCTAGACAAAATGAGGAAATAACTGACATGGTGGTGATTTCCAGATAAAACCTCCCCTTTGTGCAGAGCAGGGGATGGAGTCCTGCACACCACATTGCCTGTGGGGATCCTACCAGGGCAAATTTTGATGATTTATTTCTGCACACTCCCCTTGCTGTCACTGGTCTATTATCTCTGAGGCTCAGAGCACTCCAAGAAGCATTGAGCTGCTATTCTTCGTTTGCAGAAGTAGACTTGTAGACTTCCCTGAGCCCACACAGGGAGCATGTGACTGAACTGACACTGAACCTTGGAGGTCCACGTTCATCCACCAAAACATCCTCCCTAACCAGTTCTAATGCAGAGTCATAGATATCAGCTACATGGCATTAGAAGAAATGGGAGTTTACTTTATTCAATTTGATGATCTATTTTTATTATGTGTGGTTTTATCATACCTTGAACAGTTGTGTGATCAAATATTTTTTCACCCTAAAATGTCACAATCTAGATTGAAATTTTATTGAAGCGTATGTGTACCATTTTAACTGCCCTACTTTCCTTCTTAATTAGATGTTATGTGGCATTTTAAATGCTCAGTTCCTATGGAGCATCTGAATAGGCCATGAATATTAAGTTTGGTGACCTCAATCATATAAGGTGCTCTAAAAAAAGGTGTTTGGTAGTCTAGTGCAGATTAACTTGGCACACACTTAAAGAGGCTGTTTTCTCACAGGCATTAAGGCCAGTGCAACTCTGCTGGGAGCTGATGGAAGTTTCTCAATGTTCCTTCTGTGGGAAGTGGATTGTGCTTTTTTTAAGGATTGTCTAGTATGCATGAGGATTAAGGTGAGGATTGAGTTAAAAGTGTTTTCAGCACTGCTTGTGTCACTGTTGGCAAAACCATCTCTGACTGAATGCTTCATCTCTGCCAGCCCTGATGGGGGAGGAGAACCCAAACTTTTCTGGCTTTTCTGACTGACATAATTTCTGATTTAGCAGTGATGTTACATTGGGCAGCACGAAAGAAGCAAATGGAAAAGGCTCTGTATAAACCTAAGAAACGAAAGAAAACTCTGATCATTACAGGGGGGAAAGAAAACATTTATATGCAAATCAATGCTCTCTGGAGTCTGTCCAGCAGCAGCCAAGTTCTCAGCAAAGGGGGATCTCAAATTTTTCCATATTAAATGTTTTTTGGTTATCAGAGACCCTAGCAGAGGCTTCTTCAACCAGCTTTCCACAACCCACTGGTCCTCCCACTCCGTGCTCTCCGCAGCCAGTCCCCTCCTTCCCTATCGCCTCGCAGTGACTGTGAAGAGGTTGGTCCTCACTTGTGATGCCAAGCTGCCTCCTCAGTGCCAGGTTTCTTGTACAGTCACATAATCCTTTTCTATGTTCCACCACATATCTCTCACTGTCTGGGAGAACATCAGCACATCCTCAAAGCTACTTCATTTGCCTCCCTCCTTTTCTTTTTAAAATGTCTTCTTTGCTTGGTGTCTTACCAAAAATGTGATGGTATTTCAGTTTTGGGGGACGTGACCTCCAGCAGCTAGACCAACCCAATGGGATTATTATTTCTTGGTGCTATTTGCAAATGCACCCACGCACAAAATTTTTGAGATAGAAAATGTCTTTACGTCAGCCTCTCATATAAAATTGTTAATAAAACAGTGAAAACTTAAAGACACAGGTACTGAACCAGTTACACCAGAAAAATCCACTCCGAGGGATAGATTTAAATAACATTTTAAACCGACACATGGTAAACAACTTGGGAATGGACAAACAAAAGGTGTGTCATGGATGAGGCCTAACTGGCAGGCAAGAAAAATGGGAAGTGGGCTATCTTACCCACCAGGTACATTGGAAGCCTTAACAATAGGATGTTCTAGAGACCAAGCAAAGGCTCAGGACAGACTGGTGGAAGAAAAGAGCTCAGTCATGACACTTCGTGCTGCCACTGTTTTTGAGACTTGGAGGTTGCCTAGGACCTTTTTTGGTGTTGTCCTGACCATGAGAGATGGACAGATTTCATCTGACAACACCAGAACAATCATCACCAGCACCAGAAAAATTCCGAGCCTGATGCTTGACATCTCCCAGCTCAACTCACAGGTACTTCTCCTTTCCAGGACCCTCATAAACTCTCCAGCTCCTAACCCAGCTGGTCAAAAAAACCCTATTCTTTTCAGTCTGTGGCCAAAATATCAAAAGTTATCTTTGTGTGTTCCAGGGAAGATGGGAAGATCATGCCCCTCCCACACAGACCTAAGCCTACCCTTGCACAAGGGACATGCAGCACTCAAGGCTAGGATAAGGCTTCTCCAGGGTACGAGTAGACACCTTCTAATTTACAGCCAAAATCTCAGCCAGGGTCTGCTTGAACAAAACCTGCAGGGACCCATCCCACCAGGGGACACAGGAACAGGGTGCTGGCAGCTTCCCTGCAGCCACAGCTGAGTTCAGTTCAGACCACCCTCCCCATTTGCTCTCAGAGGTGTTCATTGCACCCCTATTTTGTCTGTCCCTACATTGCTCTGTCCTTCTGGAGGTACCAATGAAATTCAGCAGCAATTCCAGCTGGCTTTTTTTTCTCCTCAGCACAAAAGGAAAATTTACATGATATCTTTAGTAAGTTATCATGTAAGACTTGGTAAGAGGCCACTAAATAGAAATTTATCTGTGAAAATGGATTATAATTAAAGGGAGACGCACTACAGGATGCTGTTAAAGGAAGGCTATTATTTAAATCCTGCAATTATTTTGTCTTCTTTCCTGTATTTTAAATAAATATTTGTAAAGATACAACTTGTTTGTTGCTCTCAATGAAAGTATGAAGAGTTTTCTGCAGTCAGGAGCTGATTTATGTTGAAACACAGTACCTGTGTCATATGTAGTAGGAGAAAATATAAAATTAAAGCCAATCGGAGTAGGTTTTGGCCTGCATTGTAAAGTCCTGCCTTAAAGTATGACTTGAGGACTAAGGACATGAACTTAAATGCTTAAGCCAGTGCTCTCCTGGTCTGGTCTGGTCTTCTTACATTTGCCCCCAAAGAGGCAGGTTGGATCCAGCCTCCCATCATCTCAGTCCTCACTAGCAGCTTGCAGGCAGGCAGGAGCAGGAAGGACACAAACCTTGCCTTCACCTGCTGCCTACCAGGGGACCTGGGATCAGTTATTCAGCCTAAGTCCAGCCTGGGTTAGTGCCAAGTCACACAAAAATGCACGGAACAGGTTTCCCAACTGCTATTCAGAGCTCTTTTACCGGCATCTCTGTGCCTGAAGTCACACGTTAAGTTGCTTTTAGCTTATGAGTGATGAGTAAACAGTGGCCAGAAGGTCACACATAGGGTGAAATGGCCTGTCAAAACCAAACAGCCCCAGCTGTCCTCCTCCCCGTCTCCCTGCTTGCAAATGGCTTTTAAAAAATCGGAAGCATGAGAGCAAGTTGTCCAAGGTCAGCTCTAAAGTGTGCTCTAACCTTGGATCCCATCTATTCCCAGATTTTTCCATTTCTGTGTCCTAACTGGCTAAAAACAAATACACAGAGTGTCATGTATTAACAGGATCCATCTTAAGCACCCCATGAAATTAAGTGGGTCCAAAGGTCAAACTCTTTGTGGCTACAGTTCACCAAAGACAGAGTTCAAACTGGAAAATTATTCCACTTCTCTTTCTTTAGTTAAGATAGTCTCAAATTCTTCTTTCCTGGAGGCTTTTCTTATCTGGGCTGTATCTGTGGATATTGGGGAAATTCCAAAGTGGTCTCCTACCCTGGAGCTTTGTGTCTGTCTGTGTGAGCAGGGGTGTGTTGTGCTGTTTACACTACGCCAGCACTTACACTTGAAACAGATGTGTCATCAGAAAGACACCACAGATCATAAAAAATTAGACAGACAGGTATAAAAAATGAGAGTTCTGCCCTGCAAGGGCAAGTAAAATAAACTCTAAAATATTATCCCCACCCTGAAAACATGCAAGTGTTTGCCTTTCACATGGCTCATCTGGGCATAAATTTTCACATTACTGGTACCCACATACTCCCTGCTTTGTTGCCTTTGATTTCTGTTAATATACACCTATTATATAGGTTTGTCTGCAAAGTTAATCTTGTTTATTCAATTACTGCTTCAGTAGGGTTCCCACCTGAGTGCCCCCACCCCAAAATGAATCATGAATATTTTTAGCAGCTTCTGCATATGTCAAAGAGTAACCTTTGCCCAAAAGAAGGAGACCTAGCCTTAAACACACTAGGAGAATAAATCATTACCCAACAAATGGGAGTACTACCTCACTTCTTAGTATTGCACTGTCCAAAAGGGGCTGATGCCAATCTGGACAGAAATTTGAGATGCCTCAGGGAGGGAGGGTGGGGAAAACAGCTTTCCTCAAAAATCAGAGGTTCTCTGCTGCAATACAAGTATAGCCTGCACAAATCAAACAACTCCTCAACCAAGTGTCCTGTCTTGCAGGTGTCTGTGTCTCTCTCCCTCAGCAGAGGGTTTCCATCCGGTCACTCCATCAGTTTTGCTTTTTCTGCCACTCATGTAAGTGACAGTTTCAATACAAAGGGCAGCAGGAAAACATTTCTGCTGTTCCTGAGTTTCCTGTGGTGCTGGAGAAGCAGAGCCTGTGCTCCCTTCCTCCTGAGCACGAGCCCTGACCTCAGGACTCTGACTATCAGCAGAACTGCACCAGTCTCCTTGGGCACAACATCAAGCTCAAGTTAATTATTCCAAAAGCAAAATTAAATCACTAAGAGGATGACATTTTTATTTGAAGGCTGTCTTCATTTATGAGCAATGTCAACTTACCATTTCTTTCTGGAAAATCTATTTGATATACACGAGTGATAAAACCTTCCACCAAACCGGAAAGGAAATTTGCATAAATTTCCATCCTCCGTAAACACTGAAATACAAGAATAAAAAACTCATCATGCAGCTGAAAACCAACCCACAGGTATATATATTATATGCTATTATATGAAATTATGAAGATAGATACCTATTAGTTTTTCAGCCGTACTTTGGACTCCATGTCTCTGCAACTTTTAGTGCATAAGAAGAGGCTTAAAATCTTATGCAATGACTGAATCAACAAAGATTAATGGACTCTGCAGTGGAATAAAGATCTCAGATCACTGCAGTTCAAAATATACTGCAATTTCTGGTACAGCAAATGCCAATTATATTCATTAATTGCAATTATAATTTCTAATTATGTAGTATTGTAATTGCATATTAAAATAATTTCTGAAGTTGTATACTTTCACACTCCATATCACATTGTAGAATCTTTTTAAAATAATTAAGGAACCAGACAGTACAAACTGAAATAGAAACAGTCAGGAGGAAGAAGGTTTTAAAGGTTGGGGGTAGACAAATATTTTTGGTCATACCACCCTCCCTTTGGGATAAGCAGATTCCTTACAAGTGGGGAGAAACTGATGGGACCAGTGTCTAAAAAAGGGCAAGTTTTACATTCACCATGTCAGTGATAGCAGTCTAAGGAAGGGTGGTGGGAGTCTAAGGAAATCTAGTGGGAGTCTATCAGAAAAAAATCCTTCAAGACAAGTCTTGAGAAAGAGAGAGGCTGAAGATAAAAAAGACAATGAAAAAATGTCAGAGCTTATTTAACCACTAAACTAAAAGCAATCAGTTTTAAAAGCCTGAAGCTTGAATGGGAAGTCAACCACTGCCATTGGAGAGAAATGGGGTGTACAGCCAAACTGGCAGCACAGCATATTTCCATTTCTCAGAGACAATGTACAACTGCTCCTTTCCCTGAGTTTACCCCTTCCATGATGGCTGGGGCTCCAGCACACCCTTAAAATATCTGTTAGCACTCATGAGCTGAGATTCATCATCTCAAAGAGGTGCTGAGGTCAGTTATTAACATTATGGGAAAAATAACCCATCCCTGTGGCCCAAACCCTTCCTAATCAGTTGGAATTATGGTCACTCTACATTCCCTAACTGTCCTCTTCTCTGTCAGTGTCAAATAGTCACTGTCAGCCCCTCTGTCATCCTCTTGTTAATTCTAGTTTTCATTGTGTGAACTAATTAAGCAAATGTTCAAATGCCAACCTTCTCTGTCCACTACCTCTCCTTACAAGCAGTTAGGAGAGTTGTAAAAATACATCCCCACTCAAAACATATTGTGTCCCAAAGGCTGTTGAAGACTGTTACAAGCTATACAGGCACCACTAATGGCCCAATTCATGTAATCTTTAACAGGAAAAGCACAGGACAATAAAAGCTTCAAAAATGGAAGTCTGCAATGCTCACACACCGTCAGGATATCTGATTGTTTGGGGCCATCAGAACAAATGCAACCCAGCAAGACACATGGGGGTCAAACCTTTCTCCCACAGGGAGATCAAGGGCTGTGGTAGAAATTGAACCTGTACATCCAAAGAGTTCATGTGCTTTAAAGTGACAGGACAGACATGGCTCTGGTTAAAGGAAACAGAGTTGCACATCTCCAGCCACACCACGTCATGACTAAATATAAAGCCACACCAGCTCAGACAAACTAAAATCCCATCAGCACCTTCCCATTAATCTGCACCTGAAGGAAAATTACCTGAGACTCCTGAGCTAATCCCAAATTCCCCTTTAAACAGAAATTAATATTGGCACAACCATTCCATAATCCTTATTCATGTTGAAACAAAGACAGGCTTCCTACCAACTTGCACAGCGTGGATACAGACAGGCAGATCATTCTTACTGTCATGAAACCTATTGGATGTGACTTTGTACCTTGTGTGCGAGTGAACTCATGTTTTGAGCCTCTTCCTGCCCCAGATTTGTAGTGCTACAAAGAGAAAAAGAGAATGTGGATTGGAGACACAAGTTCACTCTGGGAACCATCCTACTGGGACAAATCTATTTTCCAAGGTGCCCTGAAACTGTGTTTCTCTCAATGCTTCTGCAAAGATGTCATTATTTGCATGTGGGTTTTGGTGGGGCACAGTCTGGTGAAAGAGGGTAGATACACGTTGGCTCATGAAAGATCTCTGTTAAACCAGGAACACCCAGCACAACATAACAAAAGCCAAAGCTTCGCTCCATTATATCTTTCTATTGCCAAGGGTCATGTATCCTATTTCTCTCGGCAGGAAGCATACAGGCACTCTAGGGCCAGTTCACAGTTACAAATAATACCCCAACATTTGACTTTTCCTGCAGTTTTGCTGTACCCCCCAGGGCATTAGTTAGCAAAATAAGCTCTAACTGTGTTTGGGTTTGCCAATCAGCAAGCAAAGAGCACTAGGATGAACTGATTTTAAGCCACAGGAAATGATAAAAAGTGGTAATGCATGTGAAGTGCTGCTGCCACCAACAGTTGCCAGTGCTGGGAACTAAACTATAGCAAAATAAAAGTATTAAAAAAGCAGTCAAAGAAGCAGCACATCATGAACATAGAAGTGGACAGGGGACATAGAAAGGGAGGGTTAAGAAAAAGCTGGTACTGGGATATATAGGAAGGGCTTGAACTATTCTGTGGAAAAAACAATGTTTGCAATCTACACTGACTCTGCCAACACTGAGCAGTCTGCAATGGCTTCATCCAGGGATGAGCTTTTCCTTGGCACCATGAATATTCCTCTCTGCTTCCATGTGTGATATCTAAGGAGATACTTTTGTAATTCTCACTTAGAATTATAGCATCATTTAAGGATATCTGAGCTAGTTTTAACCTAAGTAGCGAAATAAGGCTGCCCATAAAGCTACACTGGAGAGGGTCCAGGCTATTAGCTGCCCGGCTAGTGTATGGTGGATGCCAGGCCATGCTGGGGTTTGAGCAAACCAGTAAAGTCAAACCATCATGGCCATGCCCAGCAGTGCTTCAGGTGCCAGGCAGACATACTCTGAAAAAGACACAAAGCACATGATATAAAAAACACTGAGGGGTATGACATGGAAACAGGAAGAGGTCTGAACAGAGCAAGGTAGCTGCCTAAGCTGGCCTGTGCAGTTACCAGACAGGAGTAAAGTCTGGCAAGGGAGCACCCTCCTACCATGCTACTGCAGGTACCTGCTTCTGTCAACACATTTCTGAGATGTATTTTCGAAGTATTTCAATTTTTCTGGTCCTTTCTCTCCCCCCATTCCTTGTCCCTGGATGTAAGCAATTGCTTTAAACACAGAAACGATGAGCACCAGCTATCCCACAGGCCCCCCCAGTTAGTCAGCACTGCTGTCAGCCTTCATCTAGCAAATCCATTTTGTTTTCCATTTGAAGCTCTCATCCTCTTGGTCTGTTTGGTGGCTTCACTCAACCAACCCCTAGGCAACATGGTCCTGCAAGGCAGCATGTAGGTGATCCACCACTCCAAAACAGAAGAATCAAACTTACCATCCTTGCACAGTCACTGCTCAGAGTCAGAGCCAAGACAACAGTGAAAGGAGCACAGACTTTCATCTTTGCTTTCCTCTCATGAAGGTTTTTCCTGGCAGAGGGAAAATTCCAGGGCTAGGCTGAAGTGGAAGGGTGAATCAGCAATGAGCTTTCATAAGGGACTGCGATTTACTTGACTTTAGGGTATTTCGGTTTTCTAAGTAAGCAGAGCTGTTATCGTTGTTAATCATTAATGTTTTTGTGGGTAGAAGGGAATGCCATGTAGGGAGAGACTCTCCCTAAACCACAGGGAGTTAGGAGTTTACAAAGTGCCTGACCCTCAGACATGATCCCTGGTGTAATCAGCAAGCACTGAATAGCACCTCCAGATGAGCTGATCCAACATTGCTTGCAACCAGGGATGACTTTTCACCCAGATGTTTCCCTTCTCTTTCTCTTCAGGAGCTAATTAAAAGCATGGTATAGCAATAACAGGGAGCTCCAAGCAAGCCCACTCAGGAGATGGCATTACATTGCAAAATATGGACCAGATCAATGCCAATATCAGACACAAGGATTACTCATTAACAGATGGTTACCTGCCCAGCCATGACTTGCAACAGCAGCTTTCCAGCAGCAGATTGGGAAAGTTAAAAAGAAAGAAAACAGACATTATTCTGAAAAAAACATTTTGAGTACCAAAAAGCTCCCTTCTGCCACCGTCTGAGCAAAGCCATCTCTGCCTTGTAAGAGCCTGTCTGAGACAGCTGCAGTGCAGAAACATTTCTGACAGGGATGCAGAGGGTATTGCTAAAACTGAGATTTCACCAGTGGAGTCTATTTCAGCCCCACCTTGCCCCACAACCAAAATCCACAGGTTTGGCTGGTGCAACGGTGCCTGTGCTCCAGGCTTTTGCCAGCCATGTCCTGTCAATCAGGGACCGCACCTCTTCACACCCAGAATCCCCAGAGCCACAACAACAGTCCTTGCTTAAGTTGTGTGCTATGCTTTGAAGTTTCACCAGGACACCTGTGGAAGAGATATGATTATTTTTAATTTTTTTACCAACAGAACCATGGCAGCAGGGCCCAGTGGTGCAGCAGAACTACCCCTGCACAATTTTGACATGATGGTTTATCATGTTGAAGGGAATTTCCATTCACTGTGCTATCACACTGCTATGGCTTTCATCACAATAATAGCTCCTGTTAGTACAAATAAGCATATATAGGTTTGTGGGCCAAACTTTCCTACTGTGAGCAAGGCTTGGAACAGTAAGAACCAGGCAAATTTGGAATTTTCTTCCCAAAATCCAGTAAAGATCAAACAAGCAGGAAAAAATCTTTGCCTCTATGCATTGCTTGTTGCCGGAAGACTTGCAGTAAGTGAAGCTTTGGGATAGACTTGTGGAATAGCTCTGCCTTATTTTCACTCATTTCAAACATGGAAATAGATTGTACACATAGTCTGATCTGCCTGGGGACACCCGGCAAAGCTGGAAGATAGATTTCCACTTTCTACCCTCATTCTTGACTTCAGTCATCAGGCTTCAAATTAGTAATGCCTGTACAATGGCTTGTAGACATCTGCTTACCATCTAGGCTACTGAAGCTATACAAAGAAATTTAAAATAATGCCATTAAGCTGCTATTCCATTCCCAGTTCCCAAAAGTTCTGCAGAAAGGAACAAGCAGGGCGGCAAGGAGAGGCTGTGGAAATACCCTCTTCTACTCACTTCCAGAATGAACATCCACTTCCAGGACAAGAAACACTGTGTTTCTATGGTGACCAACGCAGGTTGTAGGAAAGCATTTTTCTATACCTAAAAGTAACAGATGAGAAAAGCAAGAATGCATTCGGTGTCCATGTGTCTACTGCTGGTTGTTACAGTCTGTAGGCACTGATCTACATCTAGAGCTGCTGAGTGCATTTCTAGGGAGTCACAACTCTAAACTTTTAGCTCAGTCTGATTCCTCAACATAAGAAAAATGAAGAAGCACGAACACCAAGAGCCGCTTCAGCTGATAGGAAGGTGCTGGCACCAAGCAAAAGGAAAAGACATCAAAGCCAGGAGTTGCAACAGCTGCCAGAGAAGCACCACCATAAAATGGGAATTACCCCTGAGTAAGGTCTGAATAACGACCAAACAGCAATTTCAGGGTTCAGACAGATCTGAATCATTAAAAACCCTAACTGCTACATGTATGCTGCCTGCCTTGGTTCAGCAGAGAGGTGTCTGAACAGGTCTTACGGCCATAGCAAAAAGGCAGAATTTGAGGTGTGGTTTTCTGTAAATTATGTTAAATGATCAGTGACTCTTTCAGGTATTTATGACCAGAAGATACTGTGCCTGCCTGCTTCAGGCTTTTTGTAGAATCAGTAAAAATAAAGTATGCCACATATTTTTTCCTTTTTTTTTTTTTTTAGAAACATTGTATCTCATTGGCAAGAAAATACTCAGAAAAGTGAAGATTAAGTTTTGAAATTTGAATTATAAAATTCGGAGGACTTTGGGCATTTGGGAGTTCATAAGTGTGAAGAGTATGATCTTGGTTGCAGTTGTGTGTCACATGTGAAGCTTGTGGCCATGAACATCACAAGCAGCATGCATGGAGACACAGCTGGGAGCAAACCTGGAGAAAAAGAGCAGACATGCATGAATTCCCTACATTCATCCGGTTTTATGCCCTTCCAGATAGAGCCATCCATCAGCACGGGCCTGGGTGAGCTGGAAATGACCCCAAAGGCAGAGGCACACACTCTCACATTCAGATATCACCAGATTACATGTTGTTAAGACCTCTGGGGATGCCTGCCATGAATAAAATGTCTTCTGCTGCAGGGAGGAGATGCTGTTCGGTTTGTATCGCTGCACCCTGCGAGACACAGGGCATCATGCCAAAACCATAGTCCCATGGGTCGGGCTGATGAGCTGCAGAGCTGCTCTCCATAACCTTCTCAAGTCAATTCATCTGTGACTCACTATTTCCAGCGCAGTGACAGAAATTTTCTATAAAGGGAAATTAAGAGTCAGGTGTGTATGGAGCTAATACCATAACAACAATGAGAAAAACAATGAAGATATGGGAACAATACATATGGCATTCAAGATAAACTCCCTAACATGAGATTTAGACTTCCTCTAGTGCCCATTTCAAATGAGGCTTTGTAAAACACTAAATAAATATAAATATAGACATGTATACATACACACATATATATAAAAGAGAGAGAAAATCTGGAAATAGGAGTTAGAAGGAAGACATGGCTTTGTGGTGACAGAATATATGGCAGCTCTAAGGCATGGAGCCTGCATTGCAACTCATCCTACCAATGAAACTGAAGCTAAAGTTTAGTTCTTGTTTTCAAAGAAAATTCCATTTTCCTTTTAAAGAAAGGCACACTGTGATTCTTAATTTTGCTGCACATAATATTGAACATTTCCTGTGGAGCACATAAGCCAAATGTATTGGAAATGCGATTCTGCTACTACTAAAGACAACGAAAGGTTTCAAAATAAGACTAGGAATACTTTATCATGTTTGCAGGCTGTAATGTTTCTGTATCAAAGGCTAAAATCCCTAGTTTCAGCAATCACTTTGCCCTTTATGTTGACACCATGGGAAAAAGGAAAGGCAAATAAACACACAAAAAATGAGGAGAAAGAGACAGAAATCTTGCTGCAGGCCATGTAGCACATAACGATACTGCTGCCTCATACATTTGCCTTTTCCTCACTTCCCCCATTGCAATGTTTTTCTTTCTTTAAATTTAACAATAATTAATAAAATCCCAGACTGAGCCTAGACTCTGAATTTAGTAATAATGAAATAAAATTAACAAACATCCTTAATCATTAAATATCAACAAGAAGTAAATTAACTGAGTCAACCATCAATACGAAACAATAAAATTGTGGGGGTTTTTTCATCAATTAGTTGACTAGACACAAGTGGAAAAGACAAGTCTAAACACACATGCACAACCATTTGCATTTGTTCCTATGTACCAGCTACCAAGAGGACTGTGAGAGGGCTGTTTTATTACTGCAAGTTCATGTATTCTCCATTTTTATGTCATTTTCTGACCATTGTAAACGTTTCTGAGAAAACTTCCACTGAGCTATTGAAAAACTGAAGAAAAACTTTTCTAATGACTGATTCCTCCTGTATTTTTGCAAATTTCTAAGCTTTTTCATAGCAATAAGGTAACCTCGACTAATGGGGTAGTGTTGCCTCCAAAGATGATCTGATCTCAGGGCTTTAGTTGACATTATTGCTGGGAAGCCCAGACTCAGCTTCCTGGATAAGGAAACAGTTGCAGGAGTGTTGCTGGCACAAGGTGCTAGTGCAAGATCTAAAGTCTCTGCAAGTGTGCTCTGCCCAAGACCTCTATACAGCCTGATGAGTGTATGCGAACTGGAAGTAATTAGAAATATTTCTGGAATTAAAAATACAAATTTGGATTAATCTTTCAGGCATGGGTAGGATGCAAGAAACCGTGTGTGGCAATTCTGCTCCTGCTGTACTATCAAGGGACTCAATGCTGACATGAGACTGAAGAATAAATCCACTCAACTTTTCTTTTTATCTCTGGGGGACCTGTAAACCACACTACAGACCTTGTTGTCATTGTTGGGTGGAATTCCTTTCATCTCTGTTACTTGAGATCATGGCCATCATCCTGGGACCCATTACCAAAACTCAGCTTTCCCTGTTACTTTATGAATATCCTAATCACCAGAACTGAGGCTAACACTCATAGGCTAAATATATATATATATATGTATAAAGGCAACCCAGCAATACTGGGAGTGCATGAGGAGCCCTTCTTCTTCCATCCTTCAACCTCCTCAATTGTCCCAACACAGGAGCCCAGAGGTCACACCTGTCAGCGAATGGTACAACCTCAATCTTGTCACTCACATCCAAACCCAGTATCTTCACCACTGGGCAAGAAGTGAGCCTCCAGCTCCTTTTATTTCTTCTGCAGTGGTGCCTTGAGAAAAGCCAGTGTGTTCCTTTTGCTAAAGCAGGGAAGGCAAGCTGAAATCACATTGCTTGTTTGTTTATTTCAGAAAGGAAAAAGAAACGTTTTGGCTCAAATCAAACCGAAAAGTTGAGTTATTCACGTGAGCCTTAAACAGTGCAACACCCAGCTACACTGCCAGCCACAAACACCCCTGGCTGTCACTCCCTCTTTTCCCTGGAAGCTTCATAAATCCCAGGGGGAAAAATTGACATGGTTTTTGCTTCCAGAGGGAACTGGAGTCCCAATCCATGCTCTCCTGCACCAGACTCTGCCATTAATATTCACAGTCCCCAAACTGTGCATAACCTCTGGCACACCAGAGCAGAGCGAGCAAAGCCTTTTACAAACCACCCTCCCCTCTCCCCAAAGGCAGCAGAGCTGGTAAAAGCACAGCTGCAAGAGGCTTGTTGCTGAGCAGCTGGGACCCAGCAAACACGGATTTGGCGCTGCAGCACTTAGCTGTAGATAATCCTGGGACAGAAAGATACGCCTTCACCCAAATGTTTACTCCTCCTCACTCCTCTCAGCTCCCACGCTCCCCCAGCACCTCTAGCAGCTCTCCTGGCTTCCCTCACCCACAAGCTCACAGCTCTGGGGTTTTCTGCCACAATTTCCTTTCTCTTCCCTCCAGGGACTGAAACTGTTCTCAGCTCTATCATGTTTTTCCTTTTTTCATCTCACTTACTCATCACCCTCATCCCCTCAGACATGTTGGCTGTGGATGCCCCACCCTGGCCCACGACCCTGCCAGCAGCCTTCAATACCTCACACACAGAGCAGCGGAGGGATTGTCTTTCTTCATGCACAAGACAGTCTTGTGGTGTTATTGGGTCTTCCTCGAGCTGCTGCCTTCTGCAGGGCTTCAGCAGCCCTCCTCCAGCAGCCCTGCAGACCTTCACATTGCCATCACATCTCCCCATGGAGATGGATTTTCTCCACATGGTTCCTCCAGCTGACCTGGCCACGATTCTGTTAAACATCACACTTCACCAAACCCCACATTCTGGTTGCTTATCTGACACTACTACCCTCTTATCTCACTGCTGCCCCTCAGACATGGCCTCTTTGGTCTTGCTTGCTCTCCTTCTCTTCCCACACTGCTGGCTCTGCACTCAGAGCTGTACCACCCTTCAGTGAAAAGCATCAGACCTTTGAGTCCCTCTCCAGTCAGAGGGTGTTGCACTCACCTCCCTCCCTCAGTCCAAAGCTGCACAGCCTATCCTGATTGCCTGTGTCCCACAGGAGCAGACCCAGGATCTCCCACAGCCCAGAACCCAGAAGTCACAGCCTCTCATGCAGGCTCTGCAGCAGCAGCAAGCACCTGAGCCATCCCCTCCTCTGCTTCCAGCACTCCTAGGAAGGTTCTCCCTGGTTTTTTATACTTTCTCTGTGTCTGTAATGCTGCTTCAGCCTTCCATATGAGTCTTTCCTGCTAACATTTCCCAAGGAGGCATATAACACACTGCCAGGCTGAACTCTGTGAGCACAATCTCCTGTACACTGGTGCCCATTGGCACAGGTGTTTGGCCTCAGCAGGATGCAGTATCAGACAAACCGTGACAGTGACTTTTGTCTTTGTAATTGACCACCCTTGTGTGCACTGGCTTTGTAATGGCTCTGTGTGTACTTCTCTGTGTAATCTCATTTCTAGCCAGATACAGCCACTGCAGTTGCAGGTATATATTGCAGGTACATATTATTAAAGACTTTCCTTCACCTGTGCTTATGAATATTTTTTTGACGCATCCAGAAAACTTCAGTTCTGCTCTGAAAAAAACAAATCTTATAAAAGTAGCAATGGAAGAGCTGGGCTTGAGCTGCAGAAGCAACATCAACCTGTGTTTTTATACCCCTAATCACACAAATCACTGAGTGATTTAAAGCTCTGTTACATGCCACAATATGCAGAATCTTAATTTATACATCCCAGACAGCAACCTAATCAAGCTTTTAGAAGTCCATTCCATGATAACACTTAGTTCTGTTCATACACCCAGATGTCATGATATATCTAAAATACTATGCCTGCAACCAGTCTAGGATGTGTTTGCATGAAGAGACTGTTCCTCCTACTGTGTGAATAAGAGTGGAAAGTAGGTAACTGTATTTTTCAAGGACTTTGGTACAAGCCTTTGCCGATAACCCTGGCTGAAACAGTAGGCCCGTATACAGAGGCGTATGGGGTTTTTTTAGCTGTGTACTCACTGAAAACTGACAAGAAGAGGTGTGGAGGCACCCACCTTCCACCGATGCCAACACATTTAGGTAACTTCAGCACAGGCTGATTTGCAATTGTTAGGCAAGTACATTTTTAGCTGTGCTCAAATTCCTGCTATTCCACCTACTTTCTTCATTAGCATATTAGACGCCCCCATGGCATAGTTTAAAATGGTCTATAAGTCAGGCATGTGTGAGGGAAGGTGGCTCCATTTCTGCAGCTGAAGGGAGCTGAAGTATCCCTCTTGAAGGGTGAAAGAGCACTAACAAGGAAGAGACAGCCCCATGGGAAGGATGTCAGACCCACAGCCCGCCTCAGCTTTGGGATGATTTCCTATGGTGGGGTGGAGAGCAGAGTTCACAAATAATGCTTCAATTATTCTGATTGCAGGTCTAATAATATCCTATATGGAAACCTCTATACATATGTACACATACACATTTTCTGTGGGTTTTTTCATATATATATATATGTAAGTATGGAAAGCAGATGTTTTATTAAACATTCACTTTCTGCTCTGCAAGTAACAAGTATGTCAGGGGCTGAGGAGCCAGCTGACACCAGTTGATCAGCCTTTTGGCCATGGTGACCAGGGAAAGCCAAACAAAACTGTCCCCTGCACAGGGAGTGCTCCTGTCCCTCAGGGTCAGAACCAGCAGGGCTGCTTGGACACTGCATTTTGCAATATCATCATAAGGTATTTTTGCATCCCAAATCTAGTTGCAAACCTGTAAGGGACTCCTCCACCTTCTTCCCTCAGTTTCCCTGCTGCCAAGCTCTTGCTCCTATGCTGGAGGAGTTTGGACCTCAGTCCCATGCTCGGGGTACACTTGGGGGAGCCAGTAACATTTAACAGGTACATTCACAGATCAGGCTGCCTCCTAGAAGGAGGGACACAGTGTCCCTTGCCTGGGCTCCCCTCTTGCTGCATACAAAAGCCAAACTGCCAGCCTCTTGTATTATCTCCCTCTGCTCTTGCCTGTCCATGGTCTCATCCTGTTGGAGACTGCTGCAGTTTTTTCATCAAGTCAGTAGGGATTCTGTCCCTGACAAAACCCCAAGGCCTCTTTGCCTGTACTCTAAAGGTAAGGCAGGCAGAGATGTCCCAGGAAGAACCTGGGATCCCTCCTGGCGAGTAGCGCTCTCCCCACTGCTCAAATCCTGACTTCAGAAGTCATTGTATACCACTCACTGTCTCATTGTTGGCCTCTACAACAGGCTTAGGCTAAAGATTTCATATCATGATCAATATTGCTGCTGTATTTCCTTCTCTCTCTCTTTTTTCCCCCCAGTTTTCCTGTACCTCCAGTGCCACTCCTTGTAATTGCTGCAGAAATGTAATTGCTGCTCTATGTAATTGCTGCAGAAACAATCTGAGCTGTCATTGACTTACATTGTTCACAGATCAGGAGGAACTGGCAGATCAGAGTCACCCCACCTCGCTTCAGGAGGCTCCTGCATATGTATTTACATCTGAGGTAGGTATCAAGGTTCACAGTATAAGCAATGGAGACCTTGAAAATATAGAAGAGGCAAATTTAAGGTATGAGTCACTTGAACAAAAGTGTGTTTCAACTCGAGGATGAAACAAATCATTCTTTATATCCATGGGCAGTATTAAACAATTCTTTATATCCACGAACAGCATTAATTATATCCCTAACAAACACATAAAGTAACACCCATGTTTAGGACAGAAAGGCAACTTTGAAGTAGACATCTGAAGTTAGGTGAGATCCCAATTAGGTTCTCCTAAAAGAGAAATCACAACTTTCAGATCAGCTCTGCTAAGTCTATTTTGAACTAAACTGGACTTTCTTTTGCTCACAGGAGGCTAAATCTTGTGTATTACAGAGCTGTCTAGCAGGGAAAATTATATCTTACGACATCACAGAATGGGTGCTTTAGTGGTATAAGCAACAAATGGCAGCAGAACCTCATACCTCTGTATCAGTCCCTTTCCCAAAAGAGCATAAAACAAACAGGCAAGATGCAATGGGAGAAGCAGCTTTCTCCACGAGATGGAGGCAGTGCAAGACCAATGGAGCTTCACCATCCAGGACCTTCCCACAGGAGATGAACATCTGCCTGCCTTCACCCTCTCGCCAGGGAATGACATTGCAACATGTTGCTGGAATTCTGGATTTTCTAACACACACTGCAGTCAACACTCAAATGAGAAAGAGTGAGATCAGAGATATGTGCCCACCATCACAGATTATCTTCTGGTTGCAAACAGGTTTCAGCTAACTGCTCTGCATACAGATGGCTGATTTCAGCCAGGCATTGCTTCATCCTGGCCACACTACTGGCTCTGAAAACTTTAAAATCATGGAAGAGGTTGAGATTATGTAGCTGTTGTTGATGGAGTGCATGCTGTTGATATACTGGTAAATAGTGGCAGAGAGATACTGAAAAGGATACATGTGCAAGTCTATAAATGAGGGAGAATAGTAATTAAAGGGGAGTTTCTCCTCATCACATGGTTTCATCTATGCAGGAAAGTCCCAAAACGTTAAGAAATATCCCAGTTACCCCTTGCAGGAATGGGGAAAGTTTCATTCTTGTGCCCTGGTCTAAGAATGTGTCACTCCAATAGGATTAGCTTTAATCAGATGAACTTCTAGCTGCTCTAGAATTGAGGTGTGAATCTGTACAACGACTGAGTTACATACTATTTTGAGATTGTGAGCAGATTTTTGCAAGCAGAGAATGCAAAAGAGGTACAGGTTGGTGCTCCCTGGCAAAGCAGACACAAGGTATTTAAGAACACACTTCCCAAACTTGGACTCCAGGCCTTCTCCAGTTAGGGGGGTGAGTGGTCCTTATAGTACTGACCCTGGAACTTGGTGCAGGCTATGGGAGCTTGGAAATGCTCTAGTGGCTTTGTAGTTCTGTGTACCTGCAGGGGTGGGATTCAGCATTATCACTGGAAACTGGGAGGAGATTATCATGGGCAGCAATATAGTGTTGGCATGGACTTGGAAGACTTAGGTTTCATCCCATTCCCATCAGTGATTATTTTTTGCTATTGGTACTTAAACTTCTGTATGCCCCTCCTTGCTCTGGCACAGATTGTTCAAAGCACGAGAATGTGGATCAGAAGGGAGTCACTGAGGGATTGAAGGACTGTTGTGTCACTGACGCAGGTTACTGTACACAGACACTGAACTGCTGTCCCCTCCGGTTTTTTCCACTCTTGCTCTCTGGTAGATAGAGCACCTGTATATTTAGCAGTGCTTGCTCGAGGGCAGAGCAGTTCTGCTGCACTGATCCCCTCAGACACCACACAGAGCTGGACAACCCACCAAGACTATACAGAGGAGAAGCCAGAGGAAGATTACACTGTACCTGGAAAACATTCGGCTATTCAGCTTGCCATCCCTTTTGTGTTGCTAGAATAGAGCAAAAGGAATTAATTAAAGGCTAAAACCATACCCTACTATTATTAAATTCCAGAGGATGAACTATTTTTAAGGTATATAAATATTTGGCAGAAATTCTTAACAATCCTCTTCTAAAAGAATTTCTTCATGTAAGCTAGGTTTAAGAAGATATATTTGCAGAATCTAATAAAATCCAGGAAAGTCTCAAGTTGTCTCATACTTTCATTAAAACTGTGATGTCCAAATGGCAGCAGGTCCCAGAACAACTGAAAAAATCTTTTTCACGTCTTTTCCCTACATTGAAATTAGATATCAATGAAACATTATCAATTCCAGTGGTATAAACTATTTACTTACTACATATCCAATTAACATTTTTAATGAGTTTAACACACTTCAGATTCTATAAACATTATTGTGCAGTACAGGATTTCTTAATACTTTGGGGAAAAAAAGGAATGAGAAATAAAAACTGTGCATTTTCATATAGACATTTAAAGACAAACCCACAAATAAAACAAGAATACAAATCAAATTCTGTACACCAGCGGTTTAGACTGTACAACAGAATAATCAGTTGGGACAAAGAAAATGTAAACAATTTTCTTATCTTTCACACAAGCAATTCAGAAAGCACGTTGGTTCGTGTGCAACATCTCAGATTTGCTAACATTTTGAGTAATGCAGGCAAGATTTGCAGACACCTGATCATCCAGCACTTCCCAGCAGAATATTCTTTTCTGAAAAAAGTCAAGAGTAACCTGGCTAAAAGGGACAGTTGGTCTACAGCAAGGAAATACTTCAGTAAGATCTATTAAAGCTTTTCCTGTGTTTTAACTGGCATTGGATTAGGGTTCACAGATCCCATGGTTGTTCAGTACCCAATGATGCTAAGCTTGGGATGCTCTTCCAAGAGCACAGAGAGAAGTGCTTGAATGTGCCACTTGTTCTTGCTGCAGGGTAAACATCCACACTATCGGCACACTATCAGCAACACTGATGTCACACAGGTATGCTACAATCCCTCAAAGCTTGGAAGTCTGCCTGTTCATGCAGAAAATATGGTTGTTTCTACACCCAAGCCAATGAGCTGTGGTTGGGAGTTAGAAGGAGTGCCCTGGACCTGCAACAGTTTTGGCTTCTCACACCCCTCGATGATAAGGACCTGCCATTGCACCTTTGTCTAACTGAGCCTTTGGAAACTTTCCAAATTCTTCCAGAAATTGTGAAAAGATACCTCCAGGTGTTTGCATCACACTGCTGCACACTTGTCTGGTCTCCCAGCTACCAAGTACCTTGTGAGAGACCATTTTAAATGACAGAGTTTACTATCAATTCCGTGTTAGAGAGGTCTGGGAGGAGCAGCACCACCACTGTTGAGAAACAACTACTGGCAAGGATTTCAGTGTTGTGGCAAAAATCAAGCTACTTCCAAAAAATCTGAATATGCTCATAAGTCCTGGTTCTGTCTGCTAGATGAGAGAAGGAGGCTGCCGGCTGAGCCACGTCTTTTAGAAGTTTTCTCTTCAGAACAGTGAATTCCAGCATCAGAAGAGAAGCAGGAATAAAGCAATGCATGCTACAGCAAAGGCACAAAGAATCCAAAATTTTCAGGCACAGAAGTAGTGCCTGAAGGACCCAGCATCCTTCAATGACATTAAATAGCCCCCAGAACACTTTCTTTCAGGGGCATGAGAAAGGACACAGTGCAGGCAGGTATTGGCTCCTTCCCACGGTGCAGTAAAGCTCTTGCAAAGTCTCTTTACAAAGCCTGTTTATGCGTCTTCACAACCCATTGGTTCTTTGTCACGCAGTCGCCCAGAGCTAAACAGAGCAGTGGTTTATTTTGCATGTGTGTTATATCACAAATTTGTTGACAAGGCACACAGCAACAGTAATCCTACGGGGGAAGTCTCGTTGCAAGTTCGCCTATATGTATATTTTCTATTATTCACAAAGCCTTTAAAACTAAAACACAACAAAACTGCGACTTGTGGAGCCGATGAGGCTGAAACCACTACAACTGAAAATCAGATACCATGACAACAAGTGAAATATAAGACAACTGTTAAATAAGATTTAGAATGCTGCAGAGTTTTCTAAGTGTTGGGGTTGGGAGTTTTATATCACTGGTTCTTACAGTTTCATGTTTCAGTACTGATACAAGTCAGTGGATCTTCCTCTTTTCACATAAGAGGCTGAAATTACCAAATTCCTCTCTATTTATCATCACAGCATTAGAAAGACATTAAGAGTAACTCTGCAGAAGCGAAGTTTCAACAAGGAAAAACTGAGAAAAGTAAAAGAGAAATTAAGCCACGTAAAATCTGATTATCTTCAGGGACTAGCTGGCAAGATGAAGGATCAAGCTATCAAGCAGGGCTTCCATTAGGCTGATTTTTAATTGCAAACAGATTTGATTAGTAGTGGAAGTCACGGTATGAGGAGGCAACTTAAAATCATATTACAGTGTTGAAGGCATACAGTAATTAAAAGCTAGACCACATCCCTAGTAAAATATTGGAAACCATCAGCCAGACAGGCTGTCCACATTCCTTTCTATTAACTTCTTATTTCAGCAGGTTTAGCTTTTATATTCCCCCAGATATTGAATAGGAAAGTTAATATTATTAATTATTTCTAAGTCTAAGGAATTAATTTCCATTTTCCTAGATAAGAAGCCATTCTTTTAAACAATCTGCCAACTCCTGGCATGATAGTGTGGTGTGGGGAGGAACGGCTTTTCCCATGTCCCTTTGTTTACAGGACTTCCAGGCATTATGCCAAGATTTTTCTCTATATTAAAGAAAACTCTGTTCTTTCACATCCTTCGTTTTCCTGAAAACAGCTTGACTCCCATGCTGTCAAATTCTCTTTGAATCCTTGGTACAGTCAAATGCAGCTTGTTGCACTCAGAATACATGAACAGCATTTTTGTTTGCTTTTTTTTTTCTGAACACAGCAGGTTAGGATAGAAAACAGGAGAAGGTGAAGAAGCAGCCCTTTGATTTATACGTGTCTTCTATTAGCTTCATCTGATGGCCCCTAATCCTTGCATTAGAAGAGTGTGAAAGTCAATCCCTCTCCACCCTTTGCAAGGCACTCAAGGTTTTTCAGCTGGTACTGCATCTCCCCTCAGCTTCCAGCCAAAGAACTCAGCATTGCTCACCAGCAGTCAATTAAGAGCACTTGCACAATGTAAGATAAGCAACTTTGTTTCATCTAAAATACTGATCAGAGATTAATAAAGACTGTAATGACTGTATTTGAGTTTCAAGTTTTTACCATTAGAATTTTATTTTCATAGACATAAAAACACTGTAAAGCATATCACAGGTCAAAATGCCCTCTCCTGGGGGCATTTGACTGCTATAACATTAGTCTTGATTAGAACAAAGCTATTAATTTTCCAGAAGATAGGAAAAAATTGTAGCCATTTATCTGTGCAAAGAAATATCTTCCCATGGGCACTTGTTAGCAAAATACTACCAAATCCCCCTCCCAAAAACCAACAACAACAAACATGCTTTAAAAATACATGGGTATTTAAATATTTTCACATCATTGGGCTATGACTGGTTTATTATATTCTGCCTTCTTTGTTTCCCAAATCTCTAATATTGTTACACCACCATGATTTTGTCATGACTCTTAAATTAGTTTAAAGCTTGAAAGTTTTAAAAAGAACAGCTATTTTCATAGCATATAGCCTCATTCAGGCCCACACTGAGTTGAGCCTAATGTTACAAAGGGTTTTCCTCAATATTGAAAGCAAAATCAATTACAGTAGAAAAGAATTAAAGTATTAAAGCTGATGTTTTATCCCTCTATATCACAGGAATATTCATGTAATGCTTAAGCATTAAGCTTAAGCCCTAGGAGTCTTACTTTATGATTAAAAAATCATACGTACCCTCTTTCTCACCTTAGAGATTTGAGTTTAAGAAACTGAGTGACAGTGTCCAGTACCCTCAGCTGTTCAGAAAATTCATGATTCTTGGCATGCTTCAGGAGCAAAGAAAGAGAAGTTAATCAATAATTACTGTGATGCTTTAGACCTACTGCCTGTGATAATCTGCACCATTACTTTTTAAGTCTCACAATAATTGCAAAGCAGTGAACCACCAGAAGTTTCACTTCAGCCACCCAATATGATGAGCAGGTGTCCAGTGATCTCCTTTCTTCGTGTACCCTTTTACATGCCCAGGCTCATAAACTCAGAAACAGGAAAGGAGGAAAAGGAACTGGTGGCAAAAAAGAACATGCTCAGCAGTCTTAAGTATCTTCTCTTTCTCAAAACTCCACGCAAGGCTAGAAAATCAACTGAAACTAAAATGAATGACAAGAAGAATGAGAGGCACTGAACCACTTATCAAAGGAGCAGGGAAATAACTGCCTTCCCCAAAGCTAAAAGACACTGAGAGCAGTGATAGGAGGGACCCAACAACCCTCATACCACTATGGAATTAGATATACATTTTTGCTTTGGAAACATCACCAGTGTTGGCTACAAAAGCAGCTATTATTTCCAGCACAGGAAATTCACAGTTTTGGGTTTGGGGTTTTTTTGCTTCTTACCGGTTGTATAACAATGGGTTTATTGCATATATCCAGACAATGCATTAGACAAGACTGAATTCCACTTGGACCAGTTCCCAAACGTTATGAGATAGACAGGAAGATATTAAGAAAATAATCCTCATCTTTTTACACCAGTAACTGATTTTACTTACATTTCAAAAATCTACTACAACACAGGGAATCCTGCAGACAAGAGAAAACCATTAGAAGATTAAACTGAAATTATCTTAAATAAAAAGTTTGGATGGGGGAATTTAAATTAAGTTTGTCTTGAATAAAGACAAGAAGGGTAGGGGTGGAAATAATAATTTTAATTGCACTGTGCAATGGAATTATTCCAGGGAAAATGATATAGAAATGGTAAAAGAACAAAGCTTGATACTTTCACTGGAATACCATTTTTTTTTCATTCTAGGGCTTCTATCTCATATCAGAAGTGATGATATGGCAGGCTTTTTGAAGGAAACTGGGTATTGAAAACCACTTATAATTTGCAGAAACATGTCTCTAAGGTATATCTCCATTGCTGCAGATGCCAAGCAAAAATACCAGAACATTTAATTAAAAACAGAGATTTAAACAAAAGTAGCTTTATACTGATTCTCAGTGGCCTTATTCTTCTCGCTCTTGACAGCAATCAGAGACGGAAGGTCTGATGTCCTGTAAACTCCAGTCCTCATCCTCCCTTGGCAAGATCTCAGTTCAGAGATGTAACCTTCAAAGCTGAGGTTCCCTTCAGAATCATCACCGCAGCGCGTGCCAGAGTCTTCCAGTTTGACTCCGTCCACATCGATTATTTTGTTTACAGGGAGCTCCGTTCCAGGGTTCCCTCTTGCACCAGGAGGATTAAAGCTTCTGCTGGTCTTTGCTTTGTGAGAGGTGTGCTCACAAGTGTCTCCTGAAGTCCCTTGTGAATCTTTTTTCTTTCTGTGGTTTGCACCTAACAGAAGAGTTAAAAACAAAAAACACAAAACAGGAGAGTTATGTATCTTCTGGTTTTAGCAATTTTCAATATTGCAGCTTCCTCTAAGGCTCTAATGGTAGATAGTCAGCTGGGATATTCAACTACTTCATCAAAGAGACTTACTGATGTACCAGGTAGGTAACTAAACATTAGATCTCAAAGATCAATGTAAAATGTTAATATGTACCTGTTTCAATTTAGCATTTTTCAGAGTTTTAAAAAGACTCCATTAAAAATAATTACTTAGCATAATTTTGTATAACTCTATAACAAAAATTCTCACACCAGCAAACCCAAAGGTGATGGAGGAGAATATGGGGCTTCCAGTGGGGCAGAATGGGAGATATTCCTTCTTTTGAACTGGCCTCCAAAACCAGATCCCTGCTGAGGTATTATTTTTACTTGACTAGGGCTTAATTCTCTAGTAGACTAGGAAGGGATGATTTGAACTTGCAGTTCACAGTCCTGAACTGCAACCAAGCAATTATGGGCCACAGTTTACAGGACAAGAATAAAAGAAACAACTTCATGGAATCACAGAATTGGTCAGGTTGTAAGGGACCACAGTGGATCATCTGGTCCCACCTCCCTCCTCAAGCAGGGTCATCCCAGAGCACATGGCATAGGATTGCATCCAGATGGTTCTGGAATATCTCCAGTGAGGGAGATTCCATAACCTCTCTGGGCAACCTGTTCCAGTGCTCAGTCACCCACACAGTAAAGTTGTTCCTCATATGCAGGGGGAATTTCCAGTGCATCAGTTTCTGCCCACTGCCTCTTGTTCCACTGGTTGGCACCACCAAGAAGAGCCTCCCTCCAGCCCCTTGACTCCCTCCCTCCAACTATTTATACACGCTAATGAGGTCCCCTCTCTGTCACCTCTTCTCAAAGCTGAACAAAACAAGCTCCCTCAGTCTTTCCTACTGAGAGATTCTCCAGAGCCTTGGCCAATTTAGTAGCTCTCCTCTGGACCTGCCCCTTATCTCTCTTGCCCCCAGAACTGTACATGGTACTCCAGCTGTGGTCTCACAAGGGCTGAGTAGACAAGCAGGATCGCCTCCCTCAACTTGCTGGCAATGCTCTTCCTAATGCACCCCAGGATTCTGTTGGCTATCTTGGTCATGAGGGCACTGCTGTATCATGGACAGCTTGCTGTCCACCAGGACCCCCAGGTCCTTTTCCATCAGGTCATCCCCCAGCCTGTGCTGGTGCATGGGGTTGTTCCTCCCTAGGTGCAGGACGCTGCATTTGCTCCTGTTGAATTTCTTCTCTGTCCATTCTACAACCTATCAAGGTCTCTCTGAAGAGACCCTCTGAGGTTGGCTTTAAACACTAGAGAAACACCTGGATTTTTTTAATCTTTTAAACCTCTGAAAAGCTAGTTTTGCATTGGGCATGACAGTGCAAACTCCTAGGAGCTTCTTACAGGACATGCAGAGAAGGTGGTTTGCCTGTGTCAACAGCAGCAAGAAGGGAAGGATGAAGGAGGAGCTGATTTCAGGATTTGCACCACAGTTAACAACGTGATTTCTGTAGTTGAGGTTCCCCCAACACAATGATATAAAAAGGGGCAACATTTTCAGGGAGAGAGACCTGATTTTATTACATTGAAAAGAGAATTTTCAAGGCACAGAGGCAGCCCTGAGTAAGGCCTTCTATTTCATATTTAGTTCCTTTTTTCCATGTATCTTTTTATCCATCTTTTAGAAGACACCATCATATCCAATATGCTTTACCCAAAATATTTTTAAATGTTTTGCCATAGTACATGCAAGTGCCTGACCAGCACATTTAGCCACACAAACCCCACAAGATTGGTGTGGTTAAATTCCACAGCTGTCTTTCAAATTCTTGATTTGTGTTTGTTCCACGAACTGATTGGTACAGTTTTATGCAAGGATAAGAAATTTCAATGTATAATCATCGTAATCAAGAACTTTTTGACATAGAAAAGGGCAAAATGCATACGAAAAAGAAAAAAAAAGCACTTTCATAGTTTCAATCAAATCACTCCAGGGTCTTCTTAAGGGTTAAAGCTTTCTGTGTAAGAAAAATCAGTAAAAATTCTAAGTAGTGCAATGTTTAGTGTTTTAGCTACAGTGCAGCCCCACATGAATAATGTAGATATTCCACTCAGTAATGCTTGCCTTTTTTCAGAGGAATTAGATCAAACTCCAAACAAATCAGCTGAGTAGAGAGAGGCAGAAAGCTTTCCCAGCCCTGTTAGCCCAGCACGACTCCAGCCTACTAAATTACAGCTAACATTTAATGGGACTATATTACACTCTGTGTTTAAATCTTCCTACTGCAGTGAACATGGGCTTAATTTTAACTGCTGCTTGCATGGCTGTGCTGCAAAATGCTATTCTTCTCTTCTGAAATGTTTATCTTAACATGAGTGTACTAAATTGTACTCTTGATCTCTTTAATCTACTATTCTACACCCTTTGAGGAGGATCTCTGATTCTCCTTTCAAGTTGGTTTAAAAGAGCTACAAGTTTCTAAAATGCCTACTAATGACAAATTACCACAAATACATTGCACTGACAGAGTGTGAGTCATCCAGGTGTTCTAGTACTGAGAATACATCCTCCTATTAAATGTAATGTAAAGGAACAACTTTGATGGTGGTGGAAGGTCTCATAACTCTGCTGAAATGCTTTCCACAGTCAGGAGACTCAGCCTGCATTAACAGGGCACAGCAGATGAAAGAGCTGGAAACTCTTGCTGAGGAACACTATGAGAGGTGTGAGTATTGCTGTATTTATTTGGTTGCTAAGTCTTTCTACAGATAAATATAAGAAATGCCACTAAGTCTTGGAATTATGGTGTCACTGAGTCACCACACAAAGCAACTGGGCATGCAAGTTGTCTAAAAGGAACAGAGCAAAATTAAGGTCAATGTTTGCTCTCGGGCTTCTCAAGACATAAGCTCATCTGAAGAGGTCTCTGTAGCATCAAATAAATTACTATTAGTGGCAGGACAGTAATAGAGAACATCTTGTCTAAAATATTGGTTCAAAAGAATATGGAATTGCTTAGGGATGGTATTGTGAACCATGATTATGATTTCTACACCAAACAGGAAGATGATGTCAAGAGGAGCACTGCACAGAAAAAAATGTTTTAATGTGCTTTTTTGTTCCCCCTCTTTTTTTTTTTTTTTAAAAAAAAGTTTTTATGAAGCAAGGTTGTTTAATACAAATAACCAGAGAGTTTCTTCAAACCAGCTTGTCTATAAACATATCCCAAAAGTTTTTTAATAGATTCAAGGTTTGCATGTACTCAGTGGAGCTTCATAAGGAGGTTTCAATGATGCTTACAACACTTGTGCACTGGTCTCCTTGTCGTATTCTGGTTTTGAGTAACAAACACCTGAACACACTTAGCTACACAGGGCACTACCTAAGGTGCAGAGAGCTTTCACAGATAAAATTTCTCTTCATATATTCTTGCACTGAAGCGATGAAAACCTCCACGGAACCCTACTCTGTGGACTTCCTTGGCTTGCATAAAGCATGTCAGGAAAGATATTACATTTTCCCAAATCTAATCTGTCGAATGTCCTACCTAACTTCAGAAGGGAGAGGAAGCCAGTGCTTAGAGCAGCAGTCACATAGATGAATTTCCAGCCTGGAATAGCACCATCACACCTATTGGTTATCCCCACCTCCCCTGCTAAGCATTCCTTGCAGCTCTAGAGGAATTTTCTTATGCATCTGATCCCATTAATATGTTCCTTCTGGTTTAGAGATGGGATAATGCGCGTTGTCTTTTGTCCCTAACGAGATCTGCTGTTTTACACTCACAGCCAAATGACTGCTTAGAAGGCTGCACTCATCTGCACTCCTCTGCTTTATTCCAAAGGCTACAAGCAGGCATTGTTTGACTAATCTCCTGACTTCCATTACCAATATTTCGCTTTTCCTGGTATTTGGATTTTTTGTATTATTCTCAAGCATTCTGAATTTAACACTATGATTAGAGAGAACCATCTTCACAGAGGAAGACAAAGGGAAGCCTTTTTCTTCTGTACAAAATACTCCTCAAACTCTAAGATCTAAGCAAGAGATCACAAGATACTGTTTTCCAGGTAGTTTAGGAACAAGGGAACACTGGGCCAAATTCCAGACAAAGACAAGGTCCCAAAACCCCCTGAAATTTCAGGAACAGCATTAACTCTCAAATGAACTCTCATATAACTGTAAGTCTAATGCAGATGCTTGGGGATTTAAAGATTCACCCATAACACTTTGCAATTATATTGTTTCTATACCATAACATTCATTTATTTTCAATGTGCCAAATTTCATTCATGATTTTTCGATAAAACCTTTTCCATGTAAATTGAGTGTTTCACTTATCATTCTACCTTTGCTAAAATCCCACTGTTCCTTTCCAAATCATTTACTGTTTACGTGGCTCTCAGTTCTACAGAAAGATAACAAGAATATCCTGCTGACTTCCATACTGTTGATCCAAGCCATTCAACTTCTAATGCTAGAGAGGATCACACCTCAGTTAAAAAGAATGAGCTCCACATTAATGATTTTGTGCTGACTTACAGCAGATAAAGATCTGTTTGAAGTATTTTATAATACTTAAACTCTTGTGAAAAGAAACCACTGAAGTTTTTAGGAACAATACCTGGAATTGGTAATTTATTGGCATATACCACCCCCAAATGTAATCAGTTATTTTCATTCTCCAAATCAGTCAGGCTCTGGTGTGTGCTGTAATGTAGGAGACTGGGCAGACACTGTTCTAGTCTCTGGCTCCACACAGCCTGTCCTAAGGTGGAAACACGCCTGGGACAGCCTTTTTCATGAGACTCAGGAGTTTTGCAATGGTCACTTCTGTAGCAAGTGTTCACTTTGGTGTCCTGGAAATATGGGAGTAAAAGTAACTCTTTTCCTTAACATGGATGTAATCTGGCAGTTTCACTTGGGGAAAGACTGCTCCCTGTCCCAAATTGTTAGGAATTTTAGCCCTCCCAGATGCAGATTCTTTTAAGTGGTGGATAATTTCCACACTGGCTGACAAACTGTTTCTACTGAAAGCATTATCTTTTTTTACAAGTTTGTAAAGTGATTTATGCATCTGGAGGGAGAAGGATACTTTAAGTTTTGGAATTCTGCAGGTTAAATTTTCTTCAGGAGTTTCCTTCATTTTATCTCTTAATTGATACAGCACCAAGGAGAAAGTGGATTTAATAAAAGATTCCTACCTACAGTTTATGCTAAACCTTTTTAAAGGAAATCTGACTTTATATGCTGAATTTCACTTGCACGATGAAACAGCAACTGCAGCATATGCTCAGTGCCTTGAAATCTGACTCAGTAAAATGAAGCCTAGCATGAAGCTAGGAAATGGGTTATTACACAAAGCAGCAACATTCTACATTACACTCTATTTACTTTTGTCCTCAGAATTTCTGGAAAACATTTGCAGCATTAAGTTTAGGAAGACAGGGTGGAAAGAAATCCTTTCGTTGCGCTCATCTCCAAACTATTCACAAGAAGAACAAAGCACAAAATATTATTCAGAAAGACAAATTTGGAAGAGGAAGCAGGTATGGCCACTGCTGGCTCACCAGGGGCATAGAGATGGAAAAGAGGAAACACTGCAACCTGTGTTTGCTGAGGGCAGTGACCTTTTACATATATGGCTACAACAGCAGCTCAAGGGAATCGCTCACAATGTCATTTAAAAGCCAGGAACGTGAAAAGTTCTGAATTTTGATCCAGGCAGACATGCATGCCCTCAATAACACTGGCCAACTTGCTCAAACTTTCTGTTTCTCCACTGCAAAAACTGAAACAATTTTTTAACACTTTCCAAGCAGTGGACATGACAAAATATCCCTAAAGCAGCCCACAAATATTCAGCCCTCAGTTTGATCTTCCAGCACTTATTGTCAGCATTCATTTTGGTTTTTCATCGGTGGTCAGTAAGGGCAGATTTAATCATTGCAAGTGGTATGTTGGGAAACAGTGCCTTGAATTACTTGCAACCATTTTAATTTAATCTGCCTTTCATGATGTTATTTTTCAGCTAGGAAATTCTAAAATGTGGTTTCACAGAGCTACCAGCTACATTTCACCACATAATTCAACAAAGCTCCCTTCATCACCCAAATGCTGCCATGGGTTTGCATAGATCTGGTTTTAGCCCACGTGTGTTTGGTTCAAAGAGCAGCTGTCATTTTCCTAACATTTTATCTAGTCAGTGATAAAATTCACAGTTCTTACTAAAATGCTTATCTTGTTGCTTGATTGAAATCAGTTTACATTTCAAATAATCATCCCCCAAGGCCTTCCCTGCTTTCTGGTTGTATGCTCTAAATTCTCCTTTGTTTGTTGTGGATCACAGTCATGTACTGCATGTAATTCTCCCATTTAATCATGCTCTGATTAAAAGAGGATTAACAGACTCTGGCCTGAGTATTTCTGGATCCTCATGAGTACGTATTTATATTGATCCAGAATCCAATTATCTTGGATAAGTAACTGCAGGACAACAGCCTTTGTTAAATATAATAATTTACATTATTTTTACATCTTTTAAGTCATAATCCCTTCCTTTTCTTAAATTTTTATTTATGTTTTATGTGGCTATCTTGATTTACATAAGGAACACCACTGGATCGTCTCTAAAATATGAATTAAGATATTATGTAAAATATTATATAATTTATTACAGAAACAAAGGTTTGTTTTGAAATTTTGAACACAGACATGAGATTGCTCTTAATCTCCTTAACTATCACAAACTCTTTTGCACTTGGAATTCATTAGCCTTAGAACATCACCCCTGAAAAGTTTAGTAGCCAAAAAAGTGAAGTCACAGAAATGACACTGATATTATCTGATCTCTGTTCCTCAGCTGTGATGTACTGCATCCTCTCTGTGAATAATAAAAAGGAGGAGTTGGGAATTTTCTTTTTGTCTTTGGGAACAATAGCCAGCCCCAGGCTCTGAGAGTCCACCCTGCATTTTATTTCTGCATAATTTATCTTTCACAACAAAAACATCCTAGCACTGGTACTAACTATTCCATTTCTGACAGAAATCTTTCCAATAAGAAGGGAAGCAAGTTTATTTTGAGGATATAATTTTACATCTATTTCAGAAACAAAGCAGTGTCTTCAAAAAAAAGTTATGTAACTCTCACCCTTTAACTTCCACAGACATATTATTAAAGTATAATTCCAAGAGTTCACCATGCTTTTATTTTCACTAGCTGGCTCTCTGTCTTAACCAATGACATTATATACTTATTAATAAATATTTGAATAGATTCGGTTTTTTTCATTTGCATTGATTGATCCAGTCTATACATATACTCAAAAGAAATACCTTCTTACTTGGTAGGCAATAATTCCATTGATGGTAATTTTAATGTCATTTTAAGAATAATTCTCATCCTAACTGGAAAAAAAAATAAAAAAAAAACAGAGAATTTTTTAACAGAAGGAAGAACAATTTGATGCAATCAAATCTACAGTCTGCGCATCTTCAGTCTGGATAGCTGCAAATTGTCCTACCTCGGAATGAAATGGTGCTCCATGAAAAAGTCCAGTTGCTATTACAACTAAATGTTCACCTACTTTGTAGTGGAGGGAATAATTCTAATTAACAACTCACAGGACAGTGGAATATTGCTGGATAAACAATCTAGTGCAAGGCCTGTGGTTTAATATTTGCAGCTCTTGAGGAGACCAAAGCTTTGGAAGGCTGCCTTTACCCATGACAGCTATTTTGCACTTGGGTAACGCGTGCCTGACCCCCTGGGAGAAACTGGGCAACATTCAAAGTACTCAGACTATTCCAGGCAAGTTAAAAAAAAAAAAACAAAGAGATTAAATGGGCATTTTAACACTTTCAAAAATGTATGCACCACTTCAAGTCAATCACACCACATGATAATTATTTCCTCCACAGACAGGTACCAACACCATTATATGTAGAGACATGACGAATTAGTCTTCAGATTCCAGAAAACTCTGATTTTTAAAGTGGGAAATTTGCCAGAACTGGCAGCTTATTCGAAATAAAGACATTTTCTCTTGATGAGTAATGCAACTAGAATCAGTAATGATTCTTGTGTTGCTAACTGATTTGATATCTACTTCATAGCTAAGTATTCCTACAGCAGAGAACCATTTCACTTATTTCAAAAAGCTAAGAACTGCATTTGAATATTTGCTCTCAAAAAAATTTGCTCTGAGCAGTGCAAACCTCATTTTATTGTCTCCCATTGTTCACATTTTGCTTTTGAGATCTTCAAGTGAGAAAAGCCTCCAGAGTTACCCACTACAGGGATGGATACTGGCCTGGCTTTACTACATGAGCAAATTGCCCCTGCAGAACATGAGGGACCACTCCATTCCCCCCAGCCCTTTTCCCAGCACATATAAATAAACCCAATATATAAAGCCAAAGATGTGCAGGGTAAGCACACACATCAATTGTCTTTACGCTGATTTGAAACCAAGATTACAGACCTCTTCAAATTAAGTAGTCATGATTTTTCCTTATATCCCAATGCTTTAATTGAATAAACCAATTAGAAATGTGATTTCCATTGATAGGAGATTATGAATGAAGAACCATTAAAGCACTTAAAAAAGCAACCATTATTAATGATTTAGTCCTTTGAGATTTCGATTCTTGACTGGAGAGTTTCCAGAAGTCTTTATTATAATTATGTACATCATTGAACAGCCTTTCCATGCAAAGTCCATGAAATCATGAAAATAGAAAAGTTTTGTTTCAGCCCACACTTTTTCCACAAAATCACCGTTCTTTTGCAGAATACAGTTCCCATAAAACAGGAGTGTCTTGTGAGAGGAGCACAGAATACAGTTATTGCATGCAATAAGGTTGTGGCAAAAAAGGAAAAGTGTTTCACATCTTTCTTTCAGATTTTCATTATTCCTAAAAAAAAAGGAAAAGAAAGGAGTCTGGTTTGTCCCCAAGCTAGGAGAAATTTAGATTCTTAGTTTTGCAAAATTAGTTTGATTACTTAAACGTCTTTCCCAGGTGACTATGACAGAAAAATAAGACACAATCACCAGTGAACGTACAGAAGACCAGTTGGAATACAAGCTAATTAAAATCCATTTAAAAAAATAAAATTCAATATGTAAGGTATTAGTTATTCAGGCTTTTTTGCAACAAATAATTTTAAAAGGGGAACTGCTATGGGACTTTCAACTGCTTCTTTTTCTTTCATGGAGGTCCACAGATATGTAGGAGCACAGTGACTTTTGGAAAAACTGGATTTTTATCCCCCAGAACACAATGAGCCCTAGTTAACAGCACAACAAGCCTCTCTGCAGAATTTATTTTCTTTTTCAATGTGGCTTCACAGTGCTGTTAGGCAGGGCTCATCTCTAAGACTGAGCAGAATAGTGCGGTCTCCAGCACCCATCCAACCCTTCATTTCTTACCCAAGACTACCAAACAAAGAGATGGTTACACTGGTTACTCCACATCAAATGACGGAGATCCCCAGCTCATTTCTTAAAAGACCAAGGAAGAGTCATTTTAGTTTAAAATAAGAGGGAAAGTAATGAATACAAAGTTCAGCCCACGAACCCAAAGACAGGAGAGATTCTCCTTTCAGGAGTTCCTATTGTGACTAATTCAACAGAAATGTGTCTTATCTGCCTTCTGGAGCACATGGCAATGCCATGGATTCCACATGTGACCCATCAGCAGCTCAAGACAGCGTGTGCCCTTTGATATCTAAATTATTAACAAATGCAACATTTGTCAACTTTGTCTCATGGTAATTGATAGTTCGCATCTATTAATCTGTTTGTTATAAGATCATTTCAATCAGAATTCATAATCCAGGACTGAAAGAATTTTTAAAATCATGAAGAAAATCAAAGCTTAAAACCATTTTGTGTAACTAGACCTAGAATTTATTACTCCTGAGAGAACAAAGATACAAAATACATGTGAAAACTACACAAAGATTTCTACAAAGTAAAAAGTAGAAAGTGGGAAAAGGGAAAGCTACAGCTCAGTTGTTACACAGAAATGTATGGCATGCATTAAAATATTGTAAATTCATGAAGTTTTTTTTAAGTGCAAATGGTTTTTTTAACAGTTCTCACTGAAAAATATGCAAATCGATACCTATGTTGTACACTTGTCATATTACCAGAAAGACACCAACACAAATCTATGCATATATACATCAATATGTCTGAAGTACATTTTGTGGTTCTGTTATTCATAGGCACTGGTTACAAGTCAGTCCAATACTCAGTTTCAGAAATTAAGTGGTAGCACTTATAGAACATTTCTCAAATACTACTAATAAAGGAATTTTTTTTAAAACTATCAAGAGGATGAAATAAATTGCATTGCCATTTATAAGCATCCAACAACTAAAGAAGTATTTACAAATCATCAACCATACAGATAAGGAACAGTATCAAATACTCTGTGTAAAAAGATAAATAATTAAAATGTATATTTCCACATCACAAAGAAATGTGATCATACAAATTATGGCACCATATGTTTCTGAAACATCAAAAATAAATGTAGCACATAGATACCTCTTCTTATATTTTACATTAAAATGTACACTACAATGACTGTAAAATGTCAATGTCATGACACCCATCGTCTTCAAATTCTTGTTTCTGGTAATAGCAATTATTGTTAGAGTCCATATTTATAAAGAAATTCCATACTTCAGCCTTGGGCTAATATTGCTCTGTGATATTGCTAGACCATGAAACTTATATCATAAAAAAGTTACCTATTTCCTTTAAAATTATCTAATAGAAAGAGCTATTTGGCATGTGAATATTCCGGGAGAAAGTGTAATAGATGCAATCTGTTTCTTTGTGTAGCAAAGCATGGGTTAAAAAAAATAACATTTTTATTTCTAGACACAAATATCTAGTTTATTAGAGAAATATTTTTATATTGAGGTTTATCCATTTAAAATTTTAATCATGAATAGTACTGCAATTTTCAACACATAATTAGGGTTTTTGCTAAAGTACTTAAATTTCCAAACCCTAATCATATATCTCATTATGAGAAATGGATCAGAATATCTGGAACACAACAGTGCTGTGGAGCTCAAAATGCTGATACCCTGTTTTGTACTCTGAGGGTGAATGAGATAATTATAGCACTTGGATGTATTTCAAACCTTTATCTGCATGTGTCCATTTTTGGCCACGTGCCAAATCCAAACAAAAGTACATTGTTAAAGGCAACCAGAAATATTACAGTTAGCACAGACTAAGGCAAGTAAAATCTTTTTTTTCCTTTTTTCTTTTGTAAAAAATATTAAGGTGCAGAGAGAATTTTCTTTCTTGTTTGAAATGGGTGCCAAATACTGATTAACAGTGCCAAGGAAAAGTAGTTTTACACAAAAGGAAAGACTATTAAAATCTAGAAATACCTGAATTGGATCTCTGATATCCAGATTTTTCCTGATTACCTGCAAAAGGAGTTGGGGGTGGATAGTTGGCTTCTGTGAGTTTACTGATGTCTGACGGTGGTGTCGGTGGTGGCGGTGGTAGCAAAGTGCTGTTGGGGCTACTAATATCTCCTTCAGCCACAAGAGTCAAGTCTGCCACATTCTCATCATCTACCATCTGAATGCCTTCGGCTTGCAATTCTCTTGACTGCCTTTTCCACACTGTTGCATTGTTTTCCTGTGCGTGTGGGATTGGAGACAATGGAGGACTAAAAGGAACACTGAAAGTCTTCTGACTGTGGAGTGCTGCCAGGGCAGATTTATGTTTATTTTCTGAGTAACCCATTTTCTTAACTGAATTTTCATTAAAGTTTTGTACGGACTCCTGTTTCCCACTTGGTGATGTACAGCCATCATTGCCATCGCTTTTTGAAACTCGCTTGTTGAAGCCTTTAGGACCTGCGGGAGTAGATGAGGATGGTTCTGGTCCAGTGGGTGGTAAACGAAGAAAGTCAGGAAGAATAAGGTCTTCTTTCCTTAGCAGTCCACGTTGGTCATCTGCTCTGTTACTTTGAGCTTTGGATATGAGTTCAAAAAATTCTATTGGGGGAAAAACCCAAAATTGACAAGTTTTTGTCAGAAAGTGTAATGCCATTAAAACGTACAATTTCAGCACATTTATTTTCCATGAAGATCTTCAATTCTTTCAATGCTGCCTTGAAATAAGATCCCATGTCAATTAGGAACTTTTTCAATTGCAGCAATGTTCACTAGCATCACTATAATTAAGACCATCAGGATTGCTATTGTAAGAGTTTTGCAGTTTAGAACAGCTGCAATTCACTGAGCCTTGAACACATCTTCTATTTTACGCAGTTAATAAATCTGTACACACACACAGGATTTTTTAATTCTTTATACAAAACAAGGCTCTGGTCTTACAGACAATGGGTGCACGTTCTTATATTCTGGATGGGTTTTACCCATCTCAACTCAAAAATAGTCATGCCATTTGAACATTGACTCGGAATGTTGCAAACTTCCTTGTTATATTGAATTTCTCTCGGTTTAATTATATTTTATCACAATTTAAATTCAATTCATGGTGTAGTTTTAAACCAGGATGTTATCATCATAGGGTATGATCAGATGATGATTTAAGCAACCCCATTTTACTTGGTGTTGCAGTGAATCAGTAGCTTACAGGTAGTCAATAACCATCCAAGGAACCATTACCAAAAGCAATGGGGCAGGTTTTATTATAGAGGTTTTAACACAATTAGAAGTGATTTTCTGATCATGTCCTTAATGATATCCAATGGTTTAATATGTTTCTATATATAAATAAGACTCATAGTAAATCAACACTGTTCTAGAAAGTTTCAAAACTTGGCAACAAGAAACTTAGCAATTATAAGCCAAGAATTATACCACTCCTCAAAAAAGAAGCATCACAACAATAAACAAACTCTTTGGTACAAAACATATACATATAAAAATATGTAATTCTTAATATAGGGTCTCTGCATGTCCTACTTTTTCAAGAAGTAAGCACTTTAACGACTGAATATTAAAAGATGCTTAAAAAGGCCATCTCCAACAGGTTAATTAAAGTCAATAGTTTCAATCCAGCTTATAAATATTGTTTGAAGCAAAAGCCATTACAAAATCAAGCAAGAAAATGTCAATATCAGTTTTAACTTAGCATAATACGAAGTCATACGCTTGCACTTGTATGACCTTATTCCTAATCCTCTATTCATATTTGGCAGGCTTTGCAATGTATTTGTAAAAACAACTTTTCAACATGCTTTCTCAAATGCCATAAAACCTGAACATAGCCAAGATGGAAGCTTCAAAATGCTTCTTATTGCCAAAGTTTTGCAAAATGGCAGTAGGCATATTAAAACATGCAACATTTCTAAAATGTGTCATACAAAAATGTTTCTTTCTGAAATCTCAAAGTTCATAGAACAGTTGTTTTTTTTCATTAAAAAACGGTCTACAACATTGGGTACGCATTTTCCAAACTTTGACAAATTTCACAAAATTCAAAATAAAATGTGAAAGCCTCGAATTCTGAAGTTTTCAAATTATGTTAATGTTTTACTCAGTCCTAGGAAGAAAAATGAAAATATTAAAATATGGTAAACATGTTAATAAAATAGTAAGCAACAGAAAATAACTCAAAATGAACTATTTCAAAATTAAATATTTTGTAGTTACACTTATATTAAAAAAAATCTATTTTGCAATACAACTTTTAGCCATAGCATTTTTTCAGTTCTAGTCAGTGGATATTTATCCACAGATGAACATTCACAGATAAACATTCACTTGCTGCATAAATGTGCATAACCAGGTTTTGGATATGCATACTGGGTAACTTCAGCAGTAAATTTTAATCTGTGGGTCAAATATGTCCTTTGATTTTTTTCTACTTGGGAAAATAGGGAGGAAAGTGTAGGGCTTACAAGATAAGTAATTGCTTCAGTTAATGTCCTGGGGCAGAAGGTGTTACATCCAGATTTCTAGTGCTACGTAATTTTTATTCCTCTTGCTCCCATGGACATCTTTCTATAAGAAAGTAAATTCTCTTATGAGGTTTTTTTCCAATGATATCACCAGAACTATTGGGACGTAATGAAGGTAAAAGTAGTACTCAGAATATACAAGATTAGCTATGAGCTCTTTGCTTATTTCTCCTTCCAACCACCTTTTCAGCACACATGCTAAATGTAAACTAAGTTTTACTCCTGCCCATCACAGCTCCTCCACAGCCATCAGATTGTGCTGTCCTGACTCTTACAGGCTTCAGCAGGAAACGTACAGAAATTCTTACCTGAGTAAGGCAAGTCTACACTACTGTGCACAATGCCAGAAAGGCTACATGGCTTTCAAAAGGTATCAAATGGGATATTCAACTGCGGTTGAGTAACTAATTCCTTTTTAATTTCACAGGAATTAGATACCTTTCACTTTTGAAAATCCCACTAGGTACCTACATCTATCCTTAGGTATTCTTGAAATTTTACTTAAAGTCAACAAAAAAACCCCAAAACAAAAAGAAAACAAAAACAAAACAAAAAAAAACAACTAAAGACAATAAAAACACAGCATCAAACAAAAATATGATCATGACTGACTTCACAAGGCACTGTTTAACACATAGCACCTTATGCCACACAGATACAAAACTCTCATTTTTCTAAGACTACTTAATGTTAATATGTAAGCTATAAAGTTCACATACCCTCTGCTTCATCCAAATTAATTTTCTGACACTTTTTTTTCCCAATCTTTGCAATAGAGTCTTCTCTCTTTGACAGCCGGACTTCCCTAGCATTTTTTCCATTTTCGCCTTTCATTTTGATAGAATTAGACTTCCCTAGAGTTCTTCCCTCTCCCTGCATTAGAAGGAAAATTAAGGTACTACTTACATTTAGGCTATATCATTGTGTACATAAAATGGTCTAAGGGAACAAAAAAGTTATTTTGGAAAGACATTTCTCTAACACCATAATAAATGTTTTAGTTTTGTCTTGATTATGGCATAGAATATTTGCCATAGTAGTACTCAAAAATGTGTAAGTAAATATAATACTGTTTACTCTGAATTCACATAGCAGAAAGGGCCTTCGAATCTCAGAGCAATTCAATGATTTTCAAACATAGATAAGCCAATGAGACACAAAACAACAAATACAACACAATGGAAGAGTTATTTGATTCATCACAAAAACAAAGTTCTCACAAATAAACGATGACAGTGGAAGAACATCAGATGAATTAATATATTCAATCTAGTTACATAATTTGGCTGATTCAAAATAATGGATGAATGCAGCCTTTAGTATAGGATTCTAGAAGGAAACAAAAGGTGATCTAAGGGACAAAAACCATTGCAGAAGACTTACAGTAGATACTTGATTTCTTGAAGTAGTTACGGTTGCAGTCTGTTTTACTGATGCACCTTTTTGTTTATCTGTAAACACTAAACATAAACACACTTTCTATAACTATCAATTCATAATTTCCCAAAGAAGCAATATTTAAGTGACAATGAAGCAAAAAACAGATTTTTCCTTTAAAATTGCTCAAATATGTATCAGAAAATAAAGAGTGAGCACAGTTGATATTCCTGGTACTTTTCAGTCAAAACCTACCAGAATCTCCCTCCCATCTTCAGATTTTCCTCATACTGGCAATACTTTTAAAGACGCTTAAGTTTAAGTTCTAAATTTTCAGTTACTTTAGATCAAACTATTTTAAAATCTGAGCTAGTAATTCAGTTTGCAATTATCAAATTTAGAATTTAAACAAGAAACAACATCAGCAGAAGAGATGATTGAAAGGTCATGTTGAATCTTTTCCAACCTGTTCCATGTACCAATTGTTTTGTAGACATTGCCATATCTTCCTTGTCATCTTCTAAATAACCACAAGGCTCCTTCAAATTACACCAACCCACTGCTAGAATGATCCTCTCTGATTTAGTCTTTTACAGCCACTGACAGCACGTTGGATTTAGGCTTTACTTATAATCCTTAAACTAATTATCCCTGAGAGTATTTAGATTGATAACTTTTTTCAAAATAACAGTTGGTTCTGTTCACTAGAAAAATGACAAATGTGATATGTGATTCTCCTCAATAAATGCCTCCATTTTTATTACCCTAGTTCTTCCTCAAAGAGGATTTCTGCTCTAAGTCTATTTAATTTACCCCTAACTAATTTGATTTTTAAAACTAAGTGTTCTGTATCTATAAAAAGGTCACCTAATGAGACCAAGCCTTTATTCTCAAGGTTCCTTCCATTAATCTAGAGAGTTAATTGTGCCAAAAGATTGTCAACCGTTCAGTTTATTTTTCTAGGGTTTTTTTGCCTAGGGTAATCACAAAGTATATCCTTTTTAGAGTTATCTCCAGAAATCATTATTTAAAACTGGAAAAGTAGGCTCTGCTGCTTTCTCATGTTAAAGAAGGAAGTTATCATAGCAGTATATATAGCTGCTGCCCAAACTGCATCTGTTTTACTTACATGTAATGTTTCTTATTAAATAATTGTAAAATTCACAGATGTTATTTGGTACTTTATTCTCATTATTATTATGAGGCACTATGTCCCTAAATAGGTATGTGGATATATGGCTGAATGCAAGTAGAATATTCAAATATTACTAGTGCAAAATTTCTCACAGCAATAGTACTTTTATCAACAGATTAGTCTTCAGTCTTCAGAAACTGCAATCCTTTTTAGTTAAAAAGAATATATGCTCCATGTGACATTTCTAAATTTAATCTCACCCTCACATCAACAGGAGAAACTAGCCAGTCAGGGTTTATGAAACTCACTTGACATCATCAATAAAAGCTTTTATACCAACTTACCTCTACCCTTTGTTGGTTCTTTTTCATCTAGAACAACCCGCTGACCATCCAGATTAGATATAGGGACACCAAGATCAAGTGGTTCCTGCTCACCATTCTAAAGTCGGATCACAGTTTTATATATAAGAAAAAAAGCTGTTTTCAGAACAAATTTATGCAGTCTGACATTTTTGAGAGAAAATAAGCACAGCATTTCTGTGTTTCAGTGTAGCCTCAATATATCCTTCTTCTATCATTCTAAAACTCTTTATTCAGTTGGTGTAAAACTACCTTGATTACAATGAGTGTAACCCATTTCTGCAAGGAGAATGGTATTTGGGGAAAAGAAGATATACAGAAAAAAAAAATCATCCTATTTGTGCACAAATACTCTAGAACCATTAGTGTCTATCTTCAGCACATCATATTTTTCAGAGTATGTTTAAGATTATATTCTAAATTAGCTGTAATTTGCTATTTTGTAATTTTATTAAACAAAATTATCTTTATACCAGCAGGTTTTTCAGTTATCCTAAAAACATGGACTGGCTCAGCTAAGACAGGATACATACTAGAAATATCACAAAAGTAACTTTACACTCCTAGAAATTGCAGCACAATAAATAGAGAACATGAGAGCCAAGTGCTCAGCAGTAGAGAAGTTGAATCAGTCTGCTTTCTCAAACAGTTTTGCAAGGGGATTTGAGGCAACTTTCATGGTTCCCAGGATAATGGAACAAAGCTTTAATCCCAATCAACTTTTCCTTGGCTAATAATGGGGGTTGAGCTCTGGAAGAAGCTAAGTTTAGGCTTGGTAATTTAAGATGTTGGATTTATTCTGAAGGGGAATATAAAACAGATGCAGACTAAATATGAGAGGTAACTACTATTAAGCATAATAGTTATGACTAAGATGTATTTTATCTCAATATCCAGCTATAGCTATTTTAATGCCTAATTGTTGGGATAGGAGTAATTTCAGGAACTATCACATAATCTTCTTCAGACAGAAAGTATTGATACTTGAATTACATCAAAAGATACTTACTAGTCTTGCCACAAGTTCATTAAGATTTAAACCATATTTTGCAACCACAGGCCTTAAGACCTCTGTTACTGGTTTGGTGGGTTTAGCCTTCAAACCAACCGACCGATTGATTGGAACAAGATCCAGCCTGAAACATATCAATTGTAACAGTAAGTAGGAAATAGTCTAATAAATAAAATGTACCAAAATAAGTAAAATCCAATCTACAGCAAAGTCATACTAGTTTACAGATAGCTGAAACTTCAGTAACACAAATCTATCCTAAAGTGAAGGTATAAAGAACTTGCAATTCAAAGAAAAACTCTACTATTTCACTTGCAGAGCTGAGTGAAGGCATAAGCCAACCTGTTTGCATGATGATCCTCACACCAATTAAATACTCTTTACAGTGAAATTACTCTGACCACTCTGGTCCAGGAGTGCTTCAATTCCACGGTCATACTATAGATTTAGATACAAGAAAAATATTTCTTCACAATTCCACAAGACAGGCTCACAACTTCTTGCTCAACTACATGAGATGAGCTTGGACAAATATTTTTATTTTTAAACAAAAGAACAAACATAGTGGAATTCCAGATGATGCTACTTTTGGGCTGGTGCCACCATAACAGGAAAAATTGCTGTCAGAGAAGCTAACATAGAAAAGTTGTAAAAGAAATTCACTTGGAATTTAAAGTCCAAAGATAGCTCTCTTCAGACTCTGCTATGCAATTTTATATAATTTCATTAAAATAATTTTAAAAAAATGAAATTTAAAAAAAATTTGAAACCCAAACAACTAATTCATTAATGTCTATTTCCCTGCACAGAACAGTGCTTAGTTTAGTTTTTCATTTTTTACATGCTCTTTCATCTGTGCCCTGATTCCTCCATAATAGGCTCATTTGCCTATAATGGCACTATAGTATGAAAAAAAGGGCAGGCTTATTACTAACAAAACTAGAAGAAATGCACATTACCAGAAGAAATTGCACTTACTATAGTTTTGTCAGTCATGATTAAATGTAAAGCCCATCTTTCTGTCACACAAATTTCTTAAACACAAGATGTTTAGTCATGTTGACTTTTCCCTTCCTCAAGAAAAACGAATAACTGAAACTTTGTCTTTCATATTTTCTCTGAATTCAATAGCTACTGAATCAAAATGATCACTTTTAATCATTGAGTGGTAATTGACACAGAGGCAGCAAACATTCAGGAAACCTAGTAGAGACACATAGTATTTGTCTTATGTCTGAAAACGTTCCAAATATTTGACTATATTTGCTTACACAGTGTCTGCCCAGAGAAAGGAATAATGTAGAATTTTTGTACATTTTAATCAACACACAAGTACCATATGGTACTGCCTACTTAAAAGTTCCTTTTTAATTTGGAAACTCAGCAAACTCACACCTAATAAAAGACTGCTCAATCTCAATTTCAAAATTGAATATGCTATGTAATGTTTATTAACCCAAAGTACCCTTAAATAGAAACTAGCCCTGCTTCCTAAAGAAAAGCAATATAAAGCCAAAATGAGAAATGCCTAACAAAATAAACTTCATTCACTTCAAAGTACAACTCAGTAACTTAACACAAACATTTCACTTCACTACTTTTTCCTGAAATAATTGTTTCAGGAGTTTTCATAGCACTAGTTTGGATTCATTTGGGAGAAAAAAAAATACAAATAGATTCTTTTGAAAAAAGTATGCTATCAAATAATATTACATAAAGCTAAATATATAAGGTACCAAATTATATATATCCATACCAATAATTTAACATTGACTTAAGATTCAGGGTTATAAATCTATAATCAGATGAATTTATAGTTATATAATTAGTCTTACCATAATTTTCCAGGTGGGCAAGTAATTACAGATGTAACTGAATGGGAACATGTAATCAATAAATATATCCATTTCACCTAGTTCAATTTCCATCCCTTTCTTGTGCTACTTCAACCTACTAAGCGTGTCTCTTCCTGATGTGGAAGGTCCCTCTGGGCCCACAGATCTGTCCTCTATGCTTGTTCACAACTGCTTCAGCTTGAGCAGCTTGACATCATAATAGTATTTAAATGTCCCTAAACTGGACCACTGGCATCAAAATCCCACTTGTACCCAAGATAGCAATCCAGAAAGCTCTCTCCTGCAGCATCAGGTGCTGCTTCACTCAGTCTGAAATGTTCCTATAAACCCATGTTTCTCTCGTGGATCTTCATCCTGGTTGTCCTCATGAGACTCTGCTTGATGCTGAGATGTTTCTTTTAATGTGCCTGTACAACGAATGGGATTCCCTCAGATCCCCTCGTGCTGGGCTCTGGATTACAATCTAAGAAGCTGCATTACATGGCTCACTGGATTTTTTTATTGAAATCAGATAAATTCTTTTCTGCATTAACTACTGCTTTTAATGCACAGGTAACTGGCAACATATTTTAGGGCACTCACAAAAGGTAAAATGGAAAATGGGGTGGAAAACGCCAGAGGAAGACAATTATTTTTGACTCTTACCGAAATAAAGTGCGTTTTTCTAAGCGAAGGTCCCGAGACTCCAGGATGCTGCTGTCTTGGTGCAATACCAGTGGCTACAGAGCACATGTCAGGAATAAAGGGAGAGAAAGAGAGCTCGTTTTAAAATATATAAAAAAGAACAGCTGTGTTGGTAATTCTTTTAAGATACTCAGAAAATAACTCAGAAAATTATTAATATAGGTTGCATGAAATCTAGTGAATATTCATTCACAATATGGAACACAATTAAAGTGTGTGTTATTTTGGCTAGTTGTGAAACTTTCCTTGGAGTCTGCAGGTATTCAGGAACTTGGATGTTTTAAAACAAGCCTAGGTTCTTCAACTTAAATAAATTACATAGAAAGATGCAATAGAAAATATGGCCAGCGAACAGTCTTTAAATGAAAAACCCATAACTATGCACATTCATTGATTTTTGTCATTGTAATAATCTAGATCAATCAAAAGCACACATTCAAGAGAATAAATGCTTCACATCCACTGTGTCACTTTGAATTGGAGACACTTCTGTTGAACTAAGAGGCATCACACGCAGCCCCACCCATACAGACTGTTGTTTTGGAAATTTTCCTCAATATTAAAACCTGTACCTTATTTCCAGCATTAATGCCTCTCATTTATCTTTGAACAAGTGAATGTCACTATGCTCTTTGCTTTAATGCAGTACCATCTACTAAAACACATTTGTTTTCTTTGTGGATACTTTCCAATAAATACAAGCTAACCTTTTCCCTGGACAAACTACATGGACTAGACACCTAAATTCACTTGTAATAAGGAAATCTTAGTCACAAACTCTCTTTTCCTTTCTGTAATGTAGACACCACAGAAAAATCACAGAACTGCAACAGTTGTAGATTCACTAAAATTCTTCTTCAATTAACCAGCATTGCCAATATAAAGCTACAGGCAGAACCAGGAGATACATACCAGTATGGTGGGAAAAGAATTCCTGGTTAGTAAAATGAGTATGGAAATGCTTCAGGAAAAAGAAAAAAAAAAGCCCAGGAATACGCAATACCTTGTCACCTCCAACTAAAAACAGGTCCACTGCAGCTATGTTAATGCCATGTTTCTCACAGACCCCAGAGAGCACCTCTTTGATAGAGAATCCAGATTTAACAGCCATTTTGCTGGATGAACCATCCGGGAGGTTTACACAGCAGTATTTGGGGGATTTATCTTTATCTGGTACAAATGCAGGCAATCTTGAGGTTTCAGACTTTAAAGGAAGAAGAAAAAAAGGTCAGTGCCCAATGGGAAAATTAGGATTGTCTGTGTATAAACTTTCAGAGTCCACACAAATCAAACCAAGCCTAGAAGCAAACTTGCTAACACACTTCATAAACCCTTCCAAATACCACAAATATCAGATAAATTTAAATCCTGGAGTAACAAATTTAGATAAAGATAACAACACCACACAAAACTAAATTTATTTCAAGGTAAAGTTCTAGACAGCAAGTGGGTACAACAGTTACAAGATTCACTACAGAACTCCTAATCAAAAAGTGTAAAAAGTAAATAAAACCTTATTAAGTATCCAAATAGTTAAGTGTCTGTGCTCAGGAATGGCCTGCTGATGTAAAAATTACAATTGGCACACTATGAATCAACATTTAAATGATGAGGAAGGAACACCTTTAAACATGTGGTTCCTCAATCAAAATTTCCTCTTCTTTTAACAAAATCCAAATTCTACACAAACAAATACACTCCAGAGAAATCAAAATTTTCAAATTATTCGCTTCATGACCATGCTTTTGCTTTTATTAAAGGGAACTAGGAGTACACTGGGTTAAGCATTAACCTTTGTTTTAGAGTAACTGTAGAATAGTAACATCACTAAATATCAAAAGTATCTTTGAAAACTTAACAAAAAACTCACTTATAACTTAAAAGGACACTACAAAAATACTGCTTTCTACAACCTTTTAGAGTTGTACAACTCATTATGCTTTTCCTCTTCTTTTTAACTTCCTGTTTCTCACCCAAATCACAGTAACTTTCTGATTTACATCAGTTGGAAGTGGGAGAGAAATGAGGCGTTATTGCTTTAGGGAGGCTTTGCATTTGCTGATTTTTAAGACAAGAAATTTTTCTGCAACAGAAATAGATATGACTTTGCCATACTTGTTTCCCAGATCAATATTTGCAGCACAGGCAAAATTACATGGTCACTAGACTCTAGTCTACTGGATGGATATCAAAAGCCAAAAATTTTTGGTTTAAATTTCCTTTTTTAGATTCTTTCTCAATATCAATATAGCTAAAATAAATTTAAAGTATTACATTTACATGAATTTTGCATTTCATTAGTTTTACTCTGTGAAGGTAGAACTTGATGGTTAGAAATCATAGTGTTTTCACTGATTATTTTCTTAATGTGACAAACTCAAATGTTTGCAATAAAATTCCCAGATTTCCAGGAACCGAGATAAGTCATAATGACAAGAACTACTCACAACTTTAAAAGAAAGAGAGAGAGAAGCAGCACAACAGACACTGGTAATGCAGAAATCAGCCTAATGAAACTTGCAGACAGGCCAAGAAGAGGGAAAGCTTTACATGGGCTTATTCAGAACTGAATCTCAAAGCTCTGACAGGTGGAAAAAGCTGTTTATAATGAGCTACGGTAGCTCCCTTTACACGAGAAACTTTTTTCTGGAAGCTTACTGGTACCTGAAGTTAAGACAGACAAGATGCAAAGCATATCCTTCTGACACAAGGACAAAATAAGAAGCAATGTATTAATACAGCCTCTACCATATTTTTAACAGTCTAAAATTGCTTAATATTACATCTTATGCTCTAACTGTATCAATTAAAAATCCTTTCCCAAAGTATTACGTCAAGCAAATTACATCACACTACTTAGAAAATGAGTAATTCCCTGTTTTATCAGCTTCCCCACTTGTTCATTAGGAAGAGCCAGCCATTACCAAGTCAAGACTAGCAGTGGATGACATGGAGCCTTGGGATTCCCGTCTGTATGACAATCCATTGGACTGAAAAGAATCTGTTGGTGGAAAGAAGCAGCAATCACTAAAGAGGCTTGTTATTTATTACAATACAGAAAACGATTTCAAATATTAGCTTCTCTAGTCAGAAAAATTATTTTTTTTCATTAAATGAAAAAAGAAAAAAAACACCAAATGTTTATAATGCGCACTGACACATGGAAACCAAATCAACTTTTGTTGAAATATTTCTTGGTTATGTAACTCTTGAATAAATCACTTGGGGTTTTATTTAAAAAAACAACTGAATCACTTTTTAAAAAAGTCATAATTCAATTAGATTAAATAAGATTTAAATATTTAATCTCAAAAATTATTCTACCTCTTCAGCTATTTTGAAGGGAACTAAATATTTTTAAAAGTGCAGATACGGCATTAGAAAACTAAAACACAGGACAATTACTAGTCACTTTCAGAAGATTAAGTCTATAATCTCAGCAAGTGCCTCTGATGTCTTCTCATATCTGAGCATAATGAGAACACAACACATCCATATGATCAAAGACACCTTGTGGGTCTGGGCATTTATCGGAAGCAAAAAACACAGGAACAATATGGACTAAAAGTGGTGCTTCTGTGGAACTGCTCCATTATTTTTACCTCAACGTAATGATTTAATGCAAAACTTGCATCTCCTCCTCTAGAGGTCATGTACAGGTGCTTTCATAAGGGAATTCTTCCTTAAACTCTCAAACACAAGGAACAAAACAGCAGATTAGAGGGGCTTTCACGACTCTTGACCCTCCTTCTTTCATTTTAAGCAGGAAAGACAAAAACAAGTAGTAACTGTGTTCAAAATTGAACATACCTGTGTAGTACTGATACAAAAGTAAGATTATGAAGATGGAGGAATTTTAAATAGCTTTAACTATAGCACTATTTGCATGTACTGCTCCTGAACTTCTCTATAAAGATTTGAAATCATGCTACTATAAAAACAGTAGCTCTCTGCTTGAAAAAGCAATCACCAGCACCCAGAAATGCAGAATGTACCAATAAGTCAAAAAAAAAGTCTCATGGAAGTCAATAAAAACTAATTTAAATATTTTAATTCTTTCATCTATTTGCTTACAAATCTGCTTGCACAAGACTTGCAGTGATATCAGCCACACTACGGCCTTCTGACTCAACAGCTTCTTTTCCCTCTGTCATTCCCGAGGATGCACTTAGATACAAACTAATCATGATGAGATTAGTCATATCTGTTGCTGAAACAACCTTGAACAAAGTGAAATGTGAATACCCACCGTTTGGATAATCACCATTTTCTCTTCTCTTCTGTGATTTTCCCAAACTCTTACTTCTTGACCACGAGAAGAACGTTCCCCTTTTTTTCTTCTCAGTGTCCTCCTCTCCTGACTCTTCATTTAGGGATCTTCCTGACTTTGATTTACCACTTAGCTATCACCAAAACACAATTAAATCACTGGTTGGATCACAGTTGTAAATATATTGTCTAAAATAAACCTTCCCACACTTCTTCCTAAAACAAGAGTGTGATGGTCGGGTTAGCTGTCTTCTTCACCCCACGCTCAAGTGTATATGCCAGCATCCCTCTCAGAAGCAATCAAAAGAACCTAAAAAAAACCCACCAGTGGAAACAAAAAGAAACACATAGATGGAAATGTGCTACTTGGTGGGGAGTACAAAACAGTAGCTGGAAACAAGCCATGGAGAGCTCCTTCAAATATTGAGGAACTCTTCCCAACTGACCAATAATGTCTGAGGTAATGTGGAAAGGCCATTTGCCTCGCTTTTAAACACTGAATTTCATTTTGGTATTTTTCCTAGGCTAGGCTTGAATATGAACTGCATTTAAAGACAGTGACAAAGTACTGTTTAACATTTACAAGTATAATCAAGTATTTATTAGTGTTGAAGAATACAAATGTCAGGAATGTTTGATATTAAACTAAACTTCCTTTTAACAAGCTAGTATTCTTGTGAGATTATTAGAATATTACTTAAAATGCTACTTTTAAAAGGTTCCTACTCATAAAAATGCATAATGGCAGATGGGCTAATCTGTAGTGATTGACATGAAAAATGAAAAGTTATAATTTATCCATAGAGTTATGTAATGCTATGGTAGTATTATCTACATGAAAAAAAAATAAACCTTAAATAATGTTAGGAGATCAGTCAGAAAGACTACTGATCTAATTTTTAAGCAACTGGATTTATTTAACACAGAATTATCTTAGCGCACCTGGGGTAGAAAACTTAAAAAAAACTACCCTCTGCAAAAATGAGTCAGATTAGGTTAAGCCTTCTCCAAAACTTCTGATAAAATGCCTGCTCTCAGCAGAGGCTAAATTATCACATCTTAACTCCAATGCTCAATGAAAATAAGTTTCTGAACTGCTGCATTAAAATAACCCTTTTTATTTCTATATATTTTTCTGAATAATAACAAAGTTTTAATATTAAATTCAGTCAATATCTAGAAAACTGATTCAAAGGTAAGGATAAAAGAAATAAGTATTTTCCTGAGTACATAAAGATTTGTAGTTATATTTGCCAGCATCTCTAACCAAACATTTTAATCGTACTTTATGTGTGATCTTTGATTTTCTTAAGAACTTGAAAAACAATGTTTCAAAACATGGTCTTCTGATAACAATAATGCAAAGGTAACCTTTTTTGGTGTTGAGATATTGGACTTCTCTGAACTGACGCTGTGTTTAGAAGTGGGGCTGCTGGGAACACGCTGAGGATCAGGAAGAGGACGTCCTTCTACTTCAGCTAAGATGCATTCTTGGTAAAGGGGGGATTTGAGAAAGCGAGTATAGCTATCAAACTTCATCAGGTTAAATATCTGAAATTAAAACACAATGCATAAAGGTTACATAAGCTTAAATAACACATCAGGAATATTAAGCTATTTCACAACAGCCAACTCCCACAAAATGCAGGACCTGTAAACAGCAGTAGGTATGACTTTGTTTAAAAACCTGCTCACAAAGGGGAATCTCTTCACACAATGAAAAATTAAGTCCTTCTCTGACCACAGGAACACTGGCAAAATTAAAAAAGGCAACTAATTTCAGAGCACATGTAGTCTTCAGGCCAAGTCTCAGCCTACTTAGTATACACAACACACAGAGCTTTGAAACAATTCTTGAGTTCTGCAGAGCTCAGTGATTCACACCGTGGTGTATTGCCAAAACAGTGTAAAACACAGAGGAGCAATTACAAGACACCCAAGTGCCTCAGACTCAAGGACTCACAGAAGCACTGCTGATACAAGATTACTGGGGGGAAATGATTAAGTATAGTCTGCAAACTCCAAAACAGATGCACAAACCAAAGCAACTGACAAATACAAAATACTTCAGCTGTCCTTGAGTTTTTTAAGAAAATGAGACTTATAAAGGTTACGCTCCTCAACAAGTCACAGTATTTTAAGTTGAATGCATTTTGTGTCCCCAAAAGATCACAGCGAACACCAATATCCTAGATTTTATACAGCTTCAGGATGAAAAACAAAGCTTTGCAGTTTCCCCCTGTCACAGAATCTAGCCCCAAAAGAAGATAAAATTGTTATTCCATGCTAGGTGGGAAAAATAAAGGAAAAAACTGCAGAGAACTAAGGGACACAAAAAAAAATTACTGCAGAGATGCAGTCTGCAGATGAAATATACTTAATACAGCCAAAAAAATTTACAATCTTTTAACCTTGCTCTACAGAGTGATGAGAGTATAACTAGTTTACCTTGAGCTGATTATCATCTGCCCTACTATGCTTCTAGCCCACACTACATCAATGATTTCCTATATTTAGCATTATTACCATATTAATTTACATATCTAAATGACTGATGCTCTTTTCAAAAAGGCTAGCAGATACTTGTTCTTACAAATGAGAAAGAGAAACATATCTTTAAAAAGTATATTTTGAAATTTACACATAAACAGGAGTAGATAAATTTATTTACACAACTCTACATGAAGTATATGATTTTCATTCTTATTTTAGTATCTTCAAGTGATCTGCACTGTCTTGCATCTGGGAACACTCAAAATGATTGCTCTTATTCAATTTATAAGAAGCAATGAAGTCCTAATTAGGTATTTTTGCTGTATCCACGCTGCCATTAAACACTTTTAACAACAAGATCAAAGGCACATTTGTCAGGACACGGACAGAATGCAACTTCCAGGAGCACTCCCAACAGACAGTGAGAACAAATGGCTTGACCGGTGCTTTCCAAGGCACTTTCCCACACCCTTCTCCAACTCCACTGCAGCTTTACAGCAACACTCCTCCTCCCCAGCAGCACACACTCATCTGAGGACAGCACAGAGCAGCCTCCTGCACTCCATGGTCAGTGCTGAAACCTAAAATCACCACAAATGCAGAGCTTTCACTTTATTAAGATGGTGTCACTGCCACGAGCTGAACTTTGAAAGCCCGTGGGTGTGTTGCAGTAAGTACACAACCTGCAGCCCTGTGTTCTCAGGGTCACACCACCCACCAAGACCACAAACTGTCCCACTGCAGAACCACCACCTGATGAAACCCAGATATCAAGAGCCATCAAGGCAGCTGATCAGCCAGCACTGACCTCAGCCAGGCAACACACCTTTGGTACCTCAGCCAGCACAACAAGCTCCAAGGACACTTGCTTGGGCAGAAGTAACTCTCATCCTGCTTCACCTAATTTTTCTGTGGGAGGAACAGATCTGACTGAGGGATCTGACTGAGGCATTGACAATTTGAGATAAGCAGGTCAGGTCCAGACAGGCCATGTGGCTGGGACTGGACTCACAGCAGGACTGCACACGAGCATCTTCTCCCACCTTAGGAGCCCTCCAACTCAAGGATAAAGCATTTTCAAAGGAAGAAAACCTGCATCAGCCTTGTCACATGACTGATAAGAACACCATGTGCTACACCAAACAAATGGGATAGGACAAGGAGAAATTCAGTCATGGTCTCCACAACACCAAGATGAGGAATGCATGAAAAAATGTGTGGGAAGACAGTGACTGTGCAGTCCCAGAAAAGCCTCAGGCTCTGGCAGGTGCATAGGGGGCATCTATAATGCTGGAAACTACCAAACAGTGGTCAGACCTATCTTTCTATCTCCACTTGGCAGATGGAGGGTGATATTATCCCCAGTTGCTCTGCTTGCCCCAAAAGCATGCCGTCTGAGGTTGTGTGCGAGGACTGTGACCTGCTTCATTAAGGCTATAGCCTTGATTTAATAACATGTTCTCAAAATTACTTCAACTAAGAAACTGTTATTGCTTAGGAGAAAAAAGTAAATTCTACAGGAAATGTAAAGTGTATCCTCTTGTTACAGAACTGTTCTGAATATCAATAATTATTTAAAGTACATCCAATTCAGAGGTCTTCAGACACCCAACAGTTTTTAAAAGCTTTTTGCCTGACAGTACTATTAAAGCATAACAGAAGACATTCTTTAATAAAACTGACATTTTACAAACCACTTTACCCAGAATTAGACACTATTTGTGTACTCAACTCTCCACTAAAGAAAACCATAAGCAACCATATGCAAACACCATATGCAATGCTGTTGCAACACATGGAATTATTTACTTGCACTAAACCTTTATTTCAATAATAGTACTTGTCAAATTATTTTTTAGTTATTGACAATTTTCTGCACATAAAAGTCAAGCAGCCTTCCATTATACAGCCTTTTTCTATTCTGCTAACAGAATCTATGTGATCTTGATCGCAGCGTCTTTTTATACAGAGTAAAGCATGTGAAACTATTTTTATAGGTTGTAAAGGAAAAGGTAATGGACAAATATAGAGCATTCATGTTTACTGTGGTTACCTGAAGCTGCTGTTCCTTGAACATATCTGGGTGTGGAGAATTGAGAATATCATCTGCCAGCTGTGCCTGGCTATCAATATTAACCGGGGTTGTAGCTTTGCTACACAAGAATTTACTGAAGATCTCTCGGGCTCTGTAAGAAAGCTACAGAAAAGAAATGCTAAATATATGTTGACTTTTAAACCATATTTTTAGGTAGGCATTTTTTCCTCTGTTATATTCCACCCGAAAATATACTGTTTCTTTGATATACACATATTTTTCATATATCAGCTTCCATTAGTTTGAGGCACATAAATAGGGGGTTTCCTTTAAAATTACAAATAATTACAATATTTCTTAAGTAGTAAAAGCTGCTGTCAAAATAAAAATTAAAATAATAGAGCTGTGAAAATAATAATAAAAGAGAAGCACAGCAATTGGTTTTGTAAAAAGAATAGATATTTTTAGATTTTAGACCTTTTACATAACAGTTACTATTTAAATAAATCCTCTAAGATTCAATTTCTAGAAGTTAGGAAAAGGTAAGTATATATCTGAATATTTACAGTCAACACCACTCATTTTTAACGTGTTTACTTTGAATCACCCACATCATGGAAATAATGGAAAACACACCAAACTGAGCTCACATTTGGCTGTGGAGTAGGCAGAAGCATTGCCAACCTGTACAAAATTCAAAATTACCTCAACTCTCTGACCAATGCAGGACTACCTTAAAAGGAGGAGATGGAGATTCTCATAATTTGTGAACAGACATGACTATGCTTAGAGCAGCAGATAATTCAAGTTAGTTATAAACACATTATCTTGGTTGGTGGAGGCAGTCTAGCTAAGAGTGTAAGAGGCCTTTCCTTGACATGTTAAATTAACTTCTCTGCATTCCCATGCTCTGGGCTACCACAGTTAGCCATTTCCAACATCCAGGATACTTCACCTCATTTTTACAGAGCTACCTCTGTACTTTGCTGCAGTTTAAGTATATACAATACCTTAAATTTAGGTCACCCAACCCTATTTTAGTGATGTCAATTACAAACGCCAAGTACAGCTCCAGTAATTTCAATAACCTTGAAGGAGTAACAGTAAAAATTGAGGCAACACAATGTACCGAAATACAATATTGACTTACCTCTTTTTTATCATGTGCAGGTACATGGTTAAAATATTCACAGGCCTGCCAAAATAAAATATTTTCTTCACTAAATTCTTTCCGTAGAAAATCCTAGGGGAAAAATAAACAAATAAGTGTTTCAAAGAAAAGTTATTTGCCTCAAACGACATATTTATAATGCTTGGTAAGTCTGCATAATGCTAACTTTTCAATCAGTCTCACAGTCCACTTTTCTTCTAAAGTGAAAGGCAATGTATGTCCAGTACATATCTAGTGCTTCTCTCCTTTTCTGATTTCTTTTTAAATGTATATAACTGAGAAAAGTCCACCAAGTTACAATCAAATCATGTGCAACTACAAATTTTGAAATGTCATGTTAAGTAGTGTATAAACGAGTAAATACTTTTAATAAAAATTTAAATAATTTATAAAATAAGTTTAAAAATTACACTGTAAACCATCTGTCTTTAACTGCAGTTCTACTGATATAACAGAGTAGATGTTTATCGAGCTGTGCCCAGAATCAATTCTGTATTCATTACACTATCTTTCTCCATCACACAGTAACTACCAAAAAAAAAAATCTCTTATCACTGCTTACTGATGTGGTCACACAGGTTTCCTTTAGAGAAAAAAACAAAAATCAACCATACAACACAAAATAATCACACCATTTATATTACAGCATCCTAAAGGCCAAATGAAGACTGGTATTGATTCAGTCGGAAACATGTACAACCACAAACTGTCCCGTATTCAAATCTGCATAATTCAATTTTCACTCAGCATCTTAAAATGAAGGCATTTTAACCATCGGGGGGGGGGGAGGAGGAGGGGAGAATGTTATAAAAATATTGACTTCATCCTCTATAAAATTATCTAGGTACTTGCATCATTGCAACCATGCTTGTTTAGAGCTTTTAGGTATCAGTGCTTAATTGGAAATTTTATTTTAAGTCAGCCACAAGCTACAACCTGCACTCAACTCATGCTGGTATCACTGAAGCTTCCTTATCATACAAGGCAGCTTCAGAAAGCAGTGTAACCATCTCCACAGAAAAACAAAAAACTTATGTTTATTTGTGCTTTTCAGATTTCCATAGAGTTTGGGCTGTCCAACTGTAAGAAAGCAATTGAGATAAACTACAATACAGGGAATCTAAATCATCTAGCAAACACTCAATTTAAATTAAAAGTTCTTCTGATACATAACCTGAGACAGCAAACATACAAAAGACAATTCAGAGAATAGTCAGGGGATGTTTCTGCATTTTACATGTAATTACATATTAAAAGAGAATCAAACGACTGAGCAGAAACTGGAATACAACTGCCTATGTCCCCACTCTGCACACTCACTACGAATCTAAGGTCCATCTCCCACTTCCTTGCTTGGTGGCCACACGATTTGGGCACAGCTGGGTGTACAACAATTCAGTTTCACCAGGGAGACCAAGTGGTGTCCCTGCCGGACTGTGAGGGAGCTGAGCAGTTGTCACACACTCCTGGGAAGCTGGAGGTGCTGGTTTGAACCCCCCGAGGAAGGAACCTGCAAACAGGTCTCTCACTTCCTGGCTGACTGCTCTAATCAGTAGGATATTATGCAAAGTGTGAGCATTTGCAAAATATGCAAACTCTCTCCTTAGAGAGTAATTCCTGCTGTGTGACAAAGCTGTCCTCAGGAAAGGCAGATGCATGCTGGATCCCAAACGCACCAAGATGCCTATGGCACAACCCTGAATTAAAAGCTGATGCTTCAGTGTTCTTGAATACTGGCAGAAATTATGACAACCAGGTTGCAAATAAATCCAAGCCACGGCTCTGGACATGTGCTGGGCCTCAAGAAAATGGTGGTGCACACAATAAATTTTAACATTCCATAATCGTTCTTCAAATTGGGTATTACTTTAACACATGCACTTTTGCAGTGTTTATAAAATTAAGTTCTAATATAATAAAATTGCGGGGGGGGAGGGGAAGGGGAAGTAAAACTTCCAAAGTATCTGAGGTTGCCTTTTGCTGCAATGAATTGTATCTAACCTTTTAATCTGAATATTTATTAAAATGACATGAGCTACTTTCTATGCTTTTAATATAAGTTTTGAACTTTTACAGTAGTGAAAAATTAATACAGCAATTTCCTAAGTGTACACAAGTTTAGTGATGGTTTACAATTAGAAGAGTCAACTAAACTTACAGTAGCACCCCCACAAAGTACATAATTTTTCAGGTGGACTCTTAATATCGGATCAGAATTGTGATTTTTCTTCCAGTCTGACAAGAAGACTCAGCATCTGAGAAGAAATACTGATAACTTAGGCTACTCTGCTAAACCAGGGAATATAATATTCCAAGATATATTATTTTACTTTCATCTTCTCTGTTTCCTCAAACAGACGTCTGTTAATGCGGGTTTCAGGTCCCAACACCATGGAAGTCAGCTTACTAACCATTTTGATACCTTAATTCTTCTGTATCAAGTAAAGGAGTCTTTCTGAATTACTGCAGATTCCCATAATCTACATCTCCTGCACCATAGGTTTCTTCATTGTGAAAATCATTTGGGCAGCACAAACTGTCCTTGTATAACATATTCAGAATCAGCAACATACTCTCAGCACAACAAAGGAAAAGGGTATACACTCAATTTCCTTGCACGTAAAATAATGACAATGCTATTTACAACTTGGTAAATGTGCTGTGAAGAAGCTTAATTTCAGCTTTGCAAATACTATACATTATTCCTGCAAGTTGCAGCTTTAACCAGTGTTCTTAGCTACCATAATTACCTCCTAAAATTATTTCTAAAAGCCTTTTGTAGGAAAACAAGCCACTATATCACTGAAGAAATCTTCTACATGGTTTCCAACGTCTCAGTAGACAAACGTGAATAGATTACCCCTTCTCAGGAAACTACTGAAACTACTTCCTTCTTCTTCTGCAAAGGCTACAGATACAAAAATAGCAACATGTTTTACAAAATGGGGAAGTTTTCTAAAAGTTCACAGACAAAGCAAAATATAGCTTCCATCTGAAACTTATGCTATGCAGAAATGCATAGTAATATGTGTATTACTACGAACTCTTACTCAGCTGTGAACCCATTTAAACTTAGAAAGGTGCTCAGACAACTGAGCATGAATGAACTCCTCTCTCTTGTCCTGTGTAAGGATAGTGTCAAGAAAGAAAAGAATACAGAAAAATTACTGCAGCAGTATCACCTATTTTGAAGGGCCTGTTTTTGTCCCTCACAACTCACCGAGAAATATTTAACACCAACAGGATCCTGAAGAAGACGCTCAAATGAAACAGCCCAACTTGCAACTCTTCTTTCTCGAAGTCGTCGACAGCTCTGTACACTGGGAAGACTGGCATTGCTACTGAGGCTGTTTTCACTGATGCAGTCTTTTAAATCAGTGCTATTCAGCTCTGTTAATAAAAAAAATTAACAAATCTGTCAATAAAGTGTTATTCACTTTTACTCTTCAACACTGTTTACTTATCACACCTCCTGCTCAAGCTCACAGTAGTGCAGACTTCAAATTATTCCTCTCCATTTTTGCATAGAAAAAAATAACCCCAAACATCTCTCAAGCTTCTCCTGCTGCACTGCAAAGAAAATTCAATGAGTATCTTGAAGGCAGGTCCCTGTCAGAAGCAGAAGAGGCAGGCACAAAACACAATCTTTTTTTATTTGCTCCACAAAATAAAATACCTTGGGCAAATTTTCCTGCTTATATTCCTCACCCCATGGACTGCACTCCTTCATACAATTATCCAACAAAGGAGATTATGCAGCCTTCAAGAACCCACCGTTCACCAGAATGGCAAAAATCTATGTGGTGACAGGAGACAGCAAAATTTCATATACACTTAAACTAGTAGAAATAGGGAATCTGTGAGATTTTACATGGAAATACAGGATTCCTGTTAAACAATGAAAATTTAGGAAACGATTCAACTGAAGAAAAGAACACTAAGGAAAATGAGCTAGTAATGGATGCCTTCCTCATCCACAACAGGTAGAGGTATCAAACCACAGAGTCTCACTATATTTTGGTTTCTAATAAAAACAGGGATCTGTTACTCCTTTCCAGACTCAAACCAACATACTGGAATAATCTAGGGACCCCAAGATGAGAAACAACCAGATTCTTTAGATCTTGGAAAAATGGCAGGGCTCTTTGTATACTGAAAAACAAGATAACAAGAACCATAGAAAATTCAGGAAAACACAACTCTGTGTAACAGCCTAACTGGTAACTTAAGTAGTACCCCAGATCATCTTTGTCACATACCAGGAAACAGGATACACACACACAAAATCTTAAGGTGGCCATTTGTTCACAGAAGTGGAAAAGTAGAAGAAGTGGCTGCTCTGAGGAAGAGAGGGAACTGCTTACAACAGGTCCTATTCACAAATTTGTTATTTACTTGTTGCATGCCCTTTCACAGGATGTTCTCTGCATCTCCAGTGTACACAAAGGACAGGCTGCACTAGAGAGATGCCCAACTGAATGAGATTCTGTGATGAAAGGATGAAAAAATGCCAGACATTCAATTATTTGAAAAATTTCCAGTAAAAGACGTGATAAAATAATATCCCCAAATTAAATAGATTGTATATTCAATAATTTTATGCCAAATGGAAAAGCAAGTATGCAGCTCGATAGAAACGTAAACAGTTTGAGAAAACTGAATTTATAACCAGTCAGAAATGGACTATTCTTCACAGGGACATTTTTATTATTTTCCTCAGTTATTCACTTCGATTGACTAAAGTAAGGAGTAATTTCACCAAAAATACTACTTTCTAAGATCTCCTGAGATCTCCTTTTCTTTTGTAAATATTTGAAAGCACTTTGCATTTTCAAAGTTTATGTTACAAAACATTACTGTTCCTCCCTGGAAGTATGAACTTTGAAAAAAGCACCACTCGCAGATGGCTACAAGCACAGGAAAAAGTTATAAAAATAATTGTAAAGGTAAGAAAACAAATAGAAAAAAAATTCCGAAACTTCATTTTAAATGTATTCTGTAGCTCAGAAACATTCATTAAGATGTAATGGTTAACTACTGTGAGTTTCTGTATGCAAAGCTATCTCTAAGACAAAAATTAAACAAGTAAGACAATGATACAGAATTAGAATACAGAAGAACGAAATGTAACTTTATATTTTCAACAAAGATAATATTTCAGGACAACAGTAACACATAGAGTATACAAATATTTTTCTTTGCCTAATCACCCTATTCATCACAGCTAATTACAAACACCCAGCAAATAATGCCAAATTTTCTTATCCAAATATTTATTCACTCTTTTCCTTTAAGGCATACGAAAGAGCATAACCAAGTCAACTGTTAGCTTCATTAGAGAATACCTGTCACCACAGTGAAACTATTGTGAAAGAAGCTAATGTGAATCTGAAGAGAATGATATCTAAATTTATTATCTTAAGTATTTTGCTTTAACTCTGCAGGTGGATATGTTTTATTTTACAGTCCAGGATATAAATAGACACCCACTTCTTGATAGATCTGGAACAGCTTCAGATACCGCCTCACTCCTAGAGGGTTCAATCCCCAGCGTTCTCCAGTGACGAATGATGAAAATTTCCTTGTTCCTTTCAGGCAAAGGTAAACTCATCCCACATACCAAACCCCTGAACCCTCTTTGGCTGACAGAGGGCAATGAGGGAGCGGCCACACAAGGTGCTCAGCTCTCAGGTGAGGACTCACAGTGCCTCAGGACTGGGGAGGAGCGGCGATGGGACAGCACAGCAGGGATCATCCAGCCAGCCTCACCTGGCCCTTCAGTTCCCCCTCGGCAGGGCAGACCCAGCTGCAATTAGAGCCTCGTGTGTTTCCTCCGTGGGGAATTGCTAACCACCCTTAATTGGCACCTGCAGCTCCTCTCTGCAGCATCTCCAAGTTACACTCGCTCTGCACTCACTGCTCTCTCCTTCCTCGGACCTGCTGCCTGCTCCGCAGGTCCCACAAACACAAATGAACCAAAATAAGGTTGTATTTCCAACAACCAGAGAGCTACTGGCCCAGGTTCTCCAATGTGTTAGCACAGCATTAAGGGACTGCTCATTCCCAGTGAACTGTCTCTGTTCCGGTGGGTTTTATTTAGCTAAGTCAGGCTTTTTTTCAGAAAGAGCTGTTTGAATTTATACTTAACCCTGACACTGCTTTGCTTTCTCTTAAAGTAAAAATGCAGTCAGTTTGCTTTTCACATCTCCATAGCTTTCTCCTGGGGTACCTGTCAGCCTGAAAACAAAGCAGAACAAGGCTATTTCCCAGAAAAGGCTTGGTTATTCTAATCTGTTTTACCACACAGACCAACAGTTGCAATTACAACAGTTCCAGCCCAGCGCAGATACACCATTTAAAACTGGAGAAAAAGAGAGGTCTGAGGGAAAGAAAAATAAAATCTCCCCAACTCCAACACTAGTATACAAATTCTCCAAATCACGCTTAAATGCAGACTGTGTAAACCATAACTCCTGCTCCACTCCTCTAGAGGAGGAATGTTTCCAATGTAAGACTTCAGCATCAGGTTTCCTGACTCTCACAGCTCATGCATTCCCAGGTACACACAGCCCACCTTGGAAGGCGGGAATGGAGAAGCTTTCCAATCAGGTCACATATTTTGTCTAATGAGCACTCTGTGATGATCCTCAGAGGAAACACAGAGCCCTGATTCCCACACTCAAACGTTGTAATCACAAGGCTGTTGTGCAAAGTGGACTCCTCCTCCTCATAAAGTATCAAAAAAAAAAAAAAAAAAAAAAAAAAGAGCTATTGGGAATCTTGGGATGCCAGAGGAGTTTAATGTGAAAAGTCCCAACTCTGCATGGACAACAGCAGTGCTGAGACGTTTCCAAACACCTGCCTTCCTTTGTCCTTACTGCTGGAAGCACCGACTCATCTTGTGTTACCTGTAAAAGAGGCTCCTTGTTCAAGCATCCCACATCCCAGAGACCTAACTATTTCTGTTCTGTTTGAAATCAATCATACCTAATGAGGAAAGACCACTTTTGGTGCAAACTCATTTAGTTTCACTCATTACCTTTTTCAAACACAGAATTAACACAGACTGCCATCTAAAAAAAAATCTTCAAAACCCAGAATTTTACACCTTTTGTGTTTAAACATTCTGCGGAGGGTTTTGTTTTTATTTATGTTACAAAAACAACATTATGTAAGAAGACGCAGGCATTTAATCAACTAAATCTTGAAAGTATTCAGGATAAAATGGCTTCAAAAGTTTTGATTTAAATAACATATAGCCATAAGCCTGAATACGATTCACAAATTATATTTTATATGACTTTTTATGTATTTTGTATACATTTTCCAACTTACAAATAGCTATTATTATTGTGAATAGCTAAACATATCCCCTGTAATCATCGGAACGCGTACACTCACATAATTAAGATATTCTAGTTAATCTCTAAATACGTTACCTGGGTAAAGCTGGTAAGAACCACTGTGGTGCCACTTAACCAAATACTTCAAGCTCTTCACTGAAAGCCATCCTTCTGAATCCATACCAAGTTCAGCTGGAGCGTCCCGGAACCCATTGGGTGTAGATTAGTCTCACTGTACAGCACATTGTTCCTCTGCAATTTTGGGATGAGGGAAGCTAAGGCGTTTCCCCCCAGCAATTCCTGGGAGCCTCTAACACCATTCTAAACAAACTGATTCTTTACCCTCATGGCTTCAAGCAGAGGAGAGCAATAGTATACTTAACACAAAGCATTATAAAATGCTACATAAATAATTTAAAGAAAAGACCTTTTGCCACTGCTGCTAAAGGAACTTGAATTATTTATGTTGCAGTGGAATACAGCTACAGCAAGCATGCACTGCCAGCGGAACTGACAAATAAGTCATACACCTGTTGGAGGAAATAATCCATCTGTATTTATAGTGTTAAAAGCATAAAACAGGGGTTTGTTTTGTACTTTGCTGTGAATTTTTTGCTCTACCTGCTTTAGTTACTTTTTAAAATACAGTTTTACATTATTTATCATTGTAAACATCAGATTCCTTTCAAAAAGGTCTTTAAAAATGCTTTTCTTTATGGAAATTCTTTCCAAGCGATGAACACTAAAAAGCCAAAATCAGCTGAAACTACAGCAAAGTAGTATCTTGGGGAAAAGATGTGCATACAGTACCTGTTATGCTACAGTATTTGCAAATAACAGACTTAAGCTTTGTGGAACTGATCTCTGCAGGGACTAGCAGGTAAGAACTCACTGAGACATTCTCACTAGCTCAGATATCTCGTCCCCTCTTTGGGAGATGAATTATGATGAACTTCTGTTATATGTCCTCTGACCTTAAGGTCTTCCCTTTGCAAAGTGCCATCTGTGTGTAAATAGCAAAGTAAGGCATTAGCTGGGGACTATTGATCATCCCTGTGACAATTCAGATGGCACAGTGCTCAAAACATCAGCCACAGCCTGCATGCTGTGTACACACTCACTATTCCTCCAGTCAGCAGGAAAGGACAGTTTCTGAGATGGGAAGTAAGAAAAATCTGCTAATTATGGGTCATTGTAGTAACATAAAATGGTTTCTGCTATTCCTAGAGCATAGGTGCTGCAAATTAGATGATCTATAGCAGTGATCTTGCATCTAAGCATTATTACAGTTTGCATTCTGATTGTCTGCGAGTCATTAAGAAGATCAATTACAGTTGAGAATTGCTACTGGTCAGCACCTCTGGAAACAACACTAATATAAGTACCTCTACCTCCTACATGTTACATATCCTGCAAAGCCCAAGTGCATAGTTTCAGCTGATAAGAACATCCCAGCCTTGCACAAGCTGAGAACCATGTAAAATATCCACAACTAGGGGTAGATGGTTTCCAGTGCCTGGTTCTAATGTAATAAAAGCCATATGACATGAGGCGTCATTGACCTTAGAAAGAAAATGTGCAGAGAGCTGTTGTGCCTCCTATTATACTGAAAGGATATTTATGAACACGGACTAATTACTTTTTACACATGAATTTCCTTCCCATACTGAAGCTTAACAGTATTTATAGCATCTAGTTATATGTACAAATACTAATATTAATTAGTAATATAATGCAGAAAAGAAGGCTCTGGAGAGACCTTAAAGCAGCCATCCAGTACCTAAAGGGAGCAGAGGGACTTTCAACAAGGGCATAGAATGATAAAAAGGATAATGGCTTTAACCTGGAAGAGGGTAGATTCGGATTAAAGAAATTTTTCACTGTGATAGCAGTGAGGCAATGGCACAGGTTGCCTGCAGAATTTGTGGATGTCGCTTCCTTGGAAGTGTTCAGGGCCAGGTTGGATGGGGCTCTGAGCAACCAGGTCTAGTGGAAAGTGTCCCTGTCCATGGCAGGGGGTTGGAACTAGATGGTCTTTAGGGTTTCCTCCAATTCCAAGTCTGTGATTCTCTGATGATAAAGATTTAATCTAAGAAGAGAAGTATGCGGTGTTGTACTAATGATTACACTAGTGAAAATTTCTCTAAATTAGACATGCCCTAAAATGCGTAAATCTGTGGATCTATTAATGCATTAGTGAGATTAAGACTGGGAAAACTTCAGTGCTCTGACATACTCAATAAACGTAAAAGCTAGAAAATGTAATTCACACATGAATCAGAGCTTTTTACTCAATGCAACTCTAAATGAAATTAATTAGGAATTTATTTGATTTCATTTTCTGGTTACAGTCTCTCTGGTTTCTATTTTTCCAATCCATTTTCTGGATAGTTAAGCACTGTTCAACAGTAGTCAGTATAGTTCAACTACCACTTTTTATACAAATTACACCCCCCTTCTTAAGTAACATTTAACAATTAAGAGAATAGTCTGAACTAGCTGAAAAAATAAGTGACAAAATCAGCAGAAGATTGCATGTAACTTCTTGGCTGTACTATCACCTCTGCAACCTTACATGGCTCTTAGATCTCATATAGAAAACTGTATAGAATTAATTGTGAAAACAGTTACCTACTGATTTGGAATGCAATACAAAAGTTGTATGGGAAGGAGAGAAAATAAGTGGGATTTTTAAAATCAATTTTCAGCTGGAAGCATAAAAAGCTTGAAATTAGTATCATATGAGTACTATCACAAGGATCTCCAAGTCTGGATAAGGAACAGAAGTAAAATAATTTTCATTAACACAGAACAAGAACCCTCATGGAGACAAGACACAAGTACATTCCCTTTAATCTAAAAAAGAGCAATCAAATTTTTGGCCCTCAGCACCTCGAACTTACTTCAGATATATACAGAAACAAAAAGTCTGTGCTTTGATTTTTCTATCAAAGTGACATCTGGGGGGAAAAATACATATTTTTCCCAGAAAACATGTGCTACATTTTAGAAATAAAAAAGGAGAATAAACAGTATTATTTTCTGTTTTGTTGTTTTCTCACTCTGCAGACAAGAAAGTTACAATAGAGAGCCTATCTTATCATCCAGACAGAAGTTCTGTACAGCAAGAGACTGTGTAAGCAGTAGAGAAGGACAATACCTGACAGTCAGCCAGCAATTGGAAAATGGCTATGGTAAAGGAACCATAACAGTAATGTTTCTCTTGAGTGTAGTTTTAGTCTTGCAAGGAATCAGAAATTAGGACATAGTGAAGTTTTGTGAATAGTATTGCTAATTTTGCACTTACATTTGCATGTAATATAAAAAATTACCCTTACCATTCAAAATATTTCTTCAATTTTACTGCACTAATTAGAGCAACACAGCTTATCCCCTTCTGCCCCTTTTATTTAATAAAATTGTCTTGTACTGTTGTCAAAGAATAGCAAATATAATAATATGTGAGTTTCTGTGCAGGATCCAGTGAACCAATTCCCGCCAAGAAAGGCAAGGAGAAAAGCTTTCTCCTGTATACCCTAAACTCTAAAAATTCCTTTATTCCATTAAGGAAACATACTTAAACTGTTTCAATTAACTTCAAAGCTTCAGAGAAATCATCTTCTAATGTTTAACAAAGAATGGACATCCTTTAAAACATTAAAGGAATGCTAAAATCAAAACAAACAAGCTTAGGTGCAATAAAGAAGATTTTACTTAGAAGAATTACAGAAGTGCAAAAGCTCCATGCTGGGATTTTATAAATATCAAATTACTTACCCCCTTCACAAAGTGCATCACCCTTAAGAAATTTCAACCTCAACAAATGTACCAACACAACTTACAACCTAGAAGCTTGAGCATCTCTTCAAAAGCACACAGGGTATGTGAAGGACAATAAAACAGAGAATGAGATTTTATCTACTATCCCATTACAGAAAGGTCTACCAGCTCAGCCTCTTTATTCTTATGAATGAAGAAGCCTAGTTATAATAAAACTTGCATACATTCATTAATGTGCCATAAAAAAATATTATGCAAATAAACCAGTGAAAGTATGTGAACACAATCCTGCAATATTTTCCCTGGCACAGCTCCCAAAGCAGTCACGGAGTTCTGTGCCACTCTGGACTTACATCTTGTAATATATCACATTATTTACCACATACTATGTTGCTTAATGTGGAAAATTATTTTTTATTATAAAAGTAAAAACAAGCTTCAACTTACCTCCATCAGAAACAGTTGCTGACTGCAATAAGAAAGAAAAAAAGAAGTATTACTTAAATTTCATGGCAAATATGATAAATCTTTGAGCTTCATGTAATATTTGAAGTGTTGGCTACTTTTATCATCCTATTAATAACAGATAACATTATAGAGGAAAATCTAAAGAAACTATCTATTACTTTCTCACAGGTGTTTTCTCCCCAAAATGAAACTCACCCCAGGCTTTTTAACCACTACTGTCCAGGAATTTGATCCCACTAGTTTTTACTGCACAAACTGCTTCCCGCTGTGGAAGCCAGACTGCTTCCAAAAGTCCTTCTTGGATGAGCAGAGACAATCGACTGGTACACATGACAAAGCAGATACCTAAAACTGACCTGCAAAGACTTAAAATAAAAACAACACCTCATATACTTTATTTTGGTGCAATATCTGGAGATATGTGGAACTAAAATTTGGTACTTTGTCAGTGAGATGACTCTGAAAGCTTCCCAAGTCAATCACTTCTGAGTGCTACAGAAAGGGATGGTCAGAGTGCTTCCAACAAGCTACAGAGGTAAGAACTCCTCACCATCCCTACCAGCATTGTACATCAGCTTTTTAAGGACAGTTAGTCTCCCAGTGAAACACTGAAGTTTATGTGCTTATCTACCATAAACTTCTCCCCTTTGATCACAAATTATCTCAAGGAAGGCAATACCTCTCTAAATCCAAGCAGTGGCCATTTCCCAAACATGTACTCCAGTGCTTGCACCCTGACACTCAGTTTAGTGAAGTCTGGAGGACAGATGACTTTTAGATTTAAGTTTGTGTTGATTTGTTAATGACTATTAAAAAAAAATTATATTTTAGTCTGGGGAACCTTTTCTTTGTCATTGAAAGTGTCCTTCAACCTTTAACTTTCTACATAGTTAAAAAGAAACTCTCTTTTTACTGCTCTTTAAAATGCTAGGAATGAATGCCATACAATACCTACAATTTCTTCAATATGGAAAACACAGAGAAGAAAAAAAGCAAATATATATATATATATACACACACACAACTCAAGTGAACCGCTATCTCTTCACAGTTTGTATTTTCTAGCCTTGGGAATAAACATTCCCACTCCCCTTCAAAATCCACAAAAACCTTCAGTAACTCCTAAAAGACTAATATCTTCCCCTTTCACTATTTCACTGCAGGATCTCACACTGCTGTTAATATTATCGGAAGCACATCCACTGTTGTGGCCTCAGCATCCACCTCACCTGGAGAGGATCTGATCCAGTCTTTGACACAAGTATGCTGGAACTTTCAAAGTCTGAACTAGTCTCTCTTGGCATCATTCCTCTGCTGCCACTTCAGATAAACACAAATACACCTCTCACGAAAAAGATCCAAAAAACGATGGCACTTCTTGCTTAACTACACAAAAATAAATGCTTCTGGATCTGTGAAGCATAATAATATACTCAAAACTATATCCAGGCATCTCACTTTAATAGCTTTGTTTCAGGTATATAAAAGAAGTAGTACTGTTTTAGTTAAGAGTTTTTCAATGAAGCTTAGGACATCTTTTCTACCTCTATTTTGCACTTAAGTCTAGCCAGCAAATTATGCATTCAGAAGCCATAACTTAATTAATGTCTGTAATTTAGAAAATTTCATTTACTGAGATCTGGTTTATAAATATGATTGCTTCTAATTTCTTAGTCACATCACTGTATGGTACAGCTAATGAATAAACAACTTCAATGTCGTTTCTCAAAGAATGAAGGAAAGGATGACTCAAAGTAAAGTAATGGCATCAGTTTACACATTAGGCATAAAAAAATAAAAGTACTTTCCAAATATATACATTTTAGGAATGGTCATTTACTTTGGCAGCTTGCATGAATCTAGATTTAAACACCAAGTACAATTCTTCATTTTTTTGAAGTAAAATTAGTAGGATTCTCATGACAGCAAAAAGAATATCCACAGTACTTTTGTCAAAAACTGGGAAGTTAACAATTGTAAAATATACTTTTACAAGGAAAATGAAGTAATTTCATAGAAAAGCTCAATCATTAGTAGACAATGAGATCCAGTTTTATGTCAATCCATTTACTATAAGTTAGTGCAGTGTACTTTCTACACACCATGGATTGGGTTTGTGTGTTTCTTTTAAATGCTTTGGCTAATGAGCATTACATTACATGTACCAACATCTTAAAATCTCTCCAAGCAAGGCCCTAGTAATTATTATGTTTAAACACTTTTAAAGAAGTACCTATCGAAGGAACTATATTTTACATTACAGTGTCACTAAATACACCTCTCATGTTCCAAGAATTATCCATTTAATTCCAGAGAACATAGAATAAAATTTATTTTAAGAACATTTCTTTACATTCATCTGGGTAACTGAACTAAAATCACAGAATTCAATAAAACCACCTGGAAACTTAAGCTTGTAAATATTGTGTAAGAATTCACAGTAACATGTTCACGTTTCTGAGTACTTAGAAATCTCAATAAAAAACCTCTCAGAAACTGCATGCAGTCCCCATTTAGACAATGAAGTTTCTCTTCTAAACTGTTCAGCTGAAACTTGTCTAGATTTGTCTAAAGGTATAAGTTGCAAGACCAGATTTTTTTAAATACTATGATGATCTCATTTTAAAAACACACTCTATGTCGGAGGCTGTTTTTTATTCTTCAGCACTTGTGTTTAGCACCACTGGAGGCTCTTCAGGACAAAATCTGATCCACTAAACATACAAAGTTTTATCCTTTGATGAAATTTAACTCTACATACATATTAAAAGCCACCTATTGAACGACATATGTATTAGAAAGCTATACAATTGAACAGTTCCTGTGGGTAGCCATTGCTGAAAGATGAGGAAGAACAGGGTATGGACTCTGTGCTAGGTATGGCTAATGGGAAGTTTTTTTTTAAAGTATTTAAGCGTTTCATTCCAAATGACAGAAAATGTATGTTGTGAATGTATATATGAACTATCACCCAGAGATAAAATCCAATTGCATGCAAGCCTCAAATCGTTCACAACCAGATAAGAACTGAAATTAGTTGTTCAAATTACCATGATTTCCAAATTGGTTTAGGAATAAGCTCATGGTGTATGCCAGGAGTCTGACGGTAACCAGTTACAAAAATTTAAAAATATAAATCTAATTTAGAAAAACTAAAAAGTCTTCCAGTATATCTCTTCATGGGAACTCTCCTTGCTCATCTAGCTGGATTAGCAACTGAGTTATAGAGACACACACTCCCCACACACACAAAGTTGTGGGATGCAAGTCTCTTCCCGATCCTTCAGGGTGGGATCTTGATCCCTGGGAGTGCGAAGCTCGGTGCCAGGGCCAGCAAGCTGAACAGTGGCTGTCCAGTTGTCACAAACCATCAAAGACACTCTAGGTCTCTGTAAAATGGCAAATGCTACAGCATATATTTGATAGCAGAAAGTTCTGAATAAGACAAAATACGTTAAATTTCTCTCTGTATCATCTCTCTTTGCTAGGTGGAAAAACCACAAGGGCCTATGAGCTTTTGGTGTTGTGTTCAGGATCTGCTTGCAACAAATCTAAAAGAGTTTTAGCTTACAATAATTATCAGGGAGAAAACTACTTTGTGAGTACACAATTTTTTTCTTCCAGAACAGAAGTAGACAACATAGTACCTTGCACTAACAACAGGATACAAAAGGAGAGAGGGCATAAAGGAGAATAATTCATAAGGTAGAAAATTCATAAGATTGAAACAGCCTGTACCTTTCATGGCCTATAACCTGCTAGACGTGGGCACCACTGCATGAAGCCAGTCTGATGACAACTTTCAGGTGTCAGAAAAACTCTGATCCAGAAAATCCACTTTATTCCATCTTTTATGTACCATTTCACATAGATCAGGTCCCAGGGAAGGAACTAGGTATTGTCAAATACTGCCATAACACTGTCGTGCAGAAAACCAAAAAATACCCTACCCATATCCCAGACATTACATTGAGAAAATAAATCCATGTGTGCAGACTACACAAGGTAGCACAATACAAAAATGTCCTTTCTCTCAAGATTTGTTATTCAAGTCGAAGTCATGCTCAAGGATTGGCGTGGAACAAAAGGAAAGATGGGGGATACCAGGAAGGGTGACACATACTGGGAAAGGCGAGGCCTTAGTAATGAAATGGAGCAACATGAAATCACCTCTGCTATCAGAGTGGGGGTGAGCACCTTCCTGAGTCAAAAAAGACATCTCTGTTTCACACTCCTCCTGAGATGCAGAAGGTAAAAACCTGTAAGGAGAGTGAAGACCTACTTCTCTCTCCTACTCTAACAATCTATAATGACAAAATCACAGACTAAACAGAAACATCTAATCCTTTCCTGGGCACACAGAAAGATTCTGAATAAATGTGATTAAAAATGACCTCTCTGTGTCTCCTTTCTAAAGCACACACTTGCTTCCAGTAAGGCATCAACTTCTTGCTGCATCCCAAGAATTCTCTGACTGCTGCCTCCAGCATCTCTTAGTTACCCAGTATAGTCTCATACTGCACACTATTTTACAAAAGCCCCTCTAATTAAGTCTTTCAGGTTGCAATAGCACACACAGCTCCACCAACCTTCTAAACTGATTTTCTCGTATGATTTCAGTATACAAAATAACTTTAGGAAACCTGCTTGCTGAGTTCTGTAAGAGATGAAGCACTGAAGATTTACTGACTGAATACAAAGAGCCAACTTTCAAACATTCTGTCACTTAGCTCAGGGAGAGCCTATCACTCAGCTGACCCTCTGCTTGCATCCAGCTTTGTTCAAACTACTTCTTAAATCACCTGAAGCAGCTTCTCCTTTTGCCAAGGTATGAATTATGAGTGGATCCCAAGGTCTTCAGTCACATTACTCCGGGATTTACATTACATACACATATTTTTATCCTTTTAAATACATAACAGCATCAACACTGCCCATGCCATGAACTCCAATGATCTCTGGAATGCAGATCATGTCTCAAAATATAGTACATACTGTTCTAACATTTTAAACAAAAAATAAAATCATGTTACTTATAAATTATTATTAGACTTTTCCTTCTAATAAACAATCTCAAATGTACTCACCTAAAAATCAGAGTAATATTACAGGATCTTTATGCTCATTTCAAAATATTATTGCAGTCAATTTAATGATTTAGAATTGTCTGAGACGGGTGCCCTTTCAGAATGCCATTTAAAGCAGGACTATTACACAATTTCTCTTTTCAATTCTCTACCACCAAATTTCATTTATAATAGTTGATACAAAAGTATTCTGTATTTAAGAGTTCTGAAGAAGAAAAATACTGTACAACTACAGTACAATAACTTTACTGAATAGATTCAGTATATTTTTGTCAAATACTTGAATCTATAAAAACAACATATGAAGAATAAATGATGTGACATTTGGAATTCCTTTAAGAAATAAATGTTCAACTTTTTACCTCAAACAAAACCAATCTTATCATATATAAACATAGTGCCTTAAATGCCAAATCCATCCCTAAAATTATTTTGATAAAGATACATACAAAATATATACATGTTTACCTAAAGATATAATATTGATAAAATGGTAGGGAAACCTTATACAAAAAACATTTCACAGAATTAAAAATTAGGTACACGTTATAAACATACTGATTTTTTAGCTTTATACATATTAGTCACAGCTCATAAATACAAATCAAAATCTCAGTGTTAGTTGGTATAGTAAGATTACTTTTCTCTGATAATAAAAATCCAGTGTATTCATTCACAAAGGAATTTTAACTCAAATTCTTTAAAGTCAAAAAGCTTAAAGGCTAAGTAAAAAGCATTCTGAAGCTGATACCATTCTTTAATTTCTTGCCAGTAACAACAGCCTCTTCTAATTTCTCACTGCAACAATGCCTTGCTTTAGCTAAATATAATTCATATCACTTACCCGCTCTTCGTAAGAAACAGCAGTTATTTTTCCTAAGAGTACTCTTCCTAAATTCATCTTCACTTAATATGGAAAAAGCATTTCCTTAACACGTCGGCTTCTCAGAGATTAAACTAAAAAATTCAACCCTGTTCCATGCCTGTACACGCCAGTAAAGTTTAAAGGCATTTCGTATGAAGTTCTATTTTACTCCCTTTATGTTACCAATAGCAACAGGCCAATGCAGGAAGCTGTGGTTCGTCAGGGATTCAGATTAGATCTCAATTATCTCTCACCAGAAAAGCTCGATCATTTTATATAAATCATGCTGATTGTATTTTAAAACGTTTCCTATAACAAATCAAGAAAACAAAATGACGTTGAATCCTGTGATAGTCCTGTATTCAATAGAACAGATTTCCAAGACAGTTTTCAGAAAAACACTAGTTAATCACCCTAACATTAGTTATAGAAACATTTATATAGTGAACCACTATTTTCAGAGATTTACATAATGCAAGCCAGAATAAAGTAGGACCTCAAATAGTCCATTCTGTTTAACTTTTCAGTGGTTAATGCTATAAATTGCATATAAAAATCCACAGTACAAGGAGACTTGGCAGATTTCATTAAACATAGGAGTAGCCTGTCGTCACTAAAGTCAAAATTCTCCTTTCAGAAAGCAACTGCTATCCTGCCCTTCCTTCCTCACTACCTGAGCCTCAACTGATGGCAAGAGTTCTGTGCAGAGCGCCTCAGGCACAGAGAGCAAAACAGGCTCCCTGTAATGTAAGAGGGAAGTGCTATTCACTTGCCTGTGACAGCAGTGTCTTCCAGAGACTCTATATGGAAAGTAGAGGATTGCAGGAAGTTTGCTGTGGTCCACACGTAAACAGTGAGAGTATCTAAACCGTTCATTGCTGTTATTTTTAAAGCAACCAGAATACAATTTTCTGCTAAACATAAACACCAGAATTGCAATCTGGGAATGACTAGTGGGCATTTTTCTGCTGGTAGGATGTCCTTAAACCCTAGGTGGACTTACTAATAGTTGTTTAGGAAAGAGGAACCTTCTCCCTTATTCAATGCAGCGTGTGCAATCCTCCACATAAAAACAGTTCCTAGGTTGAGCCCCCAATATAAAAACAACCCCATGAAGAAGGCAAATATTACTCTGAACTTATAATGTGAAAAAATGAGACAAAACTAAGAGCATTCACTCAATATTTCAGGCTAAGATTGACTTGCAAAAGTCTGCACATCTTCCCATTTTTGGATCTAGAATGAAGAGACTTGGCTAACAGAAAAACCTAATCTTCTCAATTTAATTTAGAGTGATCAGAGAAGAAATTTTAAGCTAATTGCAAGTGAAAATGGAAGAAGCATATTTTAACAAACATTTCAGAGACATAAGTCAATTTCTGCAATGGACAAACTTCATTTTGGGATTGATTACTTGTTTGAATATGCACACCAGTGCAGCTGTGAATGCTTCTACAAGTATTTAATACCATGACAATGGAAACAAATGGGTGGGTAGACAGGAAGAAATGTGTTTTACAAATTACACCCTCCATTATTTTGGGATTTCAGAAGCAAATGTCCTATGACACTTGCACAGAAGAACAGTATTACTGTGTGTGGATAAGTATTAAAAATGTACAATTTTACAAAGAAAAAATGCCAGAGCTGTTTAAATACTACATTTTGCTTAACACTAAACCAAGGGGGATGCAGAATGTATTTTCACTGTTCATAACTTAACCAAACAGCAACACCATTACAAACATGCAGGTGACCAGGTGCATACTAATCCTTACAATGAATAAGCAAAAACCACAAATGGATGAGAAATGCCTAAAGAACTTTCCTGTGAACACCCTTTTGGGGAAACACAAAACAGTACTTTTATCAACAGCATTTACTTAATGCTCAGCCTAAATCCTATAGAAATCACTCAGGAAGACCAGAAGTACTGGCAGAGTTTTAACAGGTGAGGATGTTTCCCAAAAGAACGAGTAAGAGGAAAATAACCCCACACACAATGGGATGTTGCTGCAAGACCAGCAGCTCCCTGAAGCAACTGCAGTGAATGTTATTTGGAACACTGTGGGTGGGCAATGTTTTACACATTCTGGGCACTCACACTTGGCGTTACAAACCTAATAATCCCTTACTTTAAACAGACCTTAGAATTGTTGATTTTATTTCATTGCACGTCCACATTTTTTCCACGCAGTGACTCTACTAACACTGAAAATAAGCTCTACCAATTAGACAATATCAGTTAATGATCATGGCTATGAAGTGTCATGTGGCTCTGAAAGCTCTTTAAAAAATTCATATCCCTCTACATTTTCACAGGTTATTTCAGCAGCTGCAGATACAAAATCTTGTGATTTTGTGTAGCATATTTGTAAACCAGGCAGGCAATTCAAAGGTCAAAGGTGAAAAGCAGCAGGGATGTTAATTTGCAAAGCTAATAATGGAAAGTGTTTAAATATGGTACAGCAGCTTTAAAAGCCTTAATCAGATACACCAAAGATGACACGTGTAAACCCACATCCATCTGCTCAGAAGCTAAACTGTGGGAAGGGGTAGAGACCCCAGATAAGGTGGATCTGTTTTTCTCTTCCACCCTCCCTCCACTTCCTGCTCACATTTTCTTTTGTACATTTGTTTTCAGAGTAGAAGAAGCTGAAGAGAAAGATAGAATGACAGGGAGTCTCAATATGTTTTGACTTGTCAAAAGATGAAAAGGATTTAATACATCCCTGACTCCTAAAAGAAGGAAACATACACAAAAAGTACCAGGCAACTAGGAGGAAATCCCCTCATCACTGAGAGTCCTAAAGTAACTGTGACATTGGCAGAATGCACTATCAAAAATTTTAAATCTCATCAAGTATTGATATTTTATGTCATGTTAAAGTAACAACTACTTGCATGACAGCCAGAGAAAAAACACGAGACGAATACGGATTAGCTCACTGACCCTAGTTACTGAAATAAAAAGCAGGAGTATCAAAAAGCCCACACAAAAATTAAGAAAACTCTGCCATAAAATGCTTTTTTTCCCCTAATTCTATAATTCTGTAATCTGTCTAGATACATTTTTGTCAATGATTTGTCAGCTACTCAACAATAAACAGACCCCATATGTGCTACTGATTAAGAGAGGAAAGAGTCTATCATTTACAACACTGTGGATTCCCTCTACCAATTTTAAAGATAAAAGTCCTTCCTATTTCAATGCTATATTAACGAAAATACTTTCATGGGAAGCTACTTGGAATTTGTTCCTGTATAAATAACTGAAATACAAGCTGCCTTGTGAAACACCAAGACTTCCCCTACAGCAAATTCAGGGAAGCAAAGAGAAGGATGCAAACTACTGCTCCGAGTGCCCTCTGCTGTCTGCCAGCACTGCTGAGACTCATATACACATTTTCAAGAGTTAAGTTCAGGATTTGCCATCCAGCAATCTACTCTAAAAATAAGTTACTTGGTTTTAAAAGCCGTGTTGTAAACTTTGAAAAATAATTCTATAGAGCTTGACCATAAAGTGAAAATTTAAAAATACCCTTTTTCAAAAATGTTTGTAAATTCCTATTCCCTCCCCTTCTGTTGATCAACATTTTAAGACAAATGAATTCTCTCCAGTAATAAAAACATGCAGAAACAGCACAAGTTGCACATCCAGATGGAAGGTGACTTGCAGTCCAATAGTAAACGAAAATTAAACTACATAATAAAGAGGATAAGAACAAGTGACAGACCACTGAAACACATTAAGCCACTTCTGAATTTTCTAATACTGCACACGGAGCCTCTAAGGATCAATATTTTAAGGAAATCAATGTAAAACTGAGCATAAAACCTACTAAATTTTAAGCAAATAATGCATATATATCTTCCTAAGCTTTGCAATTGTTTCTTTCTCTCCTCATTTTAAAATATGATAATTTTGCTGCCATACTTCTAGCATTTTAGACAGTTTTACTGAGATATATAGACAAAATAATAAGATTATAATTTCAAATTGATAAATACAGCTATGATGCTCACTTGCAAAATATGTGTTTTCTAAGCAAAAAAAGAAAGTAAAACTGATCTGCAATCTCTATACCTCAGAAATTTTGTATTCTATAAATACTTTTCATTTATTTTCAGTTATTTTAATAAGTCATACCATCTGGATTCTGTTTTATTGGATAAAAATCCAGCTGGAAGAAGAAAAATAACTTTAGCTGAACAACTTAAAAAAATGCTCTTACAATTATAAGGTAACATATCTGTAACAAGACATTTTTGCTTTGCGGAAACACATGTGCAACTATAATGAAAAGGGAAAGATTTATAAAGAACTTAGAGAACTATCAATATATCTGCCACACTCACTCCAGATTTTAAAGGCAATTCAATACTGCAAAAGAGATTTAAAACATGTCTATAAAAATGGTGTATTCTTAATTTCATAATAGAGCTTATATAGAAAGTCAACTTAAATACTTATACTTACGAACTTTGTCTCTTTAAAACCTCATTGAATCCTTAGAAGCATAATTTATCATATTTCACTGCAAGATTTCTTAGCTTGGAAGACTACTCATTAAAACATATTCCTGTTTTCTGTTCGCTTTAGACAAACAAAACTTTATACTTACAGACACTTGACTATCAGTAAAAGTTTTCTCCATGTATAAATAGTTTAATATCTCATTGTTAAGAAACAGTCCCTGCAACTTTTATTATTACGCTCTTTCTGAACACATATTTACTTCTTCCAGAGTCCAGTAAAAAAATGAGGCTTCTCTCTGTGTTGCCCTACCAACACCTCAGCTATTCTCCTCCCTCCCCAGCCTATTCTCCGCCCTCTAGTTCTGTATCTTCTCATCAAAAGGAACAGGCAGCTTTCAAAATGGTGTTTAGGCAGGTCCTGCGTAACAATAAAGCCTCTGTAAAGACAACAGCAGTGCTGAGGAATCTGCTAATGTAAAATGCATTCGGTAAGGGCCTACAGGACTCCATCATAAAGGTTTGTCCGAACTTGTTTAAGCATTGAGTCAACACCATTTTCTCGTCCAAAGTATTCTCTTTTTTAATACATTCTCCTTTGATGAGTTTATTACCTGAATCAACTGGGTCATCAAACCCTACTAAAGATACTCAAAATATAGTCTAAAAATACTTCCTAAAAAATATTGTTAAAACTTGTAAGACTCACAGCAAATTTCTAGCAGTTCCTGGCATGTAGGTACATGCCTCAGGATGATTACAATCACATGTATGCATATTGTGCAACCTATCTCATCCTACCAAAACGCTCCGTGTTCCTCTGAGTAAGCAGGGCATTGGCATTTACAAGGATCATGTTCCAAGTGAAACATTACTCTCCTAATTTTCAATACCACACCTACTCTCTAGACAGACCAGCAATATCTGCATTTTCAGAAAGAAATGTATGCCCAACAATAATCCTAACTCTCATCCTTCACCAGTTCCTCAGTCCAAAGGGAAGTAGAGGATGGGCTTTTTACTATCGGGTTTTTTTAAATATCAGAAGTACTTGAAATATTTTGATGATTTAATACTGAATAAAAAGCAGTAACTCACGTAGTAGAACCTTCACAGGTGGCTCAGGTTTTTATTTTTGTTTGTTTGGTTTTTTAAACTTCACTGGACTCATAAATGCATGAGGACAGTGAAAACTAAATGGTGTCAAGTCCTAGCCAAAATCCCAGCAGTTTAAACAGAAACAATTCACAGAGAGCTACAGTGCTATCATTTGTGCTGTTACGTATTTTGTGATCACACTCCAGAAATACCGATTCCATTCATTCAATAAAGCCTTAATTCACTCCCTAACATTAACCAGATCTCACAGAGCAAAAATCCCTCCTCACCCCCATTAACATGTGACATGCCAAAAAGACATACCGGGTAACAGGAAGAGCAGCTGAGGGAGGGCAGGGACGGAGAGGCACGAAACCAGTCGCCCAGTTCCTCCTTCCCACCCAGGAGCTGCATGGGCAGTGTGTTTGGCAGCAGCAGCTCTCAGCACAGAAGTGGCCAGACCCTTTCCCACAGAAAGCTGCAGCATCAACAGGGAATGCTCCCAGCGCCCTGGGCAGTGCCCCAGCGCCAGGACATCCTGCAGCCAGCGAGCCCTTTACGTTACAAACAAAAAGCTTACAAGTGAAAGGTAACACAGCTTCCTGTGCCAAGGGTACACCCACAGTATCCCAGCCAAGGAGAAACGATGTCCACCCTCAAGTCTACGAACATAATCAGTTCCAACAGGGGTTTATCAAATCCAGCATTATGCTTCCAGTAGTGCCCACACAGACAAGCACATGGACGAGCAGCACAAGGCAACAGAGAGGACGTTTCCCTGATTACATTCTCCCAGACTCCGGGTACTTTGAGTTCAGGAAATTTCCTGAATCTGGCATGGCTTGTCTCCTTAATAATCCCCAGTGGCTCTCTTTTCCACATACTTGTCCACTTTCCCTCCAGGACATGCAAATTTCTTGCATCCACAGCACTCAGTGGTGAGGCATCCCACAGACCGACTCACCTCCTACACGAACAATCGTCTTCTCCTGCTTGTTTTGCTCCTGGCTCCAGCTACCTTTAATTAATGGTGCCGACTTCTTGTCCCGAAGGAGAGAGTGAGCAGTCAATCCCAAGTACTTCTTCTAAACCACCTATCATTTTGCACTATTTCTTACACCTTTCTGAATCTTTTCTTCTTCTCGTATATGAGAACATTTTAAAATAAAGAGACCAGATATGGAGAAACCATAGATGTATGCAATGGAGTCATCTATTCCTTCCTTAATAACTCATAATATAGAATTTTGCTTCATTGCTACTGTACTGAGCTAATTTTTCCATGCCACTCTCCCTTACAACTCAAAGACCTCACTTCTGAGAAGAAACATTCAGCTGAGAGACATATATATATAATTTGATATATGAAGCTAGGGCTATTTTGCCTCATTTGCATTGCTTTGCATTTATCTGCATACATTTTCATCTGCCATTTTGTTGTCCAGTCATTCAGTCTCATAAAAGTAGCCTGCTCTCATCTTCAGAGACTGCTCTTTTCCTTATTACCTGGAGTAACTTCACCTCCCTGCTCACCTTCTTGGGAGGAGCTTTAGAAAGATGCTCTTCAATAAACAAATGTAATATATGAAACTGAGGCATGGGCCAGCCTTAAGAGAAAATAATTCTGCATTGCAGAAACAGACCCCAGTGCAGTAAGCTCTTATTTCACCTTAATGTCATGTGCCTCACGAACTAGACCCAGAAGAGGGAAGTTTCAGTTCAAAGAGGAAAGCACAATTTTATAAAAAGGTACCAAAGGTTCAGGAGAAAGACAACCCAAAGAGATTGCCCACCTAGCAAGAGTTCCACTTGTGTGAGCTTTGACTGTTTCATCACTACTCAAGGAAACCAGAACCAAAAGAACAGAGCCAAAGCCAAACTCCCTTATATTGCTGAATTAGGGAATGCAACCCCTCTGTAGCTTCAGGTGGTTACTTCAACTTGCTCACCCTGGCTGATCCTTGTAGTTCCACAAACATGACAACATCACAGGTATTGACACCACATGAATTCATCTGTGTCCATTTAATCACACACCTTAAAAATGGTGGGACTGGCTACTACAACAAGATTTATTTATGCAGAATACAAGTCAGTATCTAGTCCCTGAAAGCATATATTGTTGTCTCTGATTCTGTGACAAAAATGGGCTTGTGTTGGAGAGCCAAGTCCAGAGGCAATAAGGTTTGGACAGCACTTGAGTGGCAGGGTCAAACAATGTACTGATTGCTTCCTCAGGCAGAAATTTCTCCATACAGTGCCAACTGCTTTCGCACATATGGGGACTGAATTCCCTAAGGAATCCATACTGGCAACACTGTTGGTTTCTTCTCAAGCATCAAAGCATGGGATGAGCACTGTTATGATGAGCACTGCCATATGCACCTCACAAAGAAAGCAGAGATAAGATCCAGCTCTCAGCACATTCACTGACTACTCTGCTTTTTACATGTAAATTTACATGGCATATTTCTTTAGAATCTGAAGAAAATAACCCAAATGCAGGAGAAGACAGTAAGCAGTAAAAGTACTGAAGGATGGTAATTTTACCAATTACAGAAACAGAAAACAAATCCCATTATTCTCAGTGTCTGGGGGGAAAAAATCACACCACTTAACATTCTAGATTCTGTCTAGAAATTAGTATCTCAAATTCACACTAAAGAGGTTACATACAACTGTACTCATTGACTAACCCACCTCTGTCAGATACTTTACAAAACAGTGTGAGGAACACAAGAGCTTTCCGTGAAAAAGTCTATAAATGTAAACTTAAGAGCAGATAGCAACAATCTTAAAAATTATGGTATAGTTTAAAATACCACCAAAACCTTAATAGCAGTGCCAGTGCACAATCTGTGAAGAAAAATAAAATGTATACTGCTAGCATGTTTCCTTCTTCAGAGACTAACAATAGATGTAACTAAAGTACCTGATAAGATCCCACATGCCAAAGTAAAAGCCTGAAGATGATCCTCCAGAGTATGCTTGAGAGTCTGAAATTCTTAATAGAGCACTCTAGAGAACCACATGTGAAACCAAATGATGCTGTTGAATGTTGTTAAGACATACAGAGAATGATGACAGCAAAGAAAAAAATGTCTAAGGGATAACATCCAGAATAAGCTGATGGTAACCTGGCTGTATTTGTACTACTCAAATAAACAGCACCATAAGCTATTGTGTAGTTCCAAAGACAGATGGTGCTTTCTGGCTATGCCACGAAGCTCTCCCAATCTCCTATCCATCAAGCTGGTTGTATCCAAACTGGCTACTGGGCACAGTGATGCTACCTAGTAAGGCTAACTTCCAAAATCATTTGAGCAAATACATTAGTTGGCCCAGGATGAAACCACATAAATGACAGCTCTAACAGTGTGACATTACAAACACTGCAATTCCCTGCCTGCTCCCGTGTCCTGGCAGTGTGTCACTTACCAGCACAGGTGTGCAGCCACTATGCAGCCCAGCACATAAACTACTCCAGCCAAGAGTCTGAACACAGCACAAGAATGCCTGGCAGAAACCATGGGATGCTTTCAAAATCTTACTGATCAGCTCCATGACCACATAAGCTACAGCAATTCAAGGCAAAGAAATCCACGTGTAATGTCATGGCTAACTTACACTGTTTAAAGCTGTTTGTCATGGTTCAGTGAGAGGGTCTGAGCTGGTATAGCAAGGGACTGTGGAATCACTAAGCACACATCTTACACTTTGCACTCTTTCCAAAGCTGACCCCTGGTGCCAGCAAAGGGAAAAGAGAAACAAGAACTGAGGATGCAGGCACAAATCCATGAGGCTTCCAAAACAGCAGTGTCAGAGGCTGGTCTGTGTTAACACTCAGACTTCAGAATATCCCTATATGAGGCTGGATTAACCCTTTCCAAACTCTATTATTAGCATGCTAAAAATACACAACTACCTTTTACATACAAAATGGAGATTTTCTCATGTACTGTTTTTTCACTGTACATGGCCTTCCCCCACTGGCCTTCCCCTTCACTGGCCTTCCCCCACGTTCATGAAAGCTGACAGGAAAACTGTCAATTGGTTGGTGAAATCTTAGCTAAAAATTAGGACAAGATAGTGCCAAAGACACAACACTTAAAGGTGGTGCACAGTGGAACACGTGTATACTGGCAGACCATGGCTATAAAAAATGGATCATAGCTTTAAAAAATGGATGAAACCTAAGACAAAAATATTTTCAAATCTTAAATTCACTATTATAAGCTAAGAATGAAGAGGCCTCGATTTAAATCATGTAGTTATAGTGGCCATAGTGATGGTATTGTGGCTGTGATGATGATCTGAGAATGTCAGTAAAGCAGCCTCTGCAGGGAGAGTTAATACTTTTTAATAGATTACCTGACAGGGTGGGAAAAGTTTGGGGCATGTTTAGCTCTTCTGGTCTGATTTTCCTAGTATACTGGTTGGTCTAATACAAGCTGTTATCTCCCTGTGGAAGCTTTGTCTGATTATTTAAATCAGTCAACCAAAGACAGGTATCCACTTAAAAACTCCTTAAGTCAAATGAGCATTTAGGGGGTTTTGCCACCCACAGATGCCAAAGCTAATATCCAGCAGAGATATGCCATTTATTAGTATAAAAACCTCATATCAAAGAGATGTGTTGTATGCTTTCAATTAGCAGATAAAATGCCAGAAAAAAAGTTGATTCGGTGGAATTAACAAAACAGGAAAAAAACCAATCAAGCATTATTATCTATAATAACACCTAATAATACTACATTATTAATGGTTATAATTAAGATGGAACACTAACAAAAGCGCTCACGCTGCCTTTTAAAAGGAATACATGATATATTCCAACTCTGAAAACGTTATGAAACTCTAGAAATTTGATACAACAAATGTTCTTTCTCATATAGGATACAGCTTTAAAGTTTCCAAAACAGGATGACAAAACAAAGAAAAACTGCAACAGCCATCTTTTTTTGTCTGATATTTGATTAAAAAAAAATTAAATCTTCTTTAATTTTAAAATGATCTCTATAATAAATGATTATTTAACAATACTCAAAGAGCCTGATACTTGTTTTCTTAAGAGATTACATCTCTCATTATACTACTCCGCCCTATTTTTAACTACAGAGAATTTTTTTAAAAGTACAAATACCAAGATGATTTTCAGGAAAAAAACAGCTTTGAATGTTCTCCTTAGGTGAGGAGGAACCTAAATATTTTGACTTCAAGAAAATACTGCAGGGTTTCTGCATTTTTACAGACCTCAAGAAAACTTAAAATATCAATGAAAGAAGCTACAGTTAAAAGTTTTATGGAATCTCTTTCCAAAACTGTTTATGAGTAAAGGAATTACTGTTCAGTGTAAATTTTTACATAGGTCATGTTCTACTCTGCAGTCTCACAGAGTCACCTTTAATGTGTTTATAAATTTACAAAAATCTTTGCTGGGGCAGAATTGTGCAAGAGGATGAGAGCAGTGGCATTTACCTACAGGGAAGAGAAGTGGGAAGAAAGATCATGCACTCTCATTAATCCAAATACTAAAAAATTATAAGGTCCCTTTAGCTTAATTTACACCTTGAAAATATGAACCAGAAAGTAAAATTGGTGCAAATCACAGAATTTTAACATGATTGTTAATGGACAGTTTCATAAAAGCAAATTATTCACATGGGAAAATCCATTGCTACATAAAAGAGAAATCTGTTCTTAAAACCAGATTTCTAAAAAAGATTCTAAATAAATTTCTTATGAAAATAACATAAATAAGGTGTACACTCGACATGTTCATTTTCTGAATTCGCCTCCAACTTAAAGGATAATCATAACCAGCCCTGGTGTGAACAAGCACAGTTTAGAAATAAGATTGTCTATTTTCTGTTTTGGGAGACATTTTTCCTACCATAGTTGTACCATTTTGCACTCTCATCCTATATTGATCCCTGGAGATTTGAAATAATCTCGAATACAGGTTCTATTAGTAAAAACAGCACCTGGAGGTTAACCTACAACATTGTCTATTTTCTTCTAGGTAAAATACAGTGTCTGCATGTAAGAGGAAAATGCTTAAGGAGAGGCAACTATATCATTAACTAATTCTAACCTTACACGAATATTGTCTGTGCATGTATAGCCAGCCATAATCTAACCATCTAAAAGAAAAAGTGAAATGTTCTCTTGCAATCATGTTTTTATTTATTAAAATATCTGTAAATATGCTGCGTTCCTGGACAGAATTTTAAAATTAAATAAATAACAGATTTCAATGAAATCACGCCACCTTATGGCAGCAGACAGCAACACTGGTGGCTCGTGTTTCACCCACGGCAGCTCCAAAGACAAAAGGAGCAAGTTCATACTTCAACAAAAAATCCAAATACAGCGTTCTTCACACCTGTAAGCAGTGAAGAGTGTTCAGCAAATGCCCATTTAAAAAAAACCTCCATGGAACCTACTTACACTGCTCAATTTAGAAGGTGAAGTTGGATGCCAGCAGGAATCAAACCCACAAGCTCAGAGAAGCGTGTTAACTTTCAAAATTCATTTTGAATTCAATTTGAATTAGTACCTTATCCCTTCTGCTAACTGGGAAGAACACAAAAGCAAGCAAGTAGCCTATACAATATGTTCACGGTCATTATTCCAAAGGTGGAGTCTCTAAGAATTTCCTGGTATTGTTATTTCCCTTCCAGCAACTCTAAATAGATGGCCTGAAATAAACCAAACACGCACTAACAACATTGTGTTCTACCACACTTAAGTGTAAGGGGACTTGGGACAAGTGCTGCAGTAGCAATGTGAAAGTCTGAACCAACATTAAAACATCTCAACACTATATCACTTTGACTTACGAAGTTTTAGAAATTCTCCTCTGGGTTGCTATTTCTCCTGGTGGCTGGGATATCATTGTCTTACAGCACACAGAGCAAAAACCCACATTTCAAAGTGAAAAGAAGTAATTGACAGGGAACAGTCCACACCCAAATAGCTACATGTAGATAGATTTTAATACAGATCATTCCTTTGTTCAATTCATATTGTGACCTAGAATGTAAATTTCTCTAGCCAAATTACCTGCTGTAACAATTACGACATTGGGATGCAGAGAGATTCTTAATCTCCCCTGTTGGTGCTACTCAATTTACATACACTAATGAATACCAAGACAAAATGAGAGAAAAATGGACCTTTTAGGCCAGTACCTATGACATCTTTCTGAAATTAACTGAAAGTCCCAAGTTCCTATTTTAATGGATATTTATGCAATGTAAAACAGCTCAAACAAGAGAAATTAAATTTTTTTCTTGGTGTTTAAAACACTCAAAATATGGGATGTGCACATAAACCTGTATGAAATACCAGTGTGGAAGAACATGGAATGAACTGTTTTTTCTGTTGCATGTGAATTACTAGCACTAGACTCTTCAGTATTCTGAGAAGATTCTCTCTAACTGCAGCCAGAAATTCTGTCAAAACTGGTAATGTACAGAAGTAAGCTTTTTCAATTTAGAAGAATCACCATTTTCTGATTCAGAAGGATGTAGCTGGATGGTTCCCAGACCCTTTTATCTAGAGGATCTTGCTGTGTTTGTTTAAGTAATGCACTTACTGTATTAAAGTTATGAGTGCAAAGAAATGAAAAAGTATTTTCCATGACTATAAAAAAAAAAAAAAGCAAGACACTTAAAAGCTTCAGACAAGATAGATTTAGACCACAATAAAAAATGTACTTTAAAACAGCTAAGAAATAAGTAATTACAGTTCATACCTGCATTCCCTAAGCACACCAGAAGCTCCTCCATATATTCTGCTCCCTAAAAATCCAGTGCACTGAGCTCCCTTCTCCTTTAGTTCAGTCAGTGAAATGCTGTTCTTCCTACATTTTCCTACAGCAGAAAACTCAGTGTCTCCTTCTTTCCTCCTCCCATCTCAAATGCTTTTTAAACACCTCCTTCCCATTTAGAGGACTCAGTGTGCCACATTCCCTCCCGTGAGGAAGAGTGTTATAATGTGTATTCCATGGCTCTTATGCCAAGAGCTCTGCACATATTTTTGTTTCTCCCCAGCCACCAACTTTGTTCCAAATAAGCATAATAAAGGGGTAAGGGAAAAATCTCTCCATTCACCTCCACATCACTAAGGACCAAGTTTTCCTGAGGAGGCACAGCAGAAGAGAAGATATAATGAAGCCATATTTCTACAAGTGGTCCCTACAGCAGAGCAGGAGGATGGATTTTTATTCCTTGTTTTCACCAAAATCAATACGGTTTGGCCATAGAGGCTCAGGCACCAGCTGATGTTATACCAGATGTGAAATAGCATTATATTGCACTTAGAAAGAGACCCAAAATCACCAAGGTGATTGTGAATTCCCTTTTCTCAACTGCTGTCAAAATTCATCAGCTAAACAAAAAACAGAGTATGATGAACATTTGTTTCTTTTACATATCATGATACATTCATTTCTAGGACATTATGAACATTTTGATCAGCAAAAACTGCATTGTTTTGCTTTACACAGGACCAACTGTGACAGGAAAAATTAAGTCAAAATTCCCCACAGAAAGAATGGCCACTGATGGCATCATTGTAACCTATTCAAGAAATATTAAAAAAGACAGGTTGATACCTGGAATCTCCATTCTCCTCAGAAAAATGTCATGTAACTTTATTACACTAATACATTACTTACTTTCAGCAATGATCAGTGCTACCTACTGTAAGCTCTCTAAGACTTACTTGTAAGTTTTAAGTGAAAGTTATTTACCTCAAGGTCATCCAGAGAGCGAGTAATACTAAATCGCTTAGATCTTCCAAATGATCTTCGAGCAGAAGAACGTGGGGGAGGAGCCTGGTTTAATCCCATTGAATGTCCAAATTTTGCACCCTAAAGAAAACAGACAACATATATTGTTATTTTACTTCTTTCATTTTAGTAAACTGCTGATCATAGTGACACCATCGGAATTTTAAGGAGAATGGCTTTGCAGATCTGTAACAGGACCACAACTACAACACAAGTTGGTGACTTGTCATGCTGCTGTAAAATCACATGTTGAAATTCATTAAAGTTGACTTTTCCAGTCTCCAGTCAAATATTTTAAACAGTCAGCATTAAGTTACCACATAAACATCAGTTACGTTGCTAAAGTGTATACATTCTACATGCCAGTATTAAAAGCAAGACAATCCTAGCTCTTCACTGTCTTATCTGGAAAGTACTTACAATTACAAAATATTTGGGTTTTCTACAGGAAATTACCATCATAGAAATCATCTCACTCAGCTTCTGTTGGAATCTTTCTCTACATTTTTAAAAATCTTACTTTAGCTACTTTTTTTTTTTAAAACCTGTCTACTGTGAAGTCCAACTTTTTAAATTACACAGTACCAAGTTGTTCTGAGGAAAGAGACGACTTCACTTGGATGTTCCATTACTAGAGCTGGTGTTGCAGTAATTAAATCTAATGGTTTTCTCTTGTTCAGATAATCATACTCTTCCTCCTTAAAAAGTCACCAGATGTCAGTTAAGCTACTCAGCATGTACATACCAAGTTTATGCCAAACAGCAAAGTGTAAGTTTGAACCTAAAATCAGGCACGCAGTCAGTGACTGGTGCTAAGCAGATGTACATAAACTCACTACATTATGAAAACTTGTGATTATGAGCCTGAAATTTTGGATTCCTTTCACTCTAACATTCAATGTGGGGAAAATTCCTCCCTGTCTACTGATGCTTTTTTGCTTCAGAAAATAAAAGACTTTAAATCAGAGTAAAGTTTCTTCCACTTCATTTCAGCATCTTTCTTCATTTTAGTAAGCTTAAAACTATACTTATTAGTACTTTTATAATTGCTTATTTGGCAAATTTGTAATACTTATTAACTTTTCTATTTGTGTTCATTTCTTCCTTTGCACAAGTTTCTGTGCTCTCAGTTCTGAAATATTTCCGTCTCCCTTTGATCACTCATTGGAAACTCTATATACATCACCTTAATCAAAAGAACAACCACAAATTTCACATCCTCATAATCTCATGCTAACAACCACGCATACAAAGCAGAGAAAGGCAGCAAGAGTGTTACACAGCCTCTTCACTACAATAAAAGGTATCCAACAGAAGATGTCTGCCTGTTTGCTAATTCCCATAGAGACAACACTATTCTGTAGCAACTGGGCTTGGACCATCACCAATATTCACAACAGTTTCTGTTTACAAGCTCATAGAAATGTCAAGACATAGCACAACATACAGGAGTCTGGATCCAAAGTATGTAGCAGAGTTCAGCCCTTCAACGGGCTTGAGAGACCAACTTCATTCAGTACTAAAAGTGATACATTTTCCTACAAAATCTCTTTCCCTCCCAATTTTCAATTTACTAAGGTTGGGGTTTTGAGTTTTTTTAATTGGATGAGAAAAAAATTGGGCAGGTTCTGCCAAAGAAAACTGGAAATTTGCTAACTGGAGGTTAGTTTCTAGGGGTTTTAGGAGAACATTTGAAAGTACAGTATAAACATGCTAAAAACGGATTTTGCTAAAATGATCAGCTAAACGTGAAGGCAGGAAAGGTGCTCTCTGTAAACGTTCAAAGATAGGACTCACTGGAATGAGGACAGTTCCTGGTTTTTTGCACAACTTTTAAAATCATCTGTTCCTCCAGGCAGGTACTGCTGAGGTGGTTCACACTTGCCTCATTCCTCACAGTAATGCCAGCCTTTCCTAAAGATAAAGCTCCTAAACGTAAAGCTTGTGCCTAATGCAGTAATCTGTCACACAGTGAACTTCACATTAAACCCTGCCTAAATTCAGCAGTATCCATCACCCCTGCAGCACAACCTATCATACATTAACACAGCTCCTCCTATAGGAATATGTTTCTGTTAAAACAACACGAATATATATGTGTACAACTACTGGGTTTCACCACTAGTCAATACGACCATGCCAGTTCTGCAATTTTTAAATTTTTATATTTTTAATCTGAGAATTAGTGATGAAACTCTCAGACTACAGTTCAGCAAATTAATGACATCATTAGTGTGAGTACAACTGGCATTCTGAAATTAATAAAATAGTTACACTATGAATTCTGCTTAATGGTCTTTCATGTGCTTCTCAGAAGGAGATGGATTCCTCAGAGAACTTCATTTTTCATAAAAGCAAACTGGTGAAAGGAAAAAAGGAAACAACCTATCAATAGCAGGCATATCTATTTTGAATAATGAATACATTTTCACTCTTCATTCTATTTCATCCATAAAAAGAATATAAACTGTCCAGCATATGTTTAAATAATAGAGACTGCCATGTATGATTCTAAGATTAAGACAGGCACCTAGGGAGCATACATGCAAAAAATTTTTGAAACCATCACATTACAAGTTGAAGGAAGAGGAACAAACTGCCTGAAGACAAATTAATTATGTTCCACTGAGAAGCAGATTCTAGATAAGATTAATTATCACCAGATGCCCCATTTTGGAAGTAAATGCTGCTTACCTATTTGTGGTCAGGAGCAGAACAAAGAGAAAGAGGGAGAGGGGACAAAAACCACTTGCAAATTGTGTGGTAATAGAAAAGACACAGTAAATTAGTATCCAATCAAAGTTTATATTTATGGGTTTTTACATTCTTATACAAAACTCACTACTGAGCCCTGGATGGAACAGAAAAGATGAGAACAGGGAAAAAACAAAGAGACCCTGAGAATAAAACAGTGCTTAAGCAATGATTACAAAATATAAAAATTCACTGAGCTAACCACTTCTTCAACCCATCTGGATAACAATTGCAATTAAGAAAACGTTTTCAACCGACAAAAATCTCTTCCTTGCTCTGAAGAATCAAATTAATAATCTAGGAAATTAAGGAAGGCATTACTGAAAAAAAATACTTCAATTCACAAGTATTTAATTTCCTGGGAAGTTTCCCTTTTCATCTTTTCTTGACTCTATTCCAGCCATTCAGACTGTGAAGGCAGGCCTCCTTCTGCAGATCAATTAAAAAAATTGCTGTGCATACACACATGCACACAAATAAAGAGAGAATCACATAGCTTAAGCAAATAGCACCATTTTGGCAAATGTTTTTCATGGAACTCTGAAGAGCTGGAAATAAAAGCATCCACAACTTGAAAACAACCATTGAAACTAGAAGGCCCTAATCAGCACAGCTAAAGAAATCTGCAGTGTTTGAGCCAAGAGAGTTTGCTAGCGCAGGGACTGATATCAATGTAAATTTTGCAGTCTGTTAACCATAAAGAAATTATACCTCTAAAAGCCTTCATTACGCTATTAAACAGATATTAAAAACCACTAAATGAACTAAAAACGTTTCAGAACAATACACTGGATGACCAACAAAATGGCCAGGTTTGATGAGTTTTAAGCAACCTGGCCTGGTGGAAGGTGCTCCTGCCCATTGCAGGGGGGTTGGAATTGGATGATTTTTAAGGTCCCTTCCAACCCAAACCATTCTATGAAAAAAATGCTGTTTCATCTTCTGTTAGCTGCCAAACTAAAACACTGACATTTGCTACATGAACATTAGGCCATAGGGTTGTTGTTTTTTTTTTCAAATACAGATTGGTTATAAGTGCTAGAACTGTTTATTATCCTACCTTAAAGAGTCTCTTCCAGACACACTGTGTTGCTAAATCGATAAAAGAAAATGAAAAGTATCTAGATACTCAAGAAAATCTAAGAAATCTTATCACAGAACAGAATTAGAAACTAAAGTCCACCTGACACTTCACTAAGTGTCTTCATTTTAGGAATTTCAGGAATCCAGAAGCCAAAGAAAAGCACAGAAATTAGTGAAAACAAGTCGATTTGTGAAGAGCATGTGCTACAGCAACACATCCTCTTCTATTTGCAATACAGATACTTATAACCCAATTGCTACCATATATCATGGGAAAAGTATAAAAGGAGACATCTCAGCCTTTCTGTTTCAATTTGGCAGACAGAGAGGAAAAACAACACAGGACTAAAGGAATTAAAGTACTGATGCTCTAAAAAAATCAATTCTTTTTTCTACTCTTTTAAAAAGGTAAAAATCATGAACTAGCATGGACCAAGACACCAGTTAAATGTATAATCATAACAGAAAAAAGACAATGGACAGTCTGTGAAAATTATTTTTTTAAATATATGACTAGATCACCCCTTTTCCTTAGGCTAACAGGAAATGGCAAGAGCAAATAGAGACCCCAGAAATAACCATAAATCACTGACCAAACTATAGCCTTTCTTTCCCTTTAAATATTTTTTTTTTTTTAATTTAATGTTTAACCTGCTTATTTGGCATATGGATGAGCTATGCCACAATGTACTTGACAAGAAAAGCACTGAAAAAAAGTCACCAGAGGAGGGCTGATGCAGCAGCAGTTTGTGAATGTGTCCAAGTGATAACAGTTCCTGTCTGATAACAAGAAAGGTGAACAAGAAAAGTACAAATGGGAAAGTGGAAAATGTTGTACTTCAGATATTAGCAAGACAGAGTGAAGAAGCACATGACTCATGTTAGACTGCAAACAGATGGACAGAAAGTACAAAAATGATCCAATATAAGGTGACTTGCAGAACTCTAATTATTTAAAGACACAAAGAAAAAGGATTAACTCTTAAAAGCCCATTTAATTGGTAAACAAGTTAGGCAGTAGTTCCATATAAGATTTTCAGCTGGTGTGCTCACTTAAAGATTTGGCATGTACCTCTAACCACTCATGCAAGCTCACAAATGGCAGCAGGCTGTCCCCTCATCTCCACTAACAATAAACTATAGTTTACAAAATGAAATCATCCTGTTTCTAAGGCAGATCCACAGACAGTCCTGCCAACACAACTGATGACATTCACTTCCCACTCCAGCCTGAGAGCAACAAGAACTCTTTTAGGCTGAGACTACCAAAGAAATGCAACGTGAAACTGTGTGAGCCAATATGATACTCCAACCTGGAGCCTGAGTGCACAGAAGCAAGTTGACGAAACCTTATCAATTATTCAGAACTCAAAGAAAGCAAACACCTGTAGAAAACAGTTTCAATTAGCTCAAAGAAATTCCCAGCTATAGCACAGCTGTACCATGCTCTTTCATGTTTCAGCAAATGCATTTATTGAGTGTTTTAGCTTTGTAACAAACTGTCATAGGTAACAACCTGAAATTTCCATTTGGAACTAAATAGTCTTTGTGTCTCTCTACAGTTATTCTCTGGGTATTACTAAGAAATACCTGGATATTAGAAATAAAACTATGAGATTCCTCTCCTCTGGTGCAAGTTTAAAGCTGAAGGTGCAGGAAGAGGGTAGTGAGGAGAGGACACTGGCAGCTCTTGGAGTACAAGAGGTTAAGGAAGGGAGAGATTTTTGTTAGGAGTTCAGGCATCCCTGACAACGACAAAATACAGTGAGCTGGCAGCAGGAATCCAGAAAGGGGAAAAAGGAGAAAGAAAAACTCTGAGGCTTTAGGCCAGCTTCTAGCAAATTTAATGAATTCATTGAAAACATTACAGTTTGTGATCTTGAGAGCAAACTAAAGGGGCTAAATCTTATGGGACAGAGATTTGGGCTGTTATGTGCAAGAGCAGCAAGAAGGAAAGGTAAAGTATAAGAAGGGAGGCTAATGTAAAAAGTTAAAAAAAAAACACTAACAAGCCTGATGATCTGCATTTACAAAGTATGCTTTCAAATGCTTTCAAAACTGTTTCACAACAAAAGTTAATCTCACAAGATTCACAGGCACATGAGTGAAATAGGTTAATATTTTTAAAGCTTTGACAAAAAAATCGTAAGAAAGTAATTGAATGTCGTGAACAAAGTTCTAAGAGCTCAAAGACAAACATATCATTACTGGTGTTAATTTTGATAGAAAATGTTCCTTTTCCTGTTCAGGTGGAACAAGTATACTATCCTCTCTCCTGACCATTAAAGAGAATACAAAAGGACCACACACATGCTAGAATGGTCACATAGACCTGCTTGCCAGCTGGACTAGCAAAGTTCACCACAACAACAGTTTGGGGAGTTTTAAACAATCCATCTAAACCATATTTGCAACAGAAACAACCATCACTACCAGCAGCTGGCCATCCTGCTCCAGAGAGACAACTCCCCAGGTAAGCATCTCCCTATACTAAAAGGTCTGATGAATCAGATTTTTAACAAAACTGTGTGAGTCTGTGAGCATCTGTACCAGTGTCAATTGAGTACTGATTTCTGCTAAATGCCTCTAAAAAGGAGGGTGCTTATCTTCACAAGATGCTATTGCCAAAGAAAAAAGAAAGAAAAGCCACCATTTAAAATGCCTCAATTTAAGAAGCTCAACTAAGACAGAATTCAATACATTCTGTGTCACAGAACTTAAACATACTAACTAAAAAATCATCAAATTTTAATTTGTTCTACTCCTATTTCCAGCTATTGAAGCTTCTAAGGACTCTCATTGGTTTAGGTTTGACTGTATGACTTTGTATGGTAAAGTGTGCAACAGTTTGGAACCCAGATACACTGATCATATAATTTGAAACTTCTGCAGATATTCAAAACTTACCAAACTTAATCTTGGCTGTCAAGCAGCAGAAGGGTCAGTCTGGACTGGCTGTTCATCTTTACAAAAAATGCAGGCTTAAGACTTCAGAAAGAAAGTTCCTAATTTAGACCTTTATGAAAAAGGATGGAAAACTGGGATACACCACAGCAATGCCAAGACAGTCAATGCACAAAATCTCAAACACTAGTGAAAGGATCATTAAAAAAAAAAAAAATAGTTGATGCAAATATTATTCTGTCATCAATCCTAGTTTCAAATCCTGCTCTGGCCCACGTGGCTTTAACTTCCCCTCTTGTCCACTGCCAGCCCTAAGCAGCCATTCTGACTCTGGGTCCTGTTAGCTGAGCACCCGCCCCACTACAGCAGTGCAGAGCAGAGGGCAGGCCACCACCCTGCTCTGCCACTCATCCCATCGGCATCACCAGCTCCCCACCCAAAACTGACACTGAAACTCGCAGGACTTGTAAAATGAGTGTCTGTGGGGCCTGAGAATAGGATGGATTGAAGTATGGTATATGTTGGGTTAGGGTCTCTAGTATCCTGAAAGAGACAAAGGAATCTGGGAGGGAACTGGGAAAAGAGCTGGCTGTGGGCCAGACGCCTGGACCGTAAGAGGAACAGAAGCAGTTAGTGCTGGGGGACATGCTGGCAGAGAGGGCTCCGCGGGCTGGGGACAAAACCACAAAGAAGTAACACCCTTCAGGCTGCCCTGCACTGCTGCTGTCATCGTGGACAGACATCACCCCACAAAAGGGGAATAGGGGAGAGAGGGATAATTAAAAAGGGTCTAGAATGAGTCAAACTTCACTGTCAGCTTTTCTGCAGGCTTTCATTACACTGCAAATCCTGTTACTGGTTTTGGTTTGGGTTTTTCGTGGGATGGGGAGGGACACCAATATGACAAAGAATTCAAGTGCTATTATTCACCATTACTGGTCAATAGATTTGATCACTTTTAGGAATATTTCTTTACTAATCAGATTGTAATGACACATTTCACTGCTTTCTAACCATTACAGTGGCATTTGGAATGGCAGTTTGGCCCATATACAACCAAGAATGATGTAAACTTTCGTGTCAGATCTCTATGTACTCCATGAAGACATAGAAAAGAAACTGCCCTGTCATACTAAACATCCAAGTAAATGAAATTTATTGCTTTTCTCCCGTACTAAGGATATTAGGCATAAAACACTGACCATCTACACTTCAGTACTATCCTAATCCCTTTTCAAGGGGAAAAAAATAAAAAATATCGATGTTATTAATGCAGATTAAATAGTAAGATCATTTTCTCAATATAACTAGATAATAGTGTCTTAGAGGAATTGGAAACCTGTTAGTTGTAAATTGCAGAGGAACAGAAAGACCTTAGTACACTCGGGGGAAAACACAGAGAAAATTACAAGTACAGACATAACAACTGCTCCAAATCATCTTGAACATTAGGTAGGCATTAGCTGGGAACATTAAATCAGTACAGACCAATAATCAGCAGCAATCAAAATTCTGACCAGCAATCATCAGAAAAGCAAAAGAAATTAAGAAATAAGCTTTATGAATACATTGCCTGCCCATGCATTTTTAAAACTGCTTATAGTTCTGGTCAACCCATCTCAAAGATAGTATTAGAGTAATCAATTATATTACAATTATGAAAAAACTGTTGGATTGGAGAAGAGTAAGCTGATTTCTGACTGGAATGTAAGTTATTGGTGATTAAGGCTTAAAACAAAATAAAATCACTAAGAGAAAATAGACAGTAAGATTGCTACTATTTCTCATAACAAATATTAGAAGGTATGAAATTAAACTATAAGGAAAGTACATTTATGTGGTGTTCCACACTATTAAACTGCTGAATGTACAAGTCAAGTGATAATAGGAATATCAAAAGTACCACTGCAAGTAAGTTTTAGCAATTCCATATTTATATTTGTTAAAAGTATTTATTCCATATGGACCTATTATTTCTTCTCCAGTGAAGAACTGGTATTTTACAGCTCCTTTTCTTCTCTAAATCTTCTCAACTGCAAGGAATTCAGATCTATCTCTGTACAGACAATAACTTTATAATCTCTAATCTCAGAGCTTTTATGTTTAAAATGTAAAAATTAAGCCATTTTTCATTATTTCAATTCATTCTGTGCTATTTTCTCCATGCTATTTTCTTTCTAGCACACAAATTACTTGGGCTATACACTTTGAAGACCCTAGAACTGACCATTTTTTAAAATCATTTCAGAAGACTGCAATACACATGAAAAGGCTGAGTGAAATTACTAAACATTTAATTGCTTTTCATTTTCTTGTAGCAAAATGTATCAGAGGACCTATTTCCTATAAATGCCTCTTTGCAGATTAATTCACATTAGCACATTCTCAGATCTAGCCTGGTGTTTGGGATTTCAGTTGAGTTCTCTTTAAAGTGTATATGTACATCTCAAATCAGATCAAAGCCTATAATTCCAAAGGATAACATTAAATTGTACTGCATAAGAATAGCAATCCAGCTGCCATTAATTCTGCTTTATAAACAGCTGTGGTAGAACAATTTAAGCTAGTGAGCAAACAGAATTGTAAAGGAAAGGGAAAAAAACATGTAATTAGACAACAAAAAACAAATATGGGAACCACACAGCTTTGCCAACATTGTTTTTGCATCTAAAATATCTGCTTTGCAGTTTGTTTACCAACCAGTCACCAACATTAAAAAACTGCAGTTCTTGGACCTGAAGCAAATTACAAATTTTCACAAAAAAAGAAAAAAGTACCCATTTTTAACAGAACAGCATACCTTTTTCAGTAACACTTGCTTTGGAAACAAAGACAACTCTGAAGTAGTTACAGTGAAACTTCTAATCAAAACAGAGTAGCAATAATATATAATAGTTACCCAGGAAATACATTAGCAAGGAACTATGCACTAGTGAATCCCACAGTGCTGCTTACCTGCCTTCTCTCTTCTACATTTTTACCATATTTTCAGTAGTTTAAGTTGTGAAGGTGACAAAGCAGTTGATAAATTTTATAGTTTAAAATATGTGTGTGTGTGTGTATACATATATATATATGCAATACTATTGTCCAGTGAGTCTCAGACAATGAGATGATCTATTTTGTCTTCCTCTAAGATCTACGAATTTGATCTGGTTACAAATTCACACTTTTCATTGGCACAAACAAGAATGTGGTCAAGATAGAAGGATTTCTAAAAATCAATATCCAAAATTTTTAAAAGCTTTTTAATTGAATTTTCACAGATTTGTCATATTCCCTTGGAATAAACATACCCAAATGCTAGTTATCAGGCTCAGGTTGTAAAACCTCTTTTGATCTTCAATGTTATACTCACTGCCACAATATCAAAACAAACTTTCTTTTTTTTTTAAAGAAAAAGAATGGTGAGAGGTCAATGCCTACAATTCTGTGCTCATGGAGAGAGAACTCAAAGACTAGACTGTTATGAAGCTTTCCAGTGAAAAAAGAGTATTTTACCAGTAAAACTTAATTTAAAACAGTAATGGGTAGACAGATTTTTGGCCAGGCACTAGCTTGAAAACAGGGAGTGAGGGTTGAACAAAATCAAACGCATTATATTAATTTAGTCTAGAGGGAAAGGAATGCTTCCCTGTTCAGCAATTTCTCAAGTCCCCTGCCAATCCTAACATCCCCTGATGTTTTCATATTGCTTATGGTGCTTTTCATTTGCGTCACCCAAAAATCATGCAAAAGAGTGAGTAGGTAAGTGACTGGGACTCAGTGGGATGCTAAAACGGTGGAAACAGCAACGCAACAGCAAAGGCAGCACAGTGCAAATGGAATAACAAACAGAAAAGCAGGAATTATTCTATTCCCACTGAAACCGTAACTAGGCTCTTCATTTGTTGGTCTTGCAGACCTCACAAAACTACACACCCCTATCCAGCATCAGTCTTAGAGCAAGTCAGAAGCTTCTTGTCACCAGAAATCATCCTTGGTCGTTCTCAGATTGAAAGGCACTTTGCCTCCCATGATCTGCCTTTTCAGTGAATTCCAGCAACATCATCAGGCTTCCCACTACTTGTTTCAGTCTAAGACCTACAGAAGTCAAGAAGACCCCAAAAATTCTCATTAGATGCTTCAATAGAATTCTGCTCATGTGACACTTTTAAGAAACACCAGAAATGTGAAGTTTAGTACAGGGAATAATTTTAGAGGTGCACAGGGCCAGAGTGAGATATCTTCCAGTAAATCTCAGTCAGAAGAGGTGGACTAGAACCAAAATTTCCTTGGTTTAGTTCTACTCTTCCAACATAAAAAACCATTTTAAAAGATTTTTTTTTAAAAAATGAATATATATATACACTTGAGGATATTTCCTTACAACATTTTAAAGCAAAACAAAAAAGCTAATGCTATTCACTATCAACCAAATTAGGCATTTTTACCTATTCTCAACTACTTACACTTATATTGAATTTTAAAATGCTTTATAGCAGTATAAAGAAAATTAGTATTTTAAAAGTGGGTTTGCTTATTATTACAGAATTAACCACAATTCTACTTTTTGAGCTGAAAACATCATCACTAAAGGCAAAACAAAGCTCAGAAAATGTGTTTACTTCCTTGTAACCTGAAGTCTGAAACACCATACCTATTCCTACCCACAAGAACACTTCCCAGGCCCAGTTCTGAAAGTGCAATTTTAGATAGATATGTGCACTAATGCTTTCTCACATCTGCTCTTGTGTGCTGTATGATTCACAAATGTTTTGTAAGTGCAGCTATAAAATCTGGAAATAGTTTATGCCCATCTTACCCCCCGCTAGCATTGTATCCTACAACGTATTTTTCAGAATTACATGCTGTGATCATCCCTGTTTAGCTGCACAGCAGTTCTGCTAGAGCAGAATTGCATCCAAGAGCTCATGTAATGAAAGCTTCAAGGAAGATAGTTTCTAATATGGCAGTTCAGTCTATCAAAAAAAACTCGAGCTTGGTAACCTTTTCTCCCTCTAGTGGCTTCCATACATTCCCACTCACAGGATATATTACCTTCAGTATTGATGTAAAAGACAAAAAAAACCAACTTCATTAAAAGCATTTAAGGACTGCTCTGGCAGATGAAGCATTAGACTCAGCCACTAGATTGTGAAAATATGAATGTAATCCCACATGGCCACTTTATAGACTTTATTCCATGACTGGAATGAGTCTGAGCATGTTGTGTAAAATAACTTCTTAGCACTTAAAAAGGTCACAGGAAGCTGAGTACGTGTAGTTTTCTTACAGTGCAGGATATAACCCACCTGAATAATGGTTTGGAATAGGCAGTTTTACCTCTTCCCTTCACACAAAGCAAAAAGAGTCTGAATTTCTGAATATCACTCTCTTATGAAAGCAAACTAGTGCTCTAAGATGCAAAATCACATTTTCCCTATTTCTGCAGTACCTAAAGAAATACGGATGTATGCTCATCAAAAATGACATCCCCTGACTATTTGCATTAAAGATTCAAGATGAGAACATTCTACAACTTTGTCTCTATGCATTACTCTGAATAACCACCATCAGCTTTTTTCATTTGTTTCAACAGCCTTCAATAATACTGAAAAACAACACTAAAATGCAAAAGAGGTTCTGTAGCCCTAATAAAGAGACTAAATGCTAAAGCCATGCAGGAATATTTTAAATATATCTTGTAAACAAATTTGTTATTAATCAAAGAACCGAATGTCTATTTTATTAGTAAATCGATTTAAAAGGGAAGATTGAAATACTTAGTGTTGGTTTATGCTGATCTGAGTGATAGAGTAGGGGAAATATTATTACTCTCTACCAACATATAAAACATTTTTCATCTTCAAGTGTAAAAGTTTCTGTGAGATTTTCATTTGTATATTCTTGACTTTCATGAAATAAATGTTTTTGGAAAAAATCTAAACCACATTACTATCATGGACAACACTGCAGACACAAACTTGCTAGAGACCCTGTAGGGAATTTCAGCAGCATCCAATGCAGCTGGTCCCGCTTCCAAAGAGCACTTGGGACCAACCTGTCTGCACCAGGTGCTGCCTATAAAGAGGTCTTTTCCTTAGTCCATCAGCAAAGAGATCATGAAGCATGTAGTCTTTAGGGTAGCCTATAGAATTGATTCTTAGGTTATTTGGGTGGGCAATATTTACAAATTTAGTGTTTCTGCTTGGATAATGTCTGTTCGGTTTTTGAAAGTGTGAGTCACCTTGTATCAGAGATCACTTGAAATTTAATACATTGTTGTGGATCTGAAAAATATTGCTGCCTGTAGAAGTCACTTGACCTTAACAATACACTAGTGTATATCTGTTATATATATACTACTTTACTTTTTTCATTTTAAGCACAAAAAGCACACAAAAGAACGTATGTGAAAGTTTTTGGCTTCACAGTGCAGGAAAAGCCATATAAAATAACTTCTCTTTTCACACCAAAACCAAAACGTTCTGAAGTTGTGAAATCAAATCCCCAAAGTGTCTATGACTGATTGTTACAGACCTGCAAAGGTTTTGTTTCTAACAGTATGAAACAACTAATGAACCTTCACTGTCATCACCTTGAGCAGCGGTTGTATATTTCTAATCAGGTGAAAACCCACATTTTTTCAAAATAGATTTGGATACCATGATGGACATTTGAATCAATCATATGAGCAAAACTTCCTGTCACAGAATGACAAAGCTTCTCCAGGACTAATTTGGAGTATAACGTTCTGTCTTTCCCTGGAGTCAGCAAATGTTTCAGATACAACATTGCTACTAATTCTCTTAGTGTCGGACCAATGACCTCCACTTTACTGGAATCCCAGTTATCAACAACAGACTCCCCTGAGATTAGTCCCCTCGAAAGCAAAATGTGTATGTCCCAAAGGGAACAGTATGTAATCATGTTGGATAGTTGAATACTCCTCTCACAACTTTTTTTTTTAAATCTCCTCACTTTGTCTAATAGTAGACAAAACAAGTAGATGAAGCAGTAATTTGAAATAAAATCTGAACTCCAGGCTTACTGGTAGAAGGTTAGATTTGTGCCCTAACATTAATGGTTTTGATGTCAGTTTTTAATGTTACTTGTATTGAGAGGTTTGTTGGAGTCAATTTTTGTAATAAAATAGTGTTACTCAGTTAAACCTAAAAGTCTGTAACCTAGGTTTTTGACTAATGATTAGACTATGTCTCTATAAAAATAGATACCATAGACTAGATAGATAAAATAACATTTGCAAGCCAGTCTGCCACAAAAAGGAACCAGACTAGATTCAGACTGTTTCCATTCTTTTGCTGCTGGAGGTCAGAAGAAACTGAAGTTGCTAAATTGTCATGTCGCCTTTCATTGCAATGCCACTGCAACATTTGGAAACAATGAAGAGACAAGAAGAAATGTGAGAACGCCCTAACAGACAAGACTTCCAGCACAATTTCAGAGCTGCACTCAATTAAACAGGAATATGCAATGCCTCTGCAAACAAGAACTATATTTTTTTCTCCATCTGAAATTTTCTAAATTATATAATACATGTTTAAATTTTTGTATGCAAATATTATGGAATAAAAATACCATAGGCTGTTGGGTTTGGGTGTGGGGTTTTTTGATATTTTTAGGAACCAATGCCAAAACATTCTTACCTTTTTATCTTCTTTAGATTTTCTAATACTGTGTGGAGGGCCAAATTTGTTCTGAATGTAGAACATCTTCTTAGACCATTCACTCTTGTGAGATTTTAGCTGAGGTTGACCAAAGCTGCCATCAACTCTGTATCTGTCAGCTGGAATCTTACTCATTGGCGGGGGGAGGGTTCCACAGTTGACACTCGACCAGCCATCCGTAGAATCCGTGTAGGACTCTTGGTCACTGGCATTTCCATGCTGCCATTCTTGTAAAACATGCACAGGCAACCACCTTTGATTGCCTGTGCCTGCAGCATTTTTCTTTGATGGGGGCACTGAATTTCGGGAGGAAACCAATGGCACTTCAATACGAGCAGAAGGACTTAAGTGTTTGCCTACATTTTGGGACTTATCATTCTGAATTACTTCTAAAGGAATGTTTCCCTCTTGTTCATGACAGAAACCATTCCAATGGGAAGCAGACTGATTTTGTCCCCTTCCTACTGGATTTTCCCATAGGCTACTAGGAATGTGCTTACTCGGATTGGTCCCTAAATCAACCACCAGAACTCTATTATTCTTTTCTTCTTGGTTGAAATTTCCAATTCCACTGTCGCTGTTGCTACTTGTACTATTGTTCTGATGAGCATCTGCATCACCATCGAGAAAAGCCCTTGCACGCATTCCCTCTATCAGTTCCCCCATGTCCCTGTACAGAACAGAAATAAACTGCAGAACGGGCAGAGATGATGTTGGAAACTCTAGACAGCCATTTGTATCTGGATCTGCAGTACATTCCAGTCCAAAACGTCTTGCTATACCCTGGTGAATTTTATGATGAAATAATTCAGGATCCACCATAAAAACATGGCAAGATGTCCTCAGAACCCCTTCGTCTTCCTGAGCCAAGCTTGCATCATCGTTTGTCTGCATTGTAACTAGTCCAAAGAATCTTCTATCATCCGGGCAAACAGCACTGAATGCCAGTTTCTCTGCAGGATATTCTGCCACGACACCTGACTTGTCACTGCAGAGCTGAATACAATCATGCATTATCTTCATCATCACCAGTGAGTGGATTTTTTGTTCTGCCCGCAGACGTCTCATGCATCCACGAATAGCCTGCAAACTCTCGTTTTCCAAGTTTGAGGTTGTTGAAGGAAGTTCGATGGAGCCGAGGTAACCTACGATCATGGCAACATTTAAAATGCTTGCATCTAATCCAAAGTCTTCGGCGCCCTCCAGTCCCAGTCTAAAAACTGAATCATCATTCAGGACTTTGGCTATTTCTTCCTTTGACAGTAAGTTTGGATTGCTCACACTTTCATTGCCAGTTTCAAATTTAACAGCAGCAGAAACTGAAAATGATCTTTGTTTTGGTGCAGAATTATCCGAGTTACCCACACAAAGAGCAGGATTCTCAAAGATCATGTTGAAAATGCCACCAGACTGCATTTCTTCAACAACTTTCTCTGCTCTGTTTATACCCAAAGCTTTAGAGTCAGGTTTGGGTTTCAGCCACCCCTTCCCATCATAAAAACCAACTTCTTCATCACTTGAGCAAGAATCTAGATGACTAATCCCTTCAGCAATGACCATGTGCAGGACTCCAGAACATTTTCCTATAAGTTTCACTACATCTTCATGAGATGCTTTTTTCACATTGATTTCATTAACTGCAAATATCTGATCTCCTGCTTTAAGTCCAACATAATCTGCAGGGCTCCCTTTCATCACACAACTAAGAACACAAGGAGCTTGTCCAGAAAGAGTAAACCCATAACCTGCTCTTCCTCTAGCAACTTCCACACTTCTTATCCGTGGAGGAGCATGCATGTTGAGTCGACGTTTGACCGTTTCCCCTGGTCTATACATTTTGGATTTTATTCCCGAAATAGGACAACTTTTATTTAGTCCAGGTTTTTGTCATGTTTCAAGAGTATCACCCCTTCATCTGATGAAGCCCTAAAGAAAGAAATAAAAAAGACATTTTAATTCTCAATCCCATTTCAGGGTTTTCAGTACCCAGTATTCCCTTTGCTGTTTAGAAATATTACTATTGAATTCTACCAGAAACTGTTGCTAGAGAATTAACAAAATACTCAAAACAATTTGAAAAGAACAGGTACCGCAGTCCTAATTTTACTCATGAGAAAGGAGTAGCAAGTGCAAATAAAGTGGCTGTCCAAAATGACAAAGTGATTGGGCAAAGAACAGAATCTCAGTCTTTTGATGTACCATCAGTGTTTTTATACTACAGCATGTTACGTCCTCCCCAACTCCCCCATGTTACCTACTATTCAGTTACGTTCTGGCTTAGTGCACCACCTGGAATATCACTGCCCAGGGAAAATCCTGGATGAAGCTCATCTCTCCTTTCCCAGCAACATAAGAATGAGAGCTTGTGTTTGCCTACTCAGCCACACCTCACCCCCTTTACGCTCACTGTACAGAAATACAGGTACCACATGTAGCCATGTAAAACAGATTCATTACCCCTAGAGTCGCCTCTATTTCTCTGCTGAGTTACTGTAAAGGCAGATTAAAGGAAGTATCTCAAACTTCAATTTCTTACACACATTTCAGTTACATATGCAACAAAAAATGGGCATTCAGTCATGTATCAGATCAAAGGGATCCAAGATCAGATTTACTGTTACACCAACGAATTAATCTATTCAAAAACAATTTGTCAGAAAGCAAACACTGTAAAAATGCATTTCAGTCAGTCATTCCAACATCCATGTGTTTTAGTTTAGCTTAAAAATTCACAGAAAAAAAAAAAAAACCAAGAGTGAAAAAGAAGGAACTCCACATGCTGCCAGTATTAATCTAGTCATGACTTTACAATTAACATAGAGCACTTTATATGAACAGCGAGAACTGGTAGATTTCATTACATTTTGGTGTTGACACTGAAGTCTGGATGTCTTGTTCTAAATATACTCAGGGTAAATTCCACTGTTTTAGAGAAGTTTCCTCCACTAAGCAGGTTAAAATGTATAAAAATGTCTTAACACAATGACAACTTGTTCAACTTTTGAAACTATCTCCTTGTTGTATGATATGAACTCTCACCTTCATAGCTCTGGAGGATGACTGACAGAAAGAACCATAGGGCTACAGATACATAAAATTGCCACAAACTCCATCTGAGCAAGTGAAAACTAATCTGAAAATAATTACTGCTCTGAGTTGGTCCACAGGCTTATTCATAACTCAGTCACATTGTAACCTACTTGAAGTGTGTAAAGTACTTGAAAGCAAGTATCCTGCATATGTGGGCAAAATGCAGGCAACATTCTAGATAAATACATACACATAAAAATATATATGCACATACAAAAAGAGACAACACGTTTCTTTATCGCGTCTGAAGTGTTAAATTAGTGGTGTCCCACCCACTACTTGCATGGAAGAAAAATGACCAAGAAATCCTTCTGACATTGCTCTCAGCTACAGAAATAACAAAAACCTCCACAACTCAGAATGTGATTCAATCCACAACACACTACTTTCACAGTATTTCTGCCTGGGTTAGAACAAACAGAAGGGCAATTACTTCAAAAGTTTCACCAATTAAAAACCAAACCAAAACTAAAATAAAATTTAGGATCAAAGGCTTCTCTGCTTAACTACATATGAGCTCTTTGATTACCAAATTAAAAAAAAAACAACACTCTCATTTCTTAAATATTCCACTAAATACTCTACTACAGGATGTAATTCCCTTAAGACCCTTCCAAACCCAAAACAGGACAGCCTTCAAGATACTAGAAGACATCCAGTTGGCTTTACTTTTGAGCTTTAGTTTGTATTTTTTTGAACAAAGGGACATCAGGTTTTTGTCTTCATGGTGCAGCTGTAACTATTCAACATAGTACGGTTTTTGCAATTGTTTTAATATAGCAATTATCTAGCTTCATTAACAACAGTTTTCCTATAATTTGAGACCAAAAAACCCTTAACTTTAAGAAGTAATGAAACTTCACACTTAACCTTTGAATGGAAATCATAACATAAGAAATGCTTTGCAAACATTTAACAAAACTTAACTCTTATATTGCTGGAAGAGCCCCCCTGTCAACTTGCATGCAGTCTCATGCCTTAGACACAGTTTGACCATTTCCTGATGAGGCTAAACTTGGGAACTAAGATATCACTGTGCATTCAGCTATCTCTGAGTAGGTCTGGTACTTTTTGAGAATAATCATTGAACATTTCAAGATATATCTCGTCAATAAAAAAATGAACTAAAAAATGCCCAACAGTAAAGAAAAACTGACTATCTAGGAGTGTGAATATACACATGCTTTAATTTGCCTTATAGTGAATATTTCTGTTCTCAGCTGCCTGGAGAATAGCCTAATGTGCCCCCTGGGTGCCCTCCAAAACTGTGCTGCTAACCTAACATCATGCCCTGTAGTACATGGCACCTAAAAGTGTGCTTCTAGCTTGCAGAAGGAAAGGAAAGAATTAAAAGAGTGTGAGATTATAAATCATCTCATTTGAAAAATATAATAAAAAGCCGTTTTTAATAAAAAATTAAGATTCGATATCGTAATGTTGAAGTGGCTAATTAAAAAAACCCAGATTTTTCCAGTTATCTTTCTAATCTATTAAAAAAAACCTTAAATGCCACTAAAAATGCACATGAAAATGCAGTTAGTCTGCTCTTGGGAACAAACAAAGCCCACTGCTGTCTTACCTCACAATTTCACATTTGCTAAGAGAGGTTTCCTTCTGCTTCTTCACAAGTCAGTTTACCTATTTGCCTTCCTAACTTATGCCCCTTACACATCAAGCATTTAATTCAGATCATAAACATTGATAATAGAATGTAATTTAAAAACCTGGCAACTACAAAAACAAAACAGCAGGCTGCTAGTATATTACTTTTCTCTAATGGTGATGTTCCAGAGGTGTGAAGACTTCCATCTATTAACATATTTATAGACCTTTGTGAATGTAAAGTTAGGAAGTAATTCAACTTTAAAGGGGTTTTGCTATTAATGTGTACATCCACTCAAACAAAAACAAACAAAACAAAAACAAACAAAAAAATCAAAGAAAAAACTGTGTTACCTCACTGGAAAAGTCACCTCTTTGCTCCCTCAGTACCTGAATAATACTGTGCAATTTTTTGTGCCAAGTTCAACCATGACAAAAAACAGCTCACTAAATTTACCTAGGAAACTTCAAGACAAAAGACAAATGAATCTCTTCTGCAAAACCCTTCAGCATTCAAGTATGTTTTTCTGCAAAAAATGGCATGGCAGGCAAATGGAAAAATTACAAAAATTGTGTTTCGCATAAGCAGAGAGACTCCAACAGAGATTTGTTGAGTGACAAGCCATTAACAAACTAGTTCAAAACTAAATTATCAAATTATCTAATTGCCTAAGTTTTCTTTTAATTTCTTTGCAGATTTGAAACCTGGAGTTAAAAAGATATGGCACAAAAGTGGCACAAACTTTCACAGTTTCAAGGTAATCCTATGTCTGAAAAACCTTTTCCTATAATAAATTACAAAATGTGTAGTATATCCAAAGTGAAACCAAGTACAAATGTAGTGAAACAAAGACATCATTTTACCTGCACTGGGATAAAGCTTTGTAGTTTTATAACTACAAAATATTTCACAGAACATTTCAGACGCAAACACTAATATATACAAGTATGTGAAATAACAAAATTTGCCCGTATACATCAGCTTTTTCACAGAACTGCAAAAGAAAATGAAACATTTGAGGCTTTCTGCCAGCATACATTCTGGTCTACCATTTGAATCAATTATTTCTGGAGTGTAAACCACCAAAAATACCAGTTACAGTTGAATTGTACTTTCTCCCACAAACACTGCATTTCTGTATGTAATGTTTTTACATATCCATGCCAGCTTTTCATGTCATTTTCAAACCCTCTACTCCAAAGAAAATAACACTTATTTGCTTACTTTCAAAGGAGAGAGGCGGTTTGTTTCCTGCTTCTGCTCTTGTTATCTCATAGCAACAAAAAGCACAGAAACAGGAGGCACACTGCTGTTACAGCCCGTGTTAAACTATAACCCTAACAGTTAAGAGGGCAGGGAGGGAGCAGGTGAAGTTTAAGACTATACGACTGGCCATGAGTTCCTTCCGAAAAGCCTTTGGAAACGAGCTGATACTCAGCACTACAGGTTCCATATTAATGTGCAGAGACACAGCAGAGAACTGTCTGGCTTAATTTTGTTTTTCAATAGTGGGACTGTAAGAGGATAAAGTATGCAAAGTGGAAGTGCATAGAGGACAGAGACTGTTCCCTCATCCCTCGCACATGTCTTGAAGTAATGCAAAAGACTCTTCATCATGGATGCCACTCATTAAGGCAGAACTGACTCTCACAAATGATGCCAAGTCACTACAAAGCTCTAATGAGGCTATAAAATTTGAATTCCACTAACTATTCAAATGGGGTACATGTTTATAGACAAGTTACACAAGAAAGGTAACAGCACAACCTGTAGAAGACAGCTACCAGTTCTTTGAGAACTTGGGCGGGACAGTCCTTTAATAAAAAAATCTTATCAGCATTTCAGAATTGGCAAAACACCATTATGTTTCCTGTATCAGCAGCAACTGCTTTGCTAGAAAACAATTAGGTGTACCAAGCGTGATCATTCAAAAAAATACTGACTGCAATTAACAACAGCAGACTAAAAAGTGGTTGTTAATAAAAACCCTTCTCACACTGAAGTCGGTGGATGAAGTGTAAGGAACACAAATAGGACATTTGTTCTGTCTGACAAAAGTCATGCGACTGAAGACAAAGTTTCTAAAGGACAATAGCTTTTCTAGAGCTATTGTATAGGCAGTCGTGCGTTTACAGCTCAGTTTCGTTTGTTGCACTCCCGGTGCCAAGGTGTTGTTGGCAGTTTGGCACTTTCCTCCCCCCCTGCTTCTCTTGCAGACTCGTTCCAGGACTGCTGGGGGGCCGCGCAGGAGGGGCAGCTCTTGGGGCGGGATGGGCTCGGGGACACGGCGGCCGGGAAGGGCTCGGAGGGCAGCGGGGCACGGCAGGACCGCCGCAGCTCCGCACACCGATCCCAAAGCCCCGGCGGCACAAACTCCCGGGGAGGGCTCTCCGGCTCCTGGCGGTGCCCGGGGGCATCCCACTGGCACCGGGAGCATCCCACTGGCATCGGGGCATCCCACTGGCATCGGGGCATCCCGAGAGCAATGGGAGCATCCCACTGGCACCGGGGGCATCCCACTGGCACCGGGGGCATCCCACTGGCACCGGGGGCATCCCGAGAGCAATGGGAGCATCCCACTGGCACCGGGGGCATCCCACAGGCATCGGGGCATCCCACTGGCATCGGGGCATTCCGAGAGCAATGGGAGCATCCCACTGGCATCGGGGCATCCCACTGGCACCGGGAGCATCCCACTGGCATCGGGGCATCCCGAGAGCAATGGGAACATCCCACTGGCACCGGGGCATCCCACTGGCACCGGGGCATCCCGAGAGCAATGGGAGCATCCCACTGGCACCGGGGCATTCCACTGGCACCGGGAGCATCCCGAGGGCGCGGGGCGCTCCGCGGGGTTACTCATTAAACCGGGGCAGCCGCTTCCCCGGGGGGTGGAGCTGCGGGGAGGGGAGAAGCGGCACCTGAGCCCGCAGGGGCGGTTTGAAAATCAAGCGGTAAAAGCCGGGAGTTCGGGGAGCGCCCCCCCCGGCCCCGTCCCCGTCCCCGTCCCTGTCCCTGTTCCGGACCCTGTCCCCGGCCCCGGGCGGACCGGCCGTCCCTCCGCGCCGGGGGGCGCGCACAGGGGCTGCCCTCCCCCTCCTTCCCTCCCTCCCTCCCCCCGTCCCCCTTTCCCCGTCCCGCCGCCCATCTGCCGCCCATCTGCCCTCCGCTCCCCGGCGCGGCCCCGGCCCGGGCGGCTCCGGCGCCGAGGGGGAAGGGACAGCCGGGCGGGCGCTGCCCCGCTCGGACACACTCACCTCCGTGCCCCCGGCGCTGCGGCCACTCCGCCGAGGCAGCGGCTCCGCCGGTCACCGGGGAGACGGCGCCGGGCCCGGCCCGAGGCGCGGCACCAGTGGCTGCCCGGCGCTGTCAGTCACGGCGCCCGCCCGGCGGGGTGGCGGCCGGGCTCCCGCACCGAGCGCGGCACAGACAATACCCGGCGCCGCGGAACTACAGCTCCCGGCCTGCCCCGCGACTGCCCCGCTCGCCGCCGCCGTGCGGAGCGGGCCGCGCGGGGCATGACGGGGCGCGTAGTTCTGCGGGCCGGCCGCGCCGCGCCTCGCCTTGGGCTCCGGCAGGGCGAGCGGTGCGCAGGCGCGGGCTGGAGGCGGCCATTCGAATGGGGCCGGGAGCGGCGCCGGGATGGGGATCGGGGATGGGGATTAGGGATGGGGATCGGGGATGGGGTTCGGGGAGGGGGA